>LD688989.1:6204333-6216502 GCA_003118335.3 Papilio memnon
TTTCGTTTAGAAATTCAAATATTATTATGGTTATAGAGCGAACATTGTAAGGCTGGTGTTCACGTTACTAGCGCCCTGGGCGAGATACCACGTCTTTTGTGGGGGATATGGGCGTTGCCAGCTGATGATCTAGAGAAGGGGTATTTAATGGTGAGAGTTTTTGAAATCGGCCCAGTATTGGAGTTATTTCAATACGTACGAAAATACAATACTCTTTATAATATTAGTTTAGATGAATGAGTGGATATTTGTTAGAGTTTGTAGCTTAAACTACTGAACGTGTCACAATGAAATTTGGTATAGATGTAGAGGATAGTCTGGAAGAACACATAGACTTACTTACTTTTGTCTTTTGACCGACTTCCCAAAAGAAGGAGGTACTGTTCATCTGTATTTTTTTTTTAATTCCACGTGGTCGAAGTTGCAGGTATAAGCTAGTGTGGAATAAAACTATAATCACATTACCCATAATTTTATTATAAACAAATTTTCTGATACAAAAATTATTGTCTTAGTATTTACAGAAGTTATTTAAAAACTATATTCAACAAACACCCTTTATCCTTGGAATGTTCGAAACTTATTCTATTCACTTATTAAACATTGTTATTTATAATTACAGATTAAAGTAAGAAGTCTTGCAAATTTAAAGCTTTTTTTGAGCTTTTTTCATACATACACAAGTTGCATTGAACATGAAAGAAAATAAATAATTGTTAATTAAATTGAGCAAGTTTGCTTCATGTCAATTGTTTACAGTGGTAGAGCCCGCTTTAACATCTTAGCACTGTAGGGTCGGCTCGCCCGGTGCAACACGACCACACAAGACAGGCGTGAAGTGGGAGCAATTCCGAGTACAGTCTGATGAGTGTGGTGCCGGAGGCCCAATTTTAGTTCCTTTTCCTTTCCACCCCTTTTTTAAGACGAAAGAATGGGAAGGAAATGGATTCGACAGCGGAAGAGTCGCACAGGAAGGGGAAATAATTTGTTTATGTGCGTCTCCTCCTCCGTCGATTTAGGATAGGTAACGCATCTGATATTGCGGATGTCTATGGGCAGCGGTCGCTTCGCCATTTCGGCGGATTTAGGTGACTGCTTGATCGTTTGCCAACTTATGTTATAAAAAAATGTTTTAAAGAGGCTTATAGACCGACAAGATATCTGTCCGGGGATAACTAAATTATGATAGCTCACTAGCGCCCTTTTTTCGCTATTTTCTATGGTAATGTAGGTTTTACATACTTGTCAACCACTTGTTACAACGAACGCCTTGACATTTGTATTACTGTCACAACATTTTCAAAGCGAATGTAAGAGATGACAAGTTTTAATACCAGCATGTCGGTAGTAGACCATCTTAAATATAGCTTATGTTACTCGTGCACAGAATCTTTGCTGATGCAGACAAGCGCCTGGTAAAAGCCATCGGCAAACTTTCTGCGCAGTTACACACTTACATTTATATCACAAATCAGAATCTATATCACTGATCTGTATAAATGGATATGTGGAAATGACAGCTTATGCCTGTTTCGAATTAACTTTTGATGTTAATAACAGTTAATTCTGTCTTTTGGTAGTTCCGAAACTCTTCAGATCAACCATCAGCGGCAAAATGGCGAAAATCAAATAGAGACAAAATACTACAGTGTATGTCCATTTATAAAGTTCAGTGATCTATACATTAACTGGGTATCATTGTGTTGCCATATCCTTACAATAAATAACCAATCGTGTATTTCCCAATTTTGTAACATTCCGACTAGTCTATGAACGGCAACACCATTGAATCTCAGTGTTTACATCCATTAAAATATATTTAAGTACCTAAAACGTCTTATCCTAATTAAAATTTTGGCATAATGATACATAGCCGTGTATGTAAAATTGTAGCAATAATTAGTATTTAAAAATAAAGAAATGTATTTTGCTATAACGCAAAAGTTCGTAGCGTGTTTGTATGTCAATATATATTTCATCACGGCTAATGCCAGAATTACATTATCCATTGCATTACCTATTACATCGTTAATGTCATAATTGCGCACACATAAAACAATAATTTCATAATATTATGTAGTTAAATTAAAAATGTTAAAATTTCTCTTTGCTTTATTAAGCAGAGTTTGTTTTCGATTATCTGTGGTCTTCATAATTATTGGAATGTTGAATCAATGAGATTATATCCACGTTTTCGAACGTTTAAACTCAATAAATTAATAAAAAAAAACTATTTGGTAACAGATTCAAATTAAAATCAATCTTAAAAAAAATCTAGAGGTATTTCGAATAATTACTTAAAGTTACAGTAAACAGAATAATGAGACATCTTAGATCCCTATGATTCATTTGTTTGTTCTTTTCCTTCACCAAAAAAAGATATTAGAAAGGGTAACTGTTGCCATAGACATCCTATCAATTTGTTTGTCATTAGATCATTTTATCGTATACAGATTATATCAAAAATAAAGATTACATTTACGGCCTAATATTTATCTAAGTTTCGAAAAAAATGCAAAATCTTGCATAACCTTAATTATTTCAATATGCCAAAATATATTGCACAAAAGTAGTGTTGGATAAAGTCCAATTTACCCATCACTTCGCAAACACATCTTTATATGGTAACCCCACAGAATAAGCGCGCGAGATTCTTAATTCCCGCGTTTTCTTGAGACATCTAACATGTCAACTCGACTAATGCGCGGGAATTTGGATTTTATCTTAATATATTTGATACTAAAATACACTAATTATATAATCGACAACTTACATTAACTTAAAATAATTCTGATGAGCAATTCAACGGTAATTCTAAGAGAGTTCTAGCCGAAAGATTCAGTCCTACGCACGATTTCATACATTTACATACATACATGACCTTAAAGCGCCGTTTTACAAAATTACTTCTGAATTGAATGCTAATAAATTATTTTTTTAAACCTTATATGGATCTTGTTGCCAAATGTATACATACCACGTTTTACGTTATTTTATTGAAGTCGTGTGGTATGTGTTTCCGAACGCACTTTCACGACCAGAGATTATAAAAGTATTGAGTGTTTTTTTCTTATTTTTTCATAATAAATACCTATTTTTTATACCGGATTTTTTTTTCATTATTTTTTATGTTATGTACCTAAATACTTTCCAGGGCGCAATAAAAAAACCATGCATTTAAGGGTTAAATCTTTTTCCACATTAAAACAGTGTGTTAATATGTTTCTAGATAGCATTAAAACATTAAACGTGTAGCTAACGTTTATAAAATATTTTATAAAATTGTCTAGATCAAAAAATAATAGTAAACGGCCTTTAAGGAACAGACTAACTCAAAGATTTTTAACTAAAATAACTATCAGGTAACTTGAAGACTCTACACCTTCTGTGTTCTGACAAGATGAATGAATTGTCAGAATTTATTAACGATTCTCTCTCGACACAGAAGTTTGATTTCACGAATCCACTTCTGTTTAACTCGTCTAGACTTTTGCTTAAATATTCAGGTCTAGTGACGAACTTTAACTCGTGTGATTTCTCCTCAGTGTTTGGTGTTGAAGTGTTAGATTGATTTAACGGTTGGTAGACATTGTGTAGTTTATGTGACCCGTGTATAAATGAACCTCTACGTAAAGTTTCTTTGCCTAATTCCATTATTTCGATAGAGTTCTGTCCGATGACAAAGTTCTTGTAAGCTTTGACGAATATGGTTATTAATATTGTTAGACCGATGATTATAATGGTGTAGGATATGAGCGGCGCTGCGATGGGGCCCACGGTGGTAGCGAGGAAGATCCACCGCCAGATGGAAGGCGTCACTTCATGGATACCCTGGGGAATAAAGTGTCTTTAGGTGTTTGATCTGGGGATATCACGAGAATGTATAAGAAAGTTTAACGTGACAAAGAATACATTGGTGTATTTTAATAGCACTGCACAAATATAATACAAATTTTGTAGGTTACGTAACGAATATTTTCTAACAAAACTTGGTATCCCAGAGGTAAGCAACATTTTTATTGTTTTCGATAGTAAAAAATATAAAAGAAACTGTTAAATTGTTAAATAATTCTTAACAAAGTGTAAAATTAAATGTTTTTAGGTGATTCCGAATATAATTTATATTTCTTACCTCTTCAATCCACATAACTGGAAACATCATGTCCGGGAACTTGTGAATGTTATTGACCTTGATGTTGGGCGCGCGGTTCACCTTCAGGTTCATCTGTACTCGTACGAAGCCTTCCAGGGGTACACCAATTTTCTGCATATAAAATAAACAATACAGAATCGAGTTTTCTAAGGAAATTCGTTTTCCATATACTTAAATATTAAATGGAAATTATCATTATTTGGAAACTAAAACAGCAAACATTTTTTTCTCGAAAAAGATTTTTACTATTGGTCTTGTACAAACTTAAAATGGGTTTATAATTGACAGTTACTTTAATGATTTTCCTATACTTAACGTCTATCAAAACTCCTTATTCTTTGGTTAGTTAATTCGTAAAAGGTTCATAGCTTACATCTTGTATATAAAAATATGTCTCATGCCGTTTCTTGTCAGGCTTGAGGCCTTCAAACGGCTCGAGCAGCTTCGGGTCAGCGTCATAGAAGTGTGGGTACGACAAATAAACTGGCGCGTCTGGAAGAGAAAACAATTATGGAAGTCATCATTGACAATCAATTTTGTTACTTCTTTGTAAGCAATAAGGTCTATTTTTTCTTACTGTATTGGCATGGGCTGATGTTCTGTAGACCGCGAGGTGGACACTCCTCGCCTTCGCAGTAGCAGCGGTTGTCAGGGTTGAGACGTGCGCACTCCAATGTCGAGTTCGGCGGCGTGTAGAACCCAGCTTTAATACCTGCGTAATATATAGTTTAGTTGAGTTTTTCTATTCAGTTTTATTACATTTGACAATAAAAATTACTGACCATCTTTGTAGATGTCGTTCCTGTACTGTAGCGGCAGGATCCTGCACAGATCCTTGTCGTAAACATACACCAGGTCGGACTTGGTGACAGCGCGCGGTGGGAAGAATGAACCTTCTGATGCCCTGTTAAACAAATATAAGAATTAATTGTGCATAATGTTTATACAATTATAGTTCTTATTGCCTTATTACTGTTTGTTAAATATAAACAATTAAAAAAGTCCTAAAACAATCAGAGGGACCGCCTGATGTAAAGTTAACGGCAAAAAAACTAACAAATTAATTGCAGATGCGTTATTTAGCGCTAATGACAGAATTTAGTTTGACCCAAAAATTATTTTCCCAACATTCTATTATTTAGGGCAACAACGATAAAACTTTTTGAATTCCTACTTTTAACTTATAACCTGACTTGACCGTTTCCTGTATATTATTTCACAGGCTTACTCTAATATTGTACGAGTTAACTTTTTTCGTTTTTATTTATTTAAGGTATTAGTTAATAAGGATGAGTAGATAATGTTTATCTTAAGTTACATGGAATGATTAGATCTTTGTACGTAATCGTAAGTGTTAATTAAAAGTTATTTTCCGCAATCTACGTAATTTTTCATAACCAAGAGTAGCAATAGATACCTTGCTATCGTTTACTTACCACTAAACCCAATAATGGATCTATTCTACAATTTTGTTAATCTATGTTATCTTGCTTATAGAATCTATGTAATATTGCATTTGCAATCTAAATCATGGTCTATCCTATGTGGGTTATATATTTTTAACTACATAAAGTACAATGATGTAACGAAGAAAATAATAGGTAACCAAGGGCAAAGATCGCGTGCTAACGAAATATAAGAACATACTTTGTCGCACATACATAGGTATTAAGTGATGTTTGTCCAACAAACATATAACTTGTGTTCGTCCGTCTGTTTGTATTTGTACTGCCGAAGGTCCCGGACTCGTTTGCGTATCGATTGCCTTTTATTTAAATAATATTATGAAAGCTCTTGTACTTAAGTAACCGTATGTTTTACTGTCTTTTGTGAATTTTACTGTCTTACTCAGAATTGTTAAGTGAGCTTCCTTAGTGTTTTTTTAATATAGTGTAAGACAAGCTGTTGCTCGCAAATTCGTCCGCGTGAAATTACAAAATAAAAAAAAAAACATAGCTATAATTACAGATAAATTACCTACCTAACGGTGAAAGAATTTTTTAAATCAGCCCAGTAGTTATTGCGTTATTTCAATACAAAATATTAGTATAGCTAATGAGCAAGCAGGCACCTGAATTCGCCGAAATAGCGAAGCGACCACTGCCCATAGACATTTGCAGATGCGTTGCCTTTAATCGACGCAGAAGGGGACTATATTAAGAGGATATTTCACCTGGTTTTCCCATTCTTTACTTATGAGAAAAGGGTTAGAACGGGAAGAAGACTGAAATGAGGCCTTCAGTACTACCGCTCTTCAGAGTGTTCACGGAATGACTTCCACTTGATTCTCGTTTTTTCGCTTGATGCGGTATTGCACCGAGCAAAAGATGTTGAAGCGGGCTGCACTTTTGTTACCTAGACTCAGACTATGTACACTGAGGCGTGGCCTTAGTTAGCCATTAGTAATACTACAGATAGTATACAAAGATATGATAGACTTTTTTACTTTTATATGTATAAAATATGGCTATATGAACAAATAAGTATTTTTCGCTAATTCGTTCTTGTTTGACAATATTTATCGAGTGTACATAAAAATAATTATTTATGTTGAACATAACTGCTTGTTTAACTGTGTTTTGGTACGTTTTCAGTTGCATGACACATGTATGAATAAGTTGTATGACTTCATACAATGTAAATAAGATTTATGACAGAAAATGAACAATAGATGTTAAAATAATTGAAAAGGTGACTTTTTACAATGATGACTCAGCGGTTAAAATATTAGAGTGCGCGCACACCTTTGACTAAACTATCGCACAAATGGCTCTCGCATTGATTCCTATGAGCTTATATGGAGGTGGCACTACTCGATTGTCAGTTGTGCAACTAAACAGTTGAATTGGCTGCGAAGCAATCGACAATCGCACTATCACATAAAAAGCATTACTGTTCGATTTTCGAACGCGAAAAAATACATTATCGATTTAAAATAAATTTACCAATGACCTCTATAAATGGATAGGATATAAACAGCCGTGTTGTGTCTATTGATTTTAAACGATGTAAAAGTTTTAATTACCAAAGAATAGCCTATCTATTTATACAGATCAGAACACTGATTTAACATAAAACTTTAAAACGGAAACTTTATATTATTCAAAATATTCTGATATTGTTTCAACAGAAATGAGAAAACCTAAGTCAAGAAAAATAATGAAGGTGGTTGCTGAATAGCATAGTTTTGTAATATCATGTCATTATTTGTCAGTGTCATCATTACAGATTAAATATGATTAGTGTCATATTTCCGTTTCTCAGTAATACGGGGAAATACCTGCCGTGTACAAGTGCAAGGATTTATTGTTTGTTTTGAAGTCTTCAGTGATGTGACTCTAACACATAATCGTGCAAGCATCGTAAAACACAATAGTGATGTGACGTTTTTATTGGTACATTTATTTTATAACCTCAATTTAGGTACGCACTGTTATAACATTAAAACTGAATTAAAGTACATTATTATACACTAAATACAAAATTCACCAGTCTTATTGATCCAGAACAAACTTTTAATAAACTGAAATAATCAGTACCAATGTATATCGATGTATAAGATTTTTTGCTTTTAAACTACTTAATGCTTGTACTTGTCGGTAAATAAATCCCGTTCTACACCTGACCTTCTAATCTAGATCATTTTCTACTTCTCTGTACTTTTTTTTTATACAATAAAAAAAAAGTAAAGTGGCAAAAGAGCAAGCGGCCACCTAAATCCGCCGAAATGGCGAAGTGACCGCTGCCCATAGACATTCGCAATTACAAATGCCTACCCTAAATCGACGGAGGATGAGATGCACATAAAGAGGTATTTCCCCTTCCTATGCGTCTCCTCCACCGTCAAATCCACTTTCCCATCTAATCCTATCCTTATTAGAAAAAGGTGGAACGGGGAAAGGGACTAAAATTATACTATAGTGTAGTGTACATCGATAAATGTACATCTAGTACATCACTACGTCTAGAGTTGTGCGGGACAGTCGTGAAAAAATTGATATCTATAATTTTATTGTAATTACGAACTTATCGGCGGAAGATCCGCACATTTGCAGATTAAATCTGCAATCGTGATAATATCGACTTCCTATTTACAATTGCAGAACAAATGATGACTTTGTTTTCTTTATTAGGATATGGATACGTTAATTGACAGCTTTTGATTTTTTTTTTTAGAATATAGTAATCGTAATCGTGCATATTTGTAATCGAAAAATTCCGATTCTAAGTTATAATATTTCGTTCAATTGTACTTCACTTATGTAAGTTAAAAAACCAATGACAATATCTTTACAACAATTAAAATAACTATATGCAGTCAGGAGCCGACTAGTTTTAGTTCTTACTCTAATAATATATCTGTAAATCGTTTCTGAGTAAATAATAAAACAAGAAACATAACGTTTGCGATAATTGTATATAATTGAATACGAGATACAAACACCATTAGAATGTATACTTAGATGATGTACATTTTTAAGTCAAATTAGTAACACATTTATGAGTCTTCTTCGTCCGCATGAAAATAAAATATAATAAAATATATCTTATGTCACTCACTGATAACGTAGCTTTTTAACGGTGAAAGAATTTTTATAATCGGCCCAGTAGTTTTTGAGTTATTTCAAGACATACAAAAATCTTTCCTCTTTATAATATTAGTATAGACGAGCTATCGCCCGCAAACTTCTTTAGCTCAAAATTTGGATCACCCGTTACGCCATTATGACAGCGCGGAATTAAAAAAAAACAGCGCGGTTTTTAAAATACCCGTTCATGTCAGCTACCCTATAGTGAAAGTCGTGTCGAAATCGACCCAGCCGTTTCGGAGATTACCCGGAACAAACGCGGCTTGCAGACAGACAGACAATTTTATTTTTTAATGTGATTTTCGTTATCAGCAACGCAAATACATCATCTTCTCGATATCTGTAATTTTAATGGTAATAATTGGTACTCACCTAATATTATTGCAGGGTCTGTCCTTCCAGTGCGGAAGGTGGTCCAGCCCGTTCACCTTGTCCAAGTAACCGAAGCGATCCATCTTTTCACCGGAGTAGATTGTTGATACCTCATCCAGTGTGCCGTTCCTCTATTGAAGATATGAGTTACTTGTAATATTTAAATGTAGAAATCTGAATCCAATAAAGGATATTTAAACCGGTTTATGTAAACGAAGTCCACCCTAAGTTAGAACGTACGCACGCCTTGGACTGTTTAGTCTCGTTTTTATTCCTATGAGCTTATATGGAGGTGTGCACAACGATTTTTAGTTGTGCAACTAAACAGTTGAATTAGCTGCGAAACAATCGACAATCGCACAAAAGTGCGATAGTTTAGTCAATGGTGTGCGCCCGCTTTTTGGTGTGACCAGACTATAGACAACGCTGGCTCATTGCGGGTTAACACATATCTTTGAATTTCTTCACAGAAATGAGCAGGTTGCCATGCTGTCCTTCACCGTAAGAATGTCGGGTAAATGTACATATGAAATTAGAAAAACACATTGGTACGGTGGGATTCAAACCCAGGAACTGTAGATTACAATTCGAGCACTTAACGTCACCGATGCTAAATCTACACTAAGGGTACTAGTGATCATTTAACATAATCGTCACTTATTAAAATTTGAGGTTAGCATGAAAGTTAAAGATTAACTTTCTTAGAAGCTTTTGTCTCACTATTAAAACGCTAAATGTTATTAAGATGCGGGGTTACAAATAAAGAAAAGGGAGGGGTCTTACTTACGGCAAGGAGAAGTCCCATCTGGCTGTTAGGTCGCTTGCCTCTTGGATAGAAATAGTGCGCCAAAGTCACTAAGGGGTCATTGTAGCTGTGAACAGAAAATAATTAATTGAGTATTGGACTTACAATCTAGGTTTCTACTAAAAATCTACTGCCGAAAATATTTCATAGGAAAAAATTGTATAAGTGTGTGGTGCGGCTAATGTGTCTTATGAGAGACAACCTTAATAGCTCCCGCATCCTGCAGACTGTCGGCCGTTACACGGGTGATTAATTAGTATGGACATGTATGGAGGTGCGCTACACTTCCTGTTTTAATTGATTTTGGCTTGACTGACGAGATGAAACTGACCGATACAAAGTTTATAGTCTATGGAGGGCCTAATAGTAATACATACCCGAAAACAAGTTCTTCAGCGGTGACGTGCACGAAGGGCTTGGCGCGCTCTTTGTACGTGATGGCCAATCCTGTCACCAGCAAGTTGAATACGAACCCGGCCAGGTTCGGAGAGAATGATGTTACCGTCTGTAATCATAGAGTAAAATTAGCCTATTCTTAACATTAATCGGTGGCTCAGGGGTTTGAGCACTTAACTTGTAATCGACAGGTCTTGGGTTCTCAAATCCCGCTGTAGCAATGCGATTTTCGAATTTCGCTAAAACATCGTTTCGTTTTTATTAATTCCAATCGAAATTTGGCATTTATTAAACAGATAGGAAATTAATCTAAATTATAAAAAGAATAACTCTGGAAAATTTTAGAAAATGTTAATTATATGCCAATAATAATGAATAAAACTGCATACAAAATTTACATATTCTGATAAACATGTACCCGGAACAAGTTAAGGAAGTTACCTCGGACATTTTGTATCTCGGACATTTAATTTAATGATTTACCTAACGTTATTAGTGAAATCGTCCGATTCTTGTAATTATAGACATTAATTAATAGAAACAAAACACTATTTAATTCTAGACTTTTAACTATAAGATGGGTAAGGAAGGTGAAACTGCAATGAGTAGAGCTACTCAAATTCAACAAATAAAAGATAAAAATGAACGAAAATAAATTTGCAAAATGCAAGAAAAACAGCGGGTTTTATGGTAAATAAATTCAATTTTAGTTGTCGCGCTTTGAAGTCGTGTCAGTCAGTCAACATGCAAGTGTATATAAGAGAATCGGACTTTTACTATATAATATGTTTTTTTAGCATGTTTTTTTATGTTTCTCATACATCAACGATTCGTTGAGTGTTAAAATAGTGAATTACAAAAAAACAATACAAAAACAACTAATTCAATGCATTCAAATAGAATATGGTTTCTGTAGACAATCTTTTTGATATCGCAGAATGAATTGTAGATCCATTTAAAATCGCTGAACTTATTAATTATTAAGGTTCTACTAATTTAACGAGAGCAGTACGTTGTATAGCTTAAGAGCGGGCGTACACCTTTGACTAAACTATCGTACAACTTTTGTGCGATTGTCGGTTGTTTCGCAGCCAATTCAACTGTTTAGTTGCACTAAAATCGAGTAGTGTGCGCACCTCCATATCTTATAGGAATCAAAGCTCGATTAAACAGTTGTGCGATACTTTAGTCAAAGGTGTGCGCGCATTCTTAGGATTCTAGAACTACGGAATATCTGTAAGGTTTTTAGGTACCATAGTTCTATGGTTGACGTCTACGGAAAACATCGTAATGCAACCTGCACGTATCGGCAAAGAAATTCAAAGATTCACACAGTCAGTCAACAGTCGGGCAGCGTGGTTGACTATGTCCTAGTCACCCTAAGGTAGGCCCTGAACTTAGTGGGGGGAAGCTGATACTCACCAGCAGCGGTATGTTAGGCACGAGCAGCTTCTGTGACTTATCGACGGACAGCTCAGGCACGAAGCGGAGAATCTTCTTGTGCTGGAAGGTCACAGTGTCGTTGTCGTGGAACTTTATGTTCACCTTCTCCATGTCCTCTCTGTAATCAACTCGTAATGTAGTTAAGTTCTTAGCTAGAGATCAAGTAATGCTGGTCACAAATAAGTAAGCGGCCACTAAATATGTCAGAATGGTCTACGTGGGATTAAAAGGAAAAATTAAGAGTATTTCGCCTATGTGTTCTTCCAGATTATGTTCTACATCTGTAAGATAAGATTGACAGAACGCAAAGCCTTATTCACTAAGAAACATTAAATAAATCTACAAAATGTCTTTTGAATCTATATAAAAGTCTAGATTTGTGTTTTGTGTCGTTATTTATGTATCTTTAAA
>LD688996.1:0-25227 GCA_003118335.3 Papilio memnon
GCTTACTTTGTTGTTTTTGTTAATAATACGCGGACGGGGTCACGAGCGAAAGCTAGGGATATCAGAAATGTGAAAGTTGGTATGTGTAGATGGATATTTATTAGTGTTTGTGGCCTAAACGACTTAAGGGATTTTTATTAAATTTGTCATAGATGTAGTGCATAGTCTGGAAGAAAATATATGCTACTTTGTTTTTGTTGTATAGTTTCTCACCGAATGTATGTATGTACTTTAAGTAAGTAACATAATCTCAAATATTCAAATTTTAAGCTTAAATTATTCATACAATTGTCTATAAATTCTGTTAACTTTTCTTTTATTGTTTGTTTTTAAGTTTAAGTGAATCTTTTTTTTAGACTGTTGTGAAATCCAGTAAGACTATCGTAATACATTATTACTAGTTTTGTTATGACGATTAAACTAGTTAAATTACAGGTTTAAGTATTATATAATAATATACAATTTTTTAATAGTCTTATATGAGACCAAGGCTATGTTTTTGATGAATTTATACCAATGAAATAATTTATTAAATTGTATTATATTAAACCAGGTTAGTAGGTTTTAGTGTAAGCCGTTTCAAAAAACAAATAACGAATGCATTGAAGTGTAGTAACTTTTTTAAACGTTGCGCAAGGGACATACAATAAAGCGTGAAAATGGCAGCGACGCGAGGGCTGCGCTCCGCATAGTTTTTGGTACGAAATCGGGGAGTGTGCGTGCATAAAACACTTTGCAAGTAATAAAATTAAGCGCGTCCGACTGCTGCGGGAAAGCCACGTAGTGAAAAATAAACCTAGTAAAAAATAAACTACTAAAAAATATGAGCTAACGTATGCTTAAATTATTGCACGTGTTTAATGTTCAAATATGAACAGAATTTAAAGCGTGAAAGTAAAGAAAGGCCTAAGGAAATTTTGATGTATATTTGAGCAATTTATTCTATTCATTGTCCTTCTTTGTTTTCGTATAAATATTCTGTGCAAGCTCAATTTTCGAATTGTTAGAACAAATAAACTTTCATATCAAATAATTCAAACTAGTTTTGCTAGCAAACTATTAGGGAACAAGCTAAAACGCTGGTCATTTTAATTGCCGCGAAGCGACGAACTTTACAAATGGTTAGACTTATCGGAATCATAGAATTTGATATTAGCTTTGCAGTCATTGAAACGAGATTGTTATAAATTTAAGAAGATTGCAAAATCGGAAGTTCAACAAATTGAAAATTCGGTATTTTCTAATTAAGAAACGAAGCCTTTATAAATGTTTTGGTAAACTAATCAGTGCTACCAGAGTAAAATAATTAGTGTAATTACTTGATTACATAATATTTTAAGATCGGAAACACAACACCATCTTATGGTTTACTGTTCATTTTATTTAATTACCCTTCCTATTGCCTATATAAAGCTATTACATTATGATAAGTAACTTTAAACAAATTGTAGAAATTTAAAATTTTAATGTTATTAATAGATCGTAACCCACTATATAACTTTTATCTCGTTCAATAAACCGCAAACAAATATTCCATTTCATGTATAGTGGCAAGTAAAATGTTTTTGTTTGACAAAACGGTAAACAATGATTTCCACATGGACGCGATAAGCATCGCTTTTGAGGTTTGATTATTCATACACTTGATTGGTTCGTACACGTCATTAGTAAAATAAAATTGCTTAAGTCCTTTTTAATAATATTTCGTCCATAATTAAAAAAAACATGATTTTTATGAAATACGGGTGAAATTATAAACAAAATTACAAAAATCATTCAAAAGAGGTGATCGTGTTTAGAAAACATACAGATTTATAAAAGGCAGAGTGTTCAGAATACAATTGTTACAACAAATATTTGAACATCAATCGCATTTATAGTATTAATTCGCATCAATTCCAACTGACATCAGGTAACAATAGATTGTGCATATCTGTACAGAAAGCGCCATTGGAGATATTATACGCCCATTAAAGATCGCCCCAGGTAATACGTGTAATACGTAGGCAGTATAATGATCTCTATCATAGAAATCGGTCACCAACAAAACTATACGAAGTATACAGTTGGAATAACTGAAGAAATTCCTAGGACAATTTAATAAGACCTTTAATTTCGACAAGTCTTTTAATTATTTAAAACTTTAAAAAGTTCAAGCTTAATTTAACATTGATGGTAAAATTAACTTTACATTAAAACGTAATTAATTTAACAAACATTTTATCATTTCAAAAGACGCTTCAACAAACAAAAAAAGATTTGAAATTATACAGGACGAAAAAATTACACGAAGTAACAAAAATTTTTCAGTCGCTGAATCTGCTTACACATAATTACCAGAGTTTATAAATACGAAAAAAATACACGACGTATAAAGTAGAACGTTGGACTTAAGACCTCTGAAATACGAGGGAACATTATTTATTCCAGGGGCCTCCTCCCGTTTTAATTCGAATTTATGTATGTACATTAAATAAAGAAGCTTACATCCTCCCGCCGACATGGACATCCCTTTGTACGATTATCTTGGTGTTCCGAATTATACCAGCTGATGAGGTTTTAAATTTTTACCAAACTACGCATATGCAAAATCGCTAGCTTATTCTATTCGAAGGGCACAATTAAATAAAATGTACATTTAAAATAATCGAACAATCGTAATAATATTTAACTATATAGTTACTAAAGATACTGAACCGTTTACTGTTAAAATAAAGGAACGATGGAATTATCAAAACACTATTCGCTTCTGTTAACATATCAAAACTGAAATAAACAGGCTTTAAAACAGCAAGGACGCAGTAATATCCGGTTTTGTCAACACTGTCATAGACAATGACAGAGATAAAAGACATGATGGACCCTCATTAAATATTCTCTACCGTAAAACGTTATTTTAAACTATGTTTTATAATGTATGGGCCAACCTTTGTGTTGAAATACTGCATGACAAAGTAACAAGTACAAAAAGATTAAAAATGTGATGAAGTTATCAACTGTCACAGCGATATCAAAATGTCACCTAATTAAGTGCATATACCTCTGACATTAATGCATTCTCTTGGGTTTCTATAGCTTTCTGAATTGGGGCAATCGATGTTCCCAGACTCCGCGAATCGCATGAATAGACTTTTCATTGAGTAATTTTTAATGAAGCCATGGCATGAACAGACTACAAGGCACCTCTATTATGCGGAGCTGCAGATTTTATTTCTTTATTAAACATTGTGTAAATTCTATTAATATGATATACGTTTGAAATGAAATCCAAATTGTACATATGATAGCGTTTTCGAAAACCCACTAGATGAGTGGAATTTAAAAAAAAATGGTCGTCTATAATATTCCCGCGTGCATCTACTTTTTACCAGCTACCTTCTAGTCAAAAACCCGTCCATATCGATCCACCCGTTTCAGAGACAGCGGTCCGGTCGCCGTTTTGACAGCGCGGAATTAAAAAAGTAGCCTATAATATGCCCGTCTATGTCTGCTACCCTCCAGTGAAAGTTCGATCGAAATCGGCCCAGCCGTTTCGGAGATTACCCGGAACAAACGCGGATTGCAGACAGATAGACAAAAAAAAAATGCGATTTTTGTTATTAGCAACGCAAATACATCATCTTCCCGAAATCTGGAATTTCTCCTTTGATATTACAAACAGACACTCCAATTTTATTATATGTATAGAAGATATAGATTAATAGATGATCTATTAATGTCGAATATGCATCTAGATGCATATTACAAAAATGCCGCACTTAGACCTTTTTATCCGAATGATTTCCAAGTCGATGCACAATGCACCTAGTTCACTTAACCTGTCGATCAGGATAAAGTTGAAAATTGAAATCAGAATGTAAAATAAATTTTCGTATAAACTTTTAAAGTAAAGATCGTTATTTTGTTTACTGTATCAATAGTGTATGAGAAGTAGAGACTGCAACGACTACATCTATTAACAGAAGACCGATTGAAACAATGAAGCCTCGACCTCACAAAATATTGAAGCTGAAAATTCTGCGTTTCGTATGACGATTAAGTTGTGGAGTTTTAATTCTAGTTTTCTTCCAAACCCAAACTTTTTTAATAAGGAAACAAAATGAATATGGAGGTTAAATGGATAAAAAGACGGAAGATAATAAAGCACTAATGCTAGGTTTCTGAAGTTTCTATTTATTTTATCATTAACAAGTAATTTATTAGTAAAACTCGAGTTACGTAATTCGGAAACTCATTTAATGAGGTTTTTTTTTATACGATAAGGTGGCAAACGAGCAAGCGGCCACCTAAATCCGCCGAAATGGCGAAGCGACCGCTGCCCATAGACATCCGCAATTGCAGATGCGTTGCCTACCATAAATCGACGGAGGAGGAGACGCACATACAGAGGATATTTATCCTTCCTATGCGTCTCCTCCACCATCAAATCCACTTTCCCATCTAATTCTTTCCTTATAAGAAAAGGGTGGACGGGAAAGGGACTAAAATTGGGGCTCCGACACCACACTCATCAGACGAAAAGCGGAATTGCTTCCACTTCACGCCTGTCTTCTGTGTGGTCGTGGTATTGCACCGGGCGAGCCGACCTATTCGTGCTAAGATGTTAAAGCGGGCTCTACCACTGTTGAAACGAAGTTATCGAACCAAAAACTTAACGAATTGTAAAACGTAACTGGGAAACCAGACATTAATAAAATAATGTAATACCAGTTGTTTGCTTGCTAGAGATGTACTAGCACCTTGAGATTTATTTTTTTAAACAAAATTAGTATGTAGTGGTTCTTATGATTAGATCCTAAACTGTATCAGTCCAGTTAAATATAATTCCGGTAAATAAATATGTTGGTGTGTACGATGAACACGAGTATATCTAATTAATGTTGATTATTGAATAATTTGCATGCGCTACGCTTTACCGCAAACGATGCTAAATAGGTATGTGCATTGTGAGAATGCGCAATTAATCAAATGACAAGGCTGTGGATAAACGTGTTTGTTTAAAATTAGTTTTGCTACAAACAGAGTAATAATTACAATTACGTTTAAAATGTTAACTGTTTTTGTGACTTAAAATTTTATAAAACTAAATTTTGTAATTTTATTTTATACTAGCTGTTGCTCGCGACCTCGCTCGCGTGAAATAAAAAATATATAGCCTATGTTACTCACGGATAAATTACCTTTCTAACGGTGAAAGAATTTTTAAAATCAGCCCAGTAGTTTTTGAGTTATTTCAATACATAAAAAAAATACAAAAATACGAATCTTTCCTCTTTATAATATTAGTATAGATAGCTGTCGAAGTAATGTGCAAATCGAATCAATCGTCTTTAATCAATCTATTTCACACTATTAATAAAATAAAAAGGTTATCGTTTCATACCCATTTGTACTATTAAAAGCTTTATTTTAATCAGTACTTTGAGCCCTTTCGACGTACTTTAGTATGATACGTGCCAACAATGAAAGGGTTTCTGTACCCTCATTAAGAAATATTTCTTCGTCCCTTCAATATTTCTCACAGCGCAAAAATCTAATATTTCTACGGTATGAATAACAATATGCTTTTATCATACTAAAGCGTCTTTCCCTTAACTAGTAATTTAAGTTGGAATATTTTTGAAATTCAAACAATTGTAAAAAACAATCGAAATTAAATTCTATTGAACTAAGTTGTATCAAACCTCGCTATTAACGTAAGTCAAGTGTCAAGTAACACAAATACTATCTTCAGCTTAACTCAACTTGAAACTTAAAGCTCCTCACGTAGTAATCTAAAGTTTCCATGTCTCGTTTACAATAAATTTAATCTCAATATGACATATGAAGCACAGGCACTTTTACTTCAAGTACGAAATAAAAATGATTTTAACCTTTCTTGGAGACATCTTCCATATATAAATATGATAATTCAATAAAATAAAAAGATTACCTTCCCTGTAAATGACTTGTACGACTAAGTAGTGTAAACACACGTATATCACTAGTTTTGCTCGCGACTTCGTCCGGTCGGAATTGAAAAAAAAAATAATAAGTAGCTTGTATGTTCTTCCTAGCTATGTCCATATATACCAAATTTCATAGATATCCGTCAAGCCGTTTTTGAGATACGTTGTAACAAACATCCATCTATCCATCCATCCAAACTTTCGCATATTAGTATGAAGTATGATTATGTTATTTTAATCAGAACAAAAAATAATATTAATGTTATTGTCGTTAAAACATTTCTATAAAATCTAAAAGGTACCCTTGTAGGATTACGCTTCAATTACGTTTTCTAAGTAGCTCTTAGCTCTAAGCCTTGTCATGTCTTAGATAAAAGTAACGGGGCATTGTAAATTGATACCAGTTATTGAGTGAACTGATAGCTTGGAGATAGATCAAAGGAATTGAAACCTTTTGTTCGCCATCGTACAATACCTTCCTATTGAACTATATATACATTTGTAATTTAATACCCACATTGTAAAGCTCTAATATCAACAAGACGGCTTATGGATAATACTGACATGATACGTCGTCCTCTAGACTAAATATATTCTCATCTTATATTGACGTTGTATCCCTTTTCTTTCATCAATGTCTATGATTATACTTTTACCTTGGTTTAAATTGACCTTAGTGTAATAAAGTTTCTAAGACGATGGCTAATTGACTAATGATATATATGAGACAGAGTTATTTTACTTCTCTTTTCTATATGAAAGTATTAGCATTAAACACGCACATGTATAAAACCAGTCTAACGTCACCTTCAATTCTGTTAAAAACAAAGTTATCCTCATTTTGGTTAGCTTATTTAGAAAATAAAGACGAAAATAAATAGCATAGCAAAGCTAAAGTACTAATAGGTGATTAAGCTTCGACCAATGATATTATATTATACATGACATATTAAAGAGGTTAATAGAAACGTGATGTAGTTCATTTTCTGATACACGCTTATATTATTCGTTAAATCCTTTAATGGACGTCCGGAAATGTAGCCTGAAAGGAATAACCGCTCGCTAAAGGATTAAGAGAGTACCACTGATAATTTATAATTCATTTGGTGGTATTCGAAAAACCTGCTTCACTTAATTGAAGATTAAAAATGCACTAAGTGCTTACTTAATGCTGGTGTGCATTATACATGAGATTTAAATATTGCTAAATGAAAAAACCTTTTGACGGTTAAAAGAATTGGTGGAATTATTTGTTAAATTGTTGTGAAAACATTCATAACTTTAAAAAGTACTATTCATAGCTAAAATTTTGTTAATTCAATAATACTTTTAAAATGACAACAGATGTCGTTTTTTCTTTATGTCACTCAAAGCACATTATTGTTTATAAACACGCCAACATCACAAAAATAAACATGGACACAGACAGACATAAACATACATTTCTAAATTATTAAAAAAAATTACCTTATCCCTGCAAAACTGAAAATGAAGACTTCTCGATTGAAAATCGGTCTACGGGAAGTACCCTGAATAAAGTTAGATTGCTCCTTTGTTAAAATTTTTAGCTACGAATGCATAAAATAGAGCTCATTTGTACAATTTGAAATTTATGGTTGGAACTGATCAATAGAGTCAATTTTCTTACCTAAAAACTCACTTTCGCCCTCGACTAAGTCCGCGTGGAATAAAATAACAAAAATAAGTAGCCTATGTGTTCTTCCAGACCATGTTCTACATCTATCGAGATCCGTTCAGCAAACAAACATCCATTCATCCATCCAAGTAAACTTTCGCATTTTTAATATTGGCAAGATTAGTAAGACGTTATATTTGATTAACGGGAACTTAATGCTCAATTTCTATTATATGTGCAAGAAAAAGGATACAATTGTATCCATAAAGTGATAATAAGTTCACTCCCAAATAAAGAACAAATAATATTAATTTATATACTTATGTTTGACCTAAATCAGAAATTTATCAACACAAAAGATTGTGTTTTCACACGAAATATTTTTCCCCTGTGGCATATTTTTCAAAGCGTCCTTTAAAACACGTCAACCCTCTGACGTGAAAGTGAAAATGCTCTTTACTCTTGATAAAAGCACAATGTTATATATTTAGCTTAAGTTTTTCCAAACTACAATGAGTCGTTATAGAAAAATGAGTCCGAGAAAAACCAGTCGAACTTTAATAAAATAGTCCTTTGTAAGATTTTTATTTGTCCTATTAAACTTAAATATTCATTTATATCGCTTATCCGAGCCTCTTTACTGGGTTGAAAAAAAGATGGCTTCGAATAGGTGTTTAATTTAAACATAGAAACAACACCAACGTTGTACAACATTTAATGCGGTAAAAACACTGGCTAAAACCCGGAAACAACAAAAGCTCAAGTCGTTGCAGCTTTAAGTTAGTGGCGTTTATTAATGACTTTGTGTTTCATATTTGTTTTTAAATTCATTTATTCCGTTTTATAAAATTTTAGCTATTACGCTATTATTTTAAATTGACGTGCATGTAGGCGGATTTGGGCCTACGAAAATTTAATTTTTAAATGAAAATATTTATAAGTAGCTGTTGCTCGCGACTTCGCTCGCGTGAAATTAAAAAAATATAGCCTATGTTACTCACAGATAAATTACCTTTCTAACGGTGAAATAATTTTTAAAATCGACCCAGTAGTTTTTGAGTTATTTCAATACATACGAAAATACAAATCTTTCCTCTTTATAATATTATATTAGTATAGATATATGTAGATAGGTAATCTATTAAGTTTCCAAGGAAATTTAACGTAATGGTCAGCGTGATTGAATAAAGCCTAGTCATCTCTAGTGAAGGTACGCTCGACCCCCTCGATGGGAATGTAAATGAGCTAACGACATAGTTCCATTATTTCTTTTTCATAGGTCGTTCAGGCATACAGTAACTTTTTGCTCGATGTACTTTTACAATAAAACGGTACACGAACTCCTTTGTTTGACCGCATGTGTTTTGAATCGATGCACTGTACTAGTTCAACCGACCAACGTTCCTCTCGCCATAATACGACACAGATATTGAATTTGAAATGTAAAGAACAGAATTGTGAATAGTTCTGTTCCGCAGAATTACATTTTACATTTTCAATGTACTTTTATGTTCTTCTACAGCTTGTTATATTATTCTTGTTCGTACCTTATACCATACTAGCTGTTGGCGTGCGGCTTCATCCACGTAAAATTACAAAAAACTTTATTTTATTGTTTACATTTGTCAAATTATCAATTGCAAATGTCAAAATGACATGACATAATGACAAACCATGGCAATATTGCTTCCTTGATGTTGGCAGAAACTTATTGTCTCTTTCCCACATTAAGGTTTTTATCCAAAACATTTACCCCTAAGTTTAAAGGCGTGAAAATATATAGCCTAAAGCGTGACGTAAGTGTAGGGCTTTTTATTAAAAAAATAATTATTCAAAAATATGCTGTAATTGCTGACATCTTAGGCAACAAGAAGTGTGTGTTTGCGCTTTATTATATTAGTATAGATTACAATATTTTTGGAGACGATAACTTACGTACAGAATTAAAAAAGTATATATACCTCTTTGTCTCAGTTATTTGGCATTACAAATAAATAACCACAAAGAATCAATGAAAAAGTTCGAAAGCAAATGCATTTTATAGATCGGTCCTTACACTTATCATCCCTTTGGCGTCAGTGTGCAAGTACTCTCTGCATTTAAATTTAGAATTCGTTTACACTGTTTTTACTTTTAAATAACTCTCTCTAAAGCAATTGACGCTGTGATTGCTATTTAAAAAAGCATATGTAGTATCCTACCTTAAGTTCTCACAACTAAGACACATGTATTAAACATGTTGATAAATCTGTAATGGTCCATATTACTTAAGAATTATGAAATTAAATACTTTTATATTTTCCCTAAATATGATCATGTTTATTTGGGTTTTATTCTACAAGTGTTTTTGTTAGTTTTGTAAATGAAATGGATTGTTAACTAAAAGCATACACAGAATGCAAATGAGAAGCACATTTGGACATAGCTCTGTGCTTAACTCCACAAATCCTTTTATGGAAGTTCAAGGATTGTCAAGTTATAACTAAACTCTCAAGTATCGAAAGTATCTTAGATTTGTAAATCTCGATTTGATTTCAAACTAGAATTATTAATCCACTGGCAACACTTAAAAAGACAACCTAGTGATAATTTTAAATCTAACCTAATTTAGTGGTTAATTTGTTTTTGTTAAAGAACAGCAATTAAAATGTTACTGAATTCAGGTATCTCATTAGAGTTATGAATTTTAATTGGACCTATTTTTTTTTGTTAGGCTCGTAGACAGATTAAGCTCAATTATTGCGTTTGCGTTTTGACCGACTTCTTAACGACATAGATACTCATCTTCACCGAGCTGAAGCTTTATTGGTGATTCGACAATCTACTTAATGATATCTAAAACGAACATCTGTTTGCTAAAGACGAGAACAAGCATTATTTTGTCAGAGAAAAGCAGACTTAAAATACCATGATAAATTTAAATGATAAATAACCATCCAACAAGCCAAATTCTCAACTAACTGCCAATAAAATAAAAATAAACTCAGTACCATTTAAAATGAGCTTCACTTTTAGAGTTGATTCCACAATCCCTCACGTTAGAAGTCGCGATGCACCACTTTTATCTTACATTCAAAATGCACCGCCATTATTCGAATAGTTCCCGACTGTAGAAAATTCCTGCTCTTTAAATTTTTTCCGGACCATTGGAAAATGCAATTTCGAGTCGGATTTTGGCGTCTTGATGAACTCGAAGATAGATGTATTAGAATGTCTACGTTTCCTTTGTTTTATTTGAGTCGTTTGTTCTAATAAATCTACTATGTTATATGGACCTCATCACCGTTGCTGTCTCTCTGACCCTATCTCACTATGTGAGGGAGCACCAGACTTTCTTCTTCCAGATCGCTCATTTCAATCGTCACTTCCTTCTTTATCAAATGACGCTAAGCAATCATTAACAGAACATTATTAGTATTGTTGCCAAAAATATAACATCATCTCTCCTACCGTATCCTACTCCCGTAGGGTCGGCGCACCGGGTTTTCGTCCTCCAAATAACTCTGTCATCCGTCATCGCAGTCATCACTACCTTATTGATCATGTCACCTTTCACCCAATCCATCCATCTCTTTCTAGGTCTACCTCTACCGGTGTACCCCTCCACATTCATGACTAACGTCCTTCTTGTTACATGCAATTTATCCCTCCTCATAACATGCCCATAACACGCTAACCTTTTATAAATAAATAAAATATTTAACACAGATCATATTTTTAAGAAATCTTTCTTTTCAAACCTTTCCAAAGTCAATTTAATTAACTACGAAAGTAACAGGCTAAATCACTACTAAAGTACAGCTAAATACAAAAGTGTCTGAGCTTAAATTTAGAGAAAGCATAAATAATGCAGATCGCTTTACCCTTTTAGCACTGAAATTGCCTTAATGTTCGTATCCAGTCACTCAACGCTAAATAAAACAGTGAATTGTGCAAATCAAATGCGGATTTTATGAATGTAGATTTGTATTAAATAGTATAGCAGTCGAATGCAAAAGTGAAATATTGATTTGAATTAATTCGCAGCGGTTATTATCCGGTAACTTTTTTGTGATTTATTTCATCCGAACGTTTTATCCTCGACTTTAATTAACCACGAAAGTGTCAGAAGCACCTTGCTTGAGATAAGAGCCCTTTGTGGAATTTATTTTCCTGATATGGTCAAAGTGTATTATTTACCTGAAGGATTGACTTTGTAATACTTATTATCCTATATAAGGAAGTAAGTTGAAATTAATTTGATAAAAAATTGCATTTAATACAATTTTACAGCAGAGCGATAGCCGCGTAGGTCAGCTAAAAGAGAGTGAAACGCTAACATATTCGTGCTCACGCCCCCTCGTTATCTCCTACTCCCAGCTCGAGCGCTTGCCGTGTCAATTGTTTATTTCAGAGGATAATCTTTATAAATGACATGCTACATGTAAATAGTACAAAACATGGTAAATATTTGTATTACACGCCATTACCGAAGGGTTTAATAGCTCTGATGCTTTTGCCCTACTACCAGTACCAATTTTTTTCTGACGTTTGTTCTTAGTAATGTGATATTTGTGCCTCGATCGGGCTGTGGTACACCGAACTTGTATTCCACAGGCCCAGACTCTATTCACGACATATACCGATGTGTTTATTGCTTTCACCTTCTCATATCTGAGATGAAAATGAAATTAAAAATATTACATCCATATTAACTAAACATTTTCATGTGAAAATGTTGTGTATAATATATTTTTTAATAATATAGCAAATTCAAAAACTGGTAATCATAGTATTTAATTAACGCATAAGTCGATTTATGGTTAATCCGAAAGAGGAAACGTTCACAAATATTCAATGAAAGGTTAATTAAATATTATTTTAAAGTGTTAGCACACATATTCTTTTCAATCCTCAGTCCTGATAAAAGACATTTGTTGGTAAAAGAGAAATGTTTCCCAGCAATCATTAATGTTAATAGCTGCATATTTTTTTAAAATGTTGGTAACACGCATGTTTAAGAGTAATAACCCTAAATTTGGTCTTTTACAGGATCATTATGTAAAGTAGGGCCTAAAACAACTCTGTGAACATAAAGCGCTATCAGCTGGGCCCTTATACTGAAAGGGTCCCCCGATTTTCACCGTGATTCGACGCAACAAAGGGCTTGTTTTAATGACGCTGATCATCTGTTATTTGAATTTTCCGAGCTCTAATTATTATTTATAGAATATAAGAAAATAGACATATCAGTTAAAAATTATAAGGGAAATAGGCCAGCTAATACACAAGCTTATTTCTCTAGTTTCAAAATCAGCTTAGCAAACATTTGAACAAATTGAGTGCAGAATAGCTAAATGGACAAGAGCCTTCGCTTTCTTAAATTGAATAATTTATATTGTAACAAGTGCTAATAATACCTTAAATAAAGGAGAGGTAAAAGAGAATCGTGACTCGAATCGATTACCTGCGAATGTTCGTAACCTCCGATTGGGAAAATTTTATAATTTATTTTTCTTTCATAAATCTTTCCGAGCGAAGAGTGGATATAAGTTATTAAATAAATTCTCTTCTAACAGAGATTTGATCAAATATTTTTTTTTCATTATAATTGAACGCTTGATTGACAAATATAACATTAATTAGATGTCACAAAGAATTTTACTCCTATGACTTTTTATAATGTAAGGGCGTACACGAGAAGCGAGAACAACAAAACTATCATCGACGCAATGGTATCCGCTTCACCAGAGCAACTGTAGAAGCGGTGCCGGCCTGCATCAACTCAATCTGATCGATTCTCGCGCCGTATTCGAAATATCAAACGTTAAAAAAGCGAAACATGCGCCGGACGCTAAAAAAAAGGTTAAAACGGGACGTGGACATAAATTAGCGTGCAGAAAAATGGCGTCTCGGCATAAAGTGAGATATGGCCAATATAACGGGCATGATGTACGTTGCATGGGAGTCGCGCGGTCAATATTGATACGCCTTTATGACCCATTTACCTTTTCGGTACGCGAGTTCGGTGCCGGCGGAATTCCGTTAGCGACCGTTTAAAATTCACATACGTTTGAAAGCGTTAACATGTTTACACTCCCTGTGTGGCCGAACTATGCATTTTATTCTTTTTGTAACAAGAGATGAACCTCTGCGTTTGAAAGGTTTGCGAATACGTTTTATTTTAGATATGTCAAACAAATAAGTCTAGATAATGAAGCTTGGTATCGTCGGAATAAATAATTGGAATATTTTAATACTGTTCTTAATATTTTCGGTCTATAAATAACATATTTTTAATACATTTATTGGTATAAAACTTTAAGAAATGATATTCTTTTCATCCAGTTTTAATAAAAGTCGGTAACGCAAAACGTCGACTGCGTACGTCCCACAGGAGCGCCATAAAATCAAAGTAATATATTTTCCATTCTGCAACGACGCTTGCAATAAATCCCACCGTCGATTATGTTCACCGTCGGCCGCTCTAATGATAATCGTTAATTTTAACCACGTCATATAAACGGACATAGATTTAGAAAATAGTATCATACGATATGCTAATACAGTAAGCCTTTATACACTTTGTTATCAAGTTTTATATAATTGAACCATATTAAATACATGCATAGGTACTCGTAATGTCTCATATAATTTAACCAATAACATTAAATATGACTTAATCTGCAATACTTAAAGGAAAACAACATAATAACCATGTTGTAAACGATTACTTTCTTTTAAAAAAAATTCGATTTCCTGAGCGTGTTTTGTGGTCATTTTAAATGTGTGCACAGTCGAAATGACTGGTCATTTGAAATCGGAAATACATTTCCCGATTTATTGTATTTCGTATCGCTGCACAACGGCCTGATTTATGCTTGTTAGTTTTAGAAGTTAGATTGTTCAGATTTTCTAACTTTAAAATACAAAACTTGTTGTACTACCAAATTATTATATCTATACTAATATTGTAAAATAAGTAAACCCTATCGTTGTGTGTGTATGTAACCTTAATTAGCTAAATAGATTTTTTTCCGTAGCATCCATTTTTTTAAACAATGTTACTTCTCCGTGGTTATTTATTTTAAACTAAATAAAAAACAATTGTATTGTATTGCAGCCTAACAGAGGCTATGATTGATCAAACGTCATTTGGGCGAATGAGGGTTATTCTGTTAAGCACAAGTCCTTAGTAAAGGTGTCGACTCATAAAATAAATTGGAATACGCCGTCGATCCGAATTCGCGGCAGGATGCGGTGGTAAGTGGTCGCTCACGGGACGGACCATAAATCAAGTCTACGCTTTATGTATAAAAAAGAAACGAGCAGGAAAAGTCGTTTATTTGTTTGTAAACTATTCTCGAGCGGCACGGTACCCTCGATACTTTAATAAAATACCTGGTGTGGAATTGAATTTTCATATTTCGTCGCTGTAACCGCGGTCTGGCTTGGGGAGTTGCTTTCCGGGCAAAAACGCTAAAGTACGGAAGTTTCCGCGTTCCCTTCTTTAATTACATTGAAAATGTTTTGCCAGTAAGGATGTACCTATTTACAACGCTTAAATTGAATTTTCATACTATCCAATTTCCATTAAATAGTATCTTGTCTTACTTTTATTTTTTAGGACAATGTAATGGAAAAATAATTATTACTAGGTATAATATTTTTTTATTAATTATTTATAGTTTGAACGCTCTTTA
The DNA here is from genome assembly GCA_003118335.3 of Papilio memnon. Lineage (NCBI taxonomy): Eukaryota > Metazoa > Arthropoda > Insecta > Lepidoptera > Papilionidae > Papilio > Papilio memnon. The sequence goes on from LD688996.1 coordinate 15,267, forward strand.
GTTAATCAATATTTAAAATTCTCTTCATGTCATAAATAATGAAAAAGCGTAAGTTATTTAATAGAAATGTAAATAAACCAACGTCCGCGTAGCGAATAAAACCGCAGGATGCAGCTATTTACATGTATTCGTGCTATACCAAATAATTTCAATTTATTAGTGAAAACCGACATTTTTAATTATCATTTTATTTTATAACAGAACAATATCAAACTGGCTTTACGAAGAATATTGTTAATATTGTACAATTATATGTTAACTTGTTCAAAAATTTTATTATTGGAAACAGAAAATTAAATTTGCGGTTTCACCACGCAACCTTTATGTAGCCTTAATATGTGCAGCTCGTTTTTTTAAACATTAACGAATATCGTTTTAGTAATTATTTTTATAAATAATTATTTCTTATTAAATGAAAAGACTTCTTTCTGTATTTTTCATGGATTAAAAAAGATCATTTGTTATCTTAGGACGAAATTACAATTTACGAATTGAATCGTAAAGGCAAAGATAAAGAAAGGAACAGATAGCTTCGTGAAAAATTAATGTCTATAATTCTACTTATCTCTTTGAATTATTTTATAAGGGTAAAGGTTTATATACTTACGCAAAAGTATCGGACTTGACATTTATGAGTTTGTTATTTGAATAGTAATTATATATTTTTACATTTATTCATAAATAATAGAAAAAAAAAATCGCTAATATTATATTTTTCGTGTAGTATACAAAATTGTTTTTCGACTAAATAACTATTTCTTGATCCGTTTTTAAATTATTGCTACTTAAAAACAAATTTTGTTATCCTAAATTTAGTAATTTCTAAGTATTTAAGTTCAAGTTGTTAAAGGTTCGGTAAAAAATACTCTTGCTATATTGTTACTGAACTAATTTAATTAATGAATTCCAGCTTCAATATGACTTAGTACATAGTTCTGGAATTCATTAAGCCGTCTATCTTAAACGCCATTACTTAATAACGCGAGCCACAACTTGTCTCTTTTGCTTTGATATTTCGGTGTACACCTCCAAACTTGTTGTACAATTTAGTTTTGCGGCGAAACTTTAGACAAGTTTACATTTAGTAACGATACCCTCGAGTTAAATACTTTCTTAATAAGCTCAAACAAGTTTTTATTATTATTAGGTTTAGTTCAAGATACCTAATTGACTTATTTTTATTATTATTTATATAAATTGTCCGATACTCTTATTATTATTTTAAGCTTTTGTTTCTTGCTTTAAGGTGTATTAAATGTTTTATTATTTTTTAAAGTCGCAAAATTATTAGCCTATTTTTAATTTAATCAATTAATGATGTCACACTTCTGTCATTGAAGTTTAAATATATGTAAGCATTTAATTATCATGTTTTAACGAAACAATTTACATGACATTTGATATAGATACCACAGAGCGTCGGTGGCTCAGTGGTTTAAGCACTTGACTTGTAATCTACAGGTCATGGGTTCGAATCCCGCCGCCATGTACCAATGTGATTTTTCGAATTTTCATATGTACATAATTTACCCGACGTTCTTATGGTGAAGGAAACATCGTGATGCAGCCTGCACATATCGGAGAAGAAATTCAAAGATGTGTGAAGTCAACAAACCTGCAGTGGGCCAGCGTGGTTGACTATGGTCTAGTCACCCTAACTTTAGGGTAGGCTCCGAGCCCCTCGGTGGGGACGTATAGTGAGCTGGTGATGTGATATAGATATTCAATGTACCACTTCACCAACAACTAAGGGTATAAAATCTATTAAAATTGACGATAAATCCGCGTGGGAACGCCGAAAGCTAATCCTGAGTGGCTCCGATGAAATTGTTCAAACGGCAAAACGCGGGTCAACCGACCTTATCATTTCAACCATCGAAATTCAACAATGGAAAGAGAATTTCCATTCCAAAAATTGCTCATATAATTTATATCTGCGAGATTTTCTAATTACAAATTCATTAAAATATTTTTAACTAAATATTTTATGTTATTTAAATATAACTTTCTTCTTAAATGCCAAGCTAAAATTAGAGAACAAAGGGAGGTAATGTGCACTGACGCCATTATTATCAACTATGTAAGTCTTCTATATGCAAACAGCATGGCTGCGTTCCAGCTGAATTTCAGGTGCACGTAAGCTAGATAACAGTAATTGTAATTAAATGAAACTAAAGAGTAATGGTTCCAAAATGTTTATAATAACAAAATTCAGAAACAGGAACAAATCTAACGTACTAATAACACAAAAACACATCTTTAAAAAAAAAACTGTACATCAAAATGAAGAAATTTTCTTTACAATTTTGTAAATTGATGCCCATTTTTAGAAAGTTTTGTCAGGCACCTAGTTTCATGGTAGACTGCAGAAGCTAGCCAACGTGATAATATATGAGCTTATATTAAGATGATAAATATCTTTGAAATCTTGGTAACTATACATTAATGCCGTATACGGTAGGATATAAGAATTGTAGCTTGAAGTCCCAACTAACTGCTACGCCTTAGCTACGCCGTAGACACTATTTGATTATACCGCAAATTTTACCATGGGTTTTGCAGTCTAAATAAATAGCTTAAACATCAGTTATCTCACTCATTTTCTTTTTAATAAAAAGAGATAATTAACTATAAGTTTCACATTATGTTGTATGTTTGCATTGAAAGCTTACTATCTTAGTCAGTGCAATAATTAAACATCATTTTAATATTTTATTAATGTAAATGATAAATGTAAAAATGACGAATTACCAAGTTAAATACTTGTTTGTTCGAATCGGTAATAAAAGTTTTAATTTAACGATAGGCATGCAGTCCACGTTCCAACGCTAATGTATGACTTTGGAACACGTGTTGTGAAACGGTGCAAGATTTAGAAGTTTGTGTGCTCTCGTTAATTTCGCTTTATAACTTTAGATGTCATCGAACGATCACGTACGTTTGGACGCCGTTAAGCTGCGTTTAAAAGTTTTACGCGCTATAATATTATTGTAATTAAATCTGCAATCAGCCTTGTTTAAGCTTTAAATAGCTATTGCTAGCCGATTTGATTGATTTTTATTTTAAAGAAGATTGTTATTTCAATATTTACTAATTATAAAAACAAAAATATTGAAGATGTATTTGTTACAACCTTTCGTTAACTCTGATTATAATTCAAAACTATTGAAGTTAAATAATTTGATATTTCATTGATGTTTAAAAACTTTTGTTAAACAATGTTTAACTAAAAAATATCTGTGCTTATCTTTTGTATTATCAATAAACCAGCGCTTGACCACGATTCCACCTAAACTGAACTAAGTAATGACGTGTGTTTTTGCGTATGATTGACGTGCACACTGACAACTGCGCATTGACATCTGTGCAATGACTTGCGCACTAACATCTACGCACTGACAACTGCGCTTTGATATCTGCGCAATGGCTTACGCACTTGCAAATGCGCACCGACATCTACGAATTAACTTACGCACTAACTGCGCATCGACACCTACGAATTGACTTGCGTACTAACATCTGCGCACTGACAACTGCGCATTGACATCTACGAATGGACTTGCGCTCTAACATCTGCGCACTGTCAACTGCGCATTAACATCTACTTATTTACTTGAGCACTAACATCTGCGCACTTCCAATTGCGCATTGACATCTACGAATTGACTTGCGCACTAACATCTGCGCACTAATAACTGCGCATTGACATCTACGCATTGATTTGCGCACTAACATCTGCGCACTGGCAACTGCGTATGACATCTACGCAGTGGCATGCGCACTAACATCTGCGCACTGTAATATTGCGCATTGACATCTACGCAATGGCATGCGCATTAACATCTGCGCACTGACAACTGCGCATTGATATCTGCGCATTGACCTGCGCACTGAAATTTGTCCATTGACTTACAGATTTCTGGATATCTGCGCTCTTGTTACCAATTAGCCTAATGCATATATGACGTCTGTTTGAATGCGCATAGAGCATATAGATTATTGTGACTGCAGAAGAATTGTGATCTTAACCAAGTGCGTCACCATCGGATGCACACCTATAGTCTTTTTTTTTAACAAATTAACTAGCGCATTAACAAAAAACCGCGCGTAAGAAATATATGTATTTATGTCAATGTCCTGAAAAGTTTAATACATTGGGGAATAATATAAATACATTGCAAAAAATCTAGAATAAAGACACCAATAAATAAGACCTTGGAATTGTGTATAATTTTATTTTTTTAATTAATTCAGTACAAAAATATTCACGAAGTTTTCAATTCAAATGATGCGCTTGCTGAATTTATTTCTTCATATCATGTGGATCAACCTGTAAAAAAAAACATTTTTTTTAAATATATTTGTAATCGGTAATTTGATATTTTTAAATTTTAAAAGCGAATTTTAAATTTAAATTTTAAAAGCAAGTCATATTTCCTAAAAAAAGTAGTACTTCTTAAGAAAAATATTAATAATATAATATTTATACTTACCTTTGATGATGCCACATCCAAAAAAAATCTTTACGACCAAATAATTTTTTTTCAACTTCTAAACTTCACTTTTATTTCGAACGCAAAGATTCTAAAATAAAATAAGTTAAACTTTACCAACGATACAAAATAATAATAATTTCTCCATCAATAAAATCTAAACCGCTAAAAATAAACTTGGTCCAAAGAGAAACGACGCGCGCGATAATTTAAAAAATTTCCACGGCTTAAATTTAAACTTACCTTTTAAATTCAGCACTGGTCACTTATTTGGCACATAAAAGTCAAAACGAATAAAGTCATCGTCACCAAAAAAAAATTAAGTCATTTCATCAATCCCAAAAAATATTAGTCCAAAATTAAATGAACATGAAGAGAAACTACCGCGGCACTGAGTGGCGATTTCCCGGAGCTACTAGGAGTCCAGAGGACCTCCTGAGCTAACTTCTCCCGACGATATGAGGTCCAAACGGAGCTACGGGCCAATTTATAGTAGCCGGGGTGAAAACGCGCACGCGTCCAGCACCCTGTTGCTTCATAGTGATGTTTGTGTACATGTGTATCGATAACGCAATAATATTGTTTTTGGATTTCCCACCTTACGACTATTAAAATACGGTCTTATTTAGAAAATATCGCATGTTTTATTTATTTAATAACCGCAATTGTCATAAAAATTAAAACTGTGTATTATTGAAAGTTGTATTACATAATGGTTTGAAGTATATTATAAAGTGGTGCAAAGGAATTTCATTTTCAATTAAAGATTTTCTTATAATCACAACTATATACTAATCTTCGTGATTTTAAAACAGGTAATTATTTTTAACAGTGAATAGCACATTGTTACAATCTTAACCAAGCCTAATTTCTTCTGCAAATATGTAAGTGAGCATAAGATAAATCTAAAAAAACAAATACACTGATTATAATCCCAATCAAATTTAAACTTAAATAAATAGTTTTTCAGGAACTGAACTATAGAGTAAACAGAATTTGCTAAAATTTAAAAAATTAAAGGAACATGTCGATATATGATCGATGGAACATCACTATTTACCTTACTCACACTCCAGCAACCTGTAACAACCTCACCACCCTATCATTCAAACACTGCGTTATCAAGAAACTTATGTTTTAGTCGGATACCGTTAATATCGTTACTGATTTTGCCAGAGTGTCGCGAGTGATTGAAGAAGAAGGCTTCATTCCTTTGGTAAGTAAAATAGATTTTAAGAGTGAAATAAATTTTCTGCCATTTTCGAAGTATGTTTAACTTACGGATTCTTAAAAGTAAATTTAACATGTGAATTAAAAAAAATATCCTAATTTAATTTAACTTTAGTTAAACGGTAAAATTAAGTGAATCGTGAAGGACTTGCTATTTTTCCACAAAACTGTACATTTTTGAAAAAGTGCTTCAAAAAAATAGATGTAGCCATATTTTCCAAAAAAAAACTACGTAAATGAAACGCTTATATTTTATACTAGTCCTTGATACAAACAAAATTTTATTTTTAATTAAAAAAAAATATAAGCGACTTGTAAAATTTTCGGGCCTAGTACTTCGGAACACTATTGAATTGCTTATCATATTTCTTTTTTACCATAAAAACCAGTGTGAATAATAAATTCGCAGTGTTTTCTTCTATAAACTAGGGTTTTAAAAAATATTTTCGATAAAAATTGAACATAAGCGACTTAGAAAAATTTCGCTAACAATAATTGTCATGTTCGAAATTTTCACTTTAATCTGATCTCCAAAATGTCTGGAACTATTTTAATAGGAATCTTATTGGAAGGTAGCTGCTGAAATATCATAAGATATTTTTTTTTAAATTCGTGCTCTGACAAAGTCGCCGGAGACCGTTATGTACATAAATAAATTATAGCGTCTCAACTAAAATCAATAAAACAATAAAATTGGAGTGTATGAGAGTAATATCGAAAAAAAATCCAGATTTCGCGAAGATGATTTTTTGTGTTGCTGATAACGAAAATCGTATTAAAAAAAACTCCGAAACGGCTGGGCCGATTATGACGCGATTCTCACTGGAGACTAGCTGACATATTATTGGCTACTTTATTTTTAATTCCGCACTGTCACAATACCGACCGACCGCTGTCTCCGGAACGGGTTTTCTGATTTTGACGGGACTTTGAACGGTGGCTGATGCATGCGAAAATGTTATACGCGACCATTTTTTTTATTCCGCGTACATTAACACTAGCTAAATTATTTATTTGAGATTTTTATTGGACACTATCACTATTTAGACCATTTAGCTATTAAAAACGTGTGTAAAGTGTAGTAAAAACTTTTTTATAGAAATTTTTAATCACAAAATGTGCGAAAAAAAATTAAAACCACATTTTAATTTTTTTTAAATGTATTTCAATTTTTTTTTTCGCACGGGCGCTTTCATAAAGCGCATTAAAAAAACGCACAGTGCGCATTTTGAGCGCTGGGCGAACAAAGAAGCCCTAAAGATAGATAAATATAATTTCGTTCGAAGCGGCTGCATGATTATGCCAGCTCGTTTCATAAACCATGAGAAGCACTATGGGATTGACATGTCTTCCCAAAGACAAAAATCCCCCTTTTATAAAATATATTAAAAAAAAAATAATAATTTCGTTATTATACTTTTAACACCATTACAATTACTTTTGAATATCTTTCTGGATAAAAAGCTTTCTCTATGGTTTTTAGCGACTTGTAAAAATTTCGAATTATTTCGTTATGATCATATTGTGTTACTGCATAAAAAAAGTTAAATAAATTGTGTATTTAAATAGATTCATAGTACTGTCTTCTTATTTCTAGTATTATAGAGTGGTTATATAGGGTAGCGCGTACCATCTTTCGACCACTTCTTCACTTTCAGTAGGTGAGATCGTGGTCAAGCGTTAGCTTAAAAAACTTAAAAAAAATTATTTTGCAGTATTTAGTAAAAAATAAATAATTGCAACTCAGTAACTGAAAGGGTTGTATATGTTGTAATAGTTTCTTTAATCTTTAAATTTTTTAATTGTACGAGTATATATAATAATATATTTCACAAATAACGATCCACATTATCAATATCCAAATGAATAAAGTTGTTTTGTTGTTACTTTTTCACCGATTACACGTCCTTTCATAAGTCAGACCTTGTAACTCACGTTCCAAAAGTAATATCCGATTTTCTAGACGTAAAGTACGCGAATAAAGCTCACTACAGACGCTAATTTTTATTGAAGAGTCCAACTGTTCAGTTATAACTGCGTGTGTGGAACTTTGAACAGATCAACTGATAGTTAACATTTTGCATACACAGACAGTTTTTACTGTACAGTTCGACTCTTCAGTTAGAACTAAGCCTCGTTAGGAAGCTTATTAACACTTTATTTGCAGATTTTAAAACAGATTTAAATAAATATTTAGACTATGTTTTTTTACTGTAAATGACTTGTTGCAGATAATTTTGTACGTAAAATTTGTCTGTGGCCTATTGTGATATAAATTATTTAAATATTTTGACATGTCTGAAATTGTGAGATGTCATTCAATTCGTGTTTTCCCCCGGAGGGTCTGGACATTCAGGCGATATTTTATTAACCCGAATGAGGTGTCAATATGAACAGGGTTAGTAATAAAAATATCACCTTAAAATAACTTAACAAAGATAAGCAGAACAGACAGTTTTCTACAATTATAGGATAGTAGCTATCGTCCGCGACGGTGTCCGCGCGATATTAAAAATAATTAGTAAATTTTTATTAGTAACTAGCTTTTGCCCAAGACCCCGTCCGCGTGTTATTTAAAAATAATAATATAGAAATGAAAAATATAGCTCACAGATAAATTACCTTCCTAACGGTGATTATTTTTTTAAATCGGCCCAGTTGTTTTTGAGTCTATTCATTACAATCAAACAAACAAAGTTTTCCTCTTTATAACATTAGTATAGACAACATATTACAGAAATAAAAATTATGTAACATTTTTTTATTAGGTACCTATTATAATAGGAGTAAGTAAAAATTGATTTTTTTTTTGTTATGTGTTCCGTTATTGGATACCCACCGTTAAAACCATATCCTTCATTTGTTTTGTATGATTGCTGAGCTGTCTTATTATAATAAAGTACTTACAAAAAATTTTTGCGAATTTGAAATGAAAAATCGTATGAATAGCTGTGCGATAGTTTCTTTTACGTACGTACGCTATGCGGTTTTGGTTTACTAATTTTATTTGTAAGTAAAATGTTTATAGGCGTTGCGAATTCATATATTACAACTATGTCTCCCAGATATTCCGGTTTAATGATCAACGTTTGAAAAGGTCCTTTTTTAAGAGTATCTTTTGTCCGCGACTAACTCAACTAACTTAAAACTTTGATTAAAGTAAGTATGTTCTTTCAGGCTATGATCTAAATTGCCGTTTTAGAAATACATAGTAACAAATTTTCCATCCATACAATTATTTATTTTACTAATGCTATGCTTTATTATTTAGTTACCATTTTCAAAGTAGAAACAATCTAATTATTATAGAAGCATCAAATTGAACTATGTTAATTTTACGGACTTCCGCCTCGAGCGGATCACGTATTGCTTCCTGGTATCTGTTGATGACGTATTTTCCTGTTCCGCTAGTTATTTTACCTTGTAATTAATATTAAATTAAAAGCCCATTATTGTGCACAGGTAGATAGACTTTTGTATCTATTTTGAATTTATTTATATTAACTCTTTTATTGTAGTTTTAGTACAAATCATCTAGATAGCTTTAATGTAAGAGTGTGTAAAAATCTAAATCAAAATAATAATAGTATCAATTAGAAAACACTCACAAATACCTTATAATTTAATGTATGAAAAAATTTTAGATCTCTTCTGAAAATTTTTTTTGGATAAATCGACTAATGCAACCAACCCGCACTTGGCCAGCGTGGTTGACTATGGCCTAGTCACCCCTTATATTAGGGTAGGCTCCGAGACCCTGTGGGGACGTATAGTGAGCTGGTGATGATGATGATGACTAATGCATTGAAATATAAAGTCGTTTTTGTGACTATTCAAAATTTTTTGAGGATGTCCAAAATGTCTAAAATCGATTTGCGGTAAAATGTGAAGGTTGTTCTTATTCGATACCCTTTATCGTACACCTTTTTAATGTGCGTAATCCTATGATGTCTACGTACGACCCAGCGGGCTTTAGATTTTTTAAAATTTTATATACTGCTTTAGTTTACACAATTACGCTTATTGGGTATTAATATTAATATTCTATTCATTTCATACTTCTGATTTCTTTAATATTGTCTACGATTAAAACAAAACTAATACCTGTTTCCATTCTGTTCGTCGTTTTTTTCTCCTGGCCGGTTGTTAAATAGCATACGAGAAAGTAAAAAAATAAACATTTTAACAAAAAAACAAAACCGACTTCCAAACAAAATACATTAAAAACAAAACATTCT
>LD688996.1:26526-111626 GCA_003118335.3 Papilio memnon
AAAAAAAAAAAAAACATACAGACGACTTGAGTACCTCCTTCTTTTGGGAAGTCGGTCAAAAAGTCAAAAAGAAATAATACGAAAGATAAACGATACGTAGTTAAACCATAGTTAGTAGCAACGAGGGGCATTATTTAAAATAATAAGAATTGTTTCACAATTTTCGTTAAGTAGGTTTGAAATGTAAGCTTCATTTTCCTTTGAACGAGGAAAACATTTTTCCAACGTAATATAAACTAATAAGTACTCGAAATAGGAGATTAGCAAACAATACTGAGCATCTATTGAAATTTATCTATATTAATTTCAGTAACATGTCTTTTTATTAATTTTCTATTGGTATATTTAGGGATAAAAATATGCTAAAAACCTTCCTTTTCCTAAGGGATGGTACATTATGTATTCTTTTCATACCTTTCTATCAGCCGTCATATTTAAAGTCACTCACTTCTCCTGAATCTCTACTGTTATAATACCCGTGTATTGCGTTCATCTGTCTATCTATTAAAATTGGAGTGTCTGTTTGTAATATGAAAAGAAAAATTCGAGATTTCGGGAAGATGTTGTATTTGCGTTGCTGATAACGAAAATCGCATTTAAATTTTTTTTGTCTGTCTGTCGATTTTGACCGGACTTTCACTGAAGGGTAGCTGACATAGACGGGCATGTTATAGGCTACCTTTTTATCTTGATATTGCGTGGACGAAGTCGCGGGCAACAGCTAGTTAATAATAGGCGTCCTACCGTGACTCTGCGTGCCACTCGTCGCTTGCGCACCCCGCAGTATGCGATTTACCGCGATTCAATATTATAGTCAACTACTCAAAATCAATCGCCACATTAGTTGTATGTATTCGTATAAATCATACAAGTCCTCGCAATAAATAAAAACAGAGATAACTAACTATAGTATTCGTATAAAAGTGTTATGCGATTTTAAATTCACGGTTACTGATATTTATTCAAATATTATAAATGCGAAAGTTTAGATAGATGGATGGATGGATGGATGGATATTTGTTAGAGTTTGTATCCTAAGCGGCTGAACGAATCTCGATGAAATTTGGTATGGATATAAAACATAGGATAGGGATAGTCTGGAAGAACACATAGGCTACTCACTTTTGTTTTTTATTATTCCACACGGACGAAGTCGCGGGTGAAAGCTAATAATATATTATTAATTAAAAGATCTTTTTTCTCATCGTGCAGGATTACACAACTTATATAAAACATTTTTTATATAAGTGGGAAAATTTGGGAATAATCAATATTAACTGATATCTTGTAACCTGCAATGCCTAAGATACTAAGCTTGCTTCTTTTAAGATGGTTCAAATGCTTCTTTCGGTATGTTCACGATAATAGTCTATCTAGACTTTAAATTTAAACGATGATTAATAAGAAATACCGAAATATATTGAGATATTTAAATGATGCCGGATATTCGTTTGGCATTGACGTTGTCAAACCCGAATGTTTAGAGAGAATGTTGGTTACGGATCGATTTGTGCGACGGCGGGCATCAATCCGTCGTCACCTTGCCTGATCAAAAGACTATAGCGAGTCCGCGGACCAATATCGCGCACCTGACTCAATAACACTTCTTTTCGTTCAATCTTAAAGATTTTCCAACGAAATCTGGTACGGCAAGAACACTTTTTCGTTTTCACAGTTGCGAAATTAACTTCATTAGTTTATAAATAAATAGCTGTCGCCCGCGACTGTGAACGAAATTAAAAAAACAACCTTAGTAGGAGTCTATGTGTTCTTCCAAATTATTACGCGTATATTCTTGCCAAATTTCAGTGAGATCTGTGAAGCTGTTCTGGAGTTACGTAGTAACAATCATCCATCCGTTTGAAGTTTAGCGTTTATAATATTAGTAAGATAATATCATTGTCGTACTTTCGTCGGTATTCCTTTACCTTTATATTGTAACCAGCTGTTCCCGTGCGGCTTGATCCGCGTGAAATTATAAAAACTTTATTTCATTGTTTACCTACATTTGTCAAATTATCAATTGCAAATGTCAAAATGACATGACATGACATGATGACAACAAACCATGGCAATCTTGCTTCCTTGATGTTGGCAGCAACTTATGGTCTCTTTCCCACATTAGGATTTTTATCCAAAATATTTACCCCCTAAGTTTAATGGCGTGAAAATATATATCTCAAAGCGTGATGTAAGTATAGGGCTTTTTATTAAAAAATAATTATTCAAAAATATGCTGTGATTGCTGACATCTTAGGCAACAAAGAAGTGTGTGTTTACGCTTTATTATATTAGTATAGATTAATACCGTATTAATTAAATTAATATTATATATTAAATAACATAATAATCTTTATGAACAAGCATACCAATAAGCACTATTTGTAACGTATCGCAAGCATTTAAGCTTCTCACAAACTATGTATTCGAGCAGGTGTCGTGAGGCAGATTATAATTTACGATATTCACTACAAATTCTATGAAGTCTTCAATATTGGTATCCAAGCATCGCTAATGTTTATGTTATGTATTTTGTAATTATCATTCTTTAAGTCTGAAGCTGAATTATTAAGTTTTAGTTTCGAATAAATATATACGAGAAGTGTTGAGACAGAACTAAATTATACCATTTATATTTTACCTAAATGTTATTTGAATTCTTAAGGGGAGGTTTCTGTCTTAAGGAGGGGGAATAACATGTAAGATGTATTCCTTTTCTAGTAGGTAGAAATATATTGTAGCTCCCTATACATTCATTTTAAATAATACATATTTTTATATGCTATCTCCGATGTAAGACTTACGTGGAAAAAAATCTTCTTATATTCATCGAAAAGATTATTAGACAGTACTAGACGCTTGAGTGTAATGAACTTATGTTATTCGAAAGGTTATTATTCTTTCTTAGAAATTCCGCTGATTAGATAGCGTGTCATCCCGTCCTTTGTATTGGAATAAAATATAATATATTTTCTACTACACTGGAATAAAGGAATATTGAACGCAAAAACATCCATTCGTCTACATCATCATCAACTTGATCTTATACCACTCACGTGGGGTGGACACACGACTACGAAATATTTATAAAGTTAAGTTAAAGTTTTATAAAATTAAGTAAGTTTAAGTTTTAGCTTAATTGTTAAGTTCGGCCGCCAACCCTTCTTAGAAGAGAAATTAAATGGCTTCTTGGTAAATTACTATTGCGAAAATATAATTTATTTTCTACTCCAAGTATGACGTAGTTGGAATAAATTTGTAAATGTATAGAAAATGAATATTCAGAAAGAGGAATTAATTAATAATACCTTCGATGATAACCCGCAAATAAATTCTCGAACACTCGATGACGTAATTATAACAATCAGTTCCACATGAAGGGACGCGTTGTGGTAAACATCGATATTTCCCACATCGCGTCCGCAAGAAAGGTGTGGGTGGCATTACTTTTTTTTAATAATATGATCTTTAACGTGCTAAAGATAGTATTAAATCTTTTGAATTTTCTATGATTTCATCACTTACTTTTACCAAGCGATCGATCGATAGATTATGAGGTGCAAACAGGATAGGTCGCCTTCAATTACATTTTTAATTACATTTTCTCAGATGGTTGTTCAAAAAGTATATGAAAGCGGATAAAGAAGGATCTGTAAATTTATAAAATGCACTAAGATGATCAAGTTAGGTAACATCTACTGCTGGAGATTAAAGTAATTTACTAAATGTCAAGTCAATCCTTTTAGTGTACGTTCGAACTCGAAAAAGCATCTGTTTGAACTATTGTAATATTGAAAATACGTGGGACGGAGTACTTCTGCGTGTTTACTTCGCGACAATCGAATAATGTAATTGAATGTTACTTTTAAATCAAAGTTAAAATTACAAACAGCTGCGGTATAGGAGAAACTCTTTATTACATCTCGTAAAAATAATTAAAACAGTGTTCTGTCTCGTTACAAAGATATACGCGAGCATGATCTTAAAAATATAATTTTAAATATCAAAATTGTTGATACAAGACGATTGATTTGAACCTGTTTATTACGGTTGAACTTCTATTAAACAAAATTGGATTCGATGTTTAAATAAGTAGTAATTTATATTGAAACAACTCCCAACGCGGCACAGGACCACAGATTGTTTCGATTTGAACAAACAATTTTCCTGACTTTCCATTGATTGAAACAGCATTCTTATAATTTCTTTTATAAAGATTTACTTAGACTTTATTAGAAAAAACTCGTTTCTTTTAATTTTATAGATGACGTAATACAAAAGATTTTCATTATATTTTATAGCTACGGAAAATGTTTTAATATTTTGATACATAATATTTCAAGCGATTCCTTTTATTGTTATAATTTCTGTTGAAACACTTTATATATTAATAAAGTATTTACTTACATTTATAAGTAAAATTGAACTGTGTTTAAAAAGTTAATTTTAATAATGGTTTTCAAATGGACTTAAAATCCTTAACTTGCCACATTATTTAATTAGTCACACAAATTATTGCATGTTTTTACGTTATGCAAACATTGCTCAGGAAGTAAATAACGAACAGTCCGTTCCAGACTCAAAATTTTTAACAAAGCTATTACGAAACTGAAAGGTGCCAATCAAATACGCAAAGTTAGTTTTTAAACTTTGTTTCTATCGTGTGGATTCAAAACAATCTGACCGAAGTGAAATATGTCATGTCGCGCACGTATGCTTCACTGCCTTTCAACAAAAATCAGAGGTACCATACAAGAGGTTAATTTGGGCAACACAATTTTAATCCCTTCTGCTTTTTACATTGAATTTCCAATGTCACAAAGCTTGCATAAGAATGTAATTTCATCCATTTTTTTCTCTTTCAAAAAACGATATCATCACCAGCTCACTATACGTCCCCACCAAGGGGCTCGTAGCCTACCCTAAAGTTAGGGTGACTAGGCCATAGTCAACCACGTAGGCCAAGTGCGGATTGGTTGACTTTACACATATCTTTGAATTTCTTCGCTGATATGTGCAGGTTGCATCACGATGTTTTCCTTCACCGTAAGATCGACGGGTAAATTATGTACATATGAAAATTCGAAAAATCGGCGGGATTGAACCCAAGACCTGTAGATTACAAGTCAAGTGCTTAAACCAATGAGCCACCGACGCTCTTAAAAAACGATATGTTTATATAAAAATATTGCCCTTATATGCCGAGTGCCATTTCACGTCTAGTTACTGATGAAAAACATCGTAAGATATTTTTCTACTTTAATTTAAGTTGTTTAACAATCCTGAATCTTGATAATATCCTAATATTTAATATCTTTAGTAATAAGATAATATTGTGTGACATATGTTTGTTGTGAGATGAAGTTTTATTTGAATTATTGTAAATGTTTTCTTTTATAAACGTGATTTAATTCTCAAATTCTAACGTATTTCTGTTGAAATATAAATAAGGGAATGCATACGACAACAAATCTAAAAGTTAGGTGCCACGCTCGACACTGCCACCGTCCAACGTAAAACTTTTCATATATAATATCTATACTAATATAATATAATAAAGCTAAAACACACACTTCTTTGTTGCCTAAGATGTCAGCAATAATACTTTTTTAATAAAAAGCCCTACACTTACGTCACGCTTTAGGCTATATATTTTCACGCCATTAAACTTCGGGGGTAAATATTTTGGATAAAAACTCTAATGTGGGAAAGAGACCATAAGTTGCTACCAACATCCAGGAAGCAAGATTGCCATAGTAAGGTATTTTGACATTTGCAATTGAGAATTTGACAAATGTAAATAAAAAGATAAAGTTTTTATATATTCATGCAGATGAATCCACAAGGGAAAAGCTAGTATTAAATATTTCTCTTCTAAATATGTTACTTTAAAGTCAAACAGCGTCCGGAAAGTTGTTTAACTATGTACTAATAAATCGAGTCTTCTGTGATGTTCCAGGATATTTAAAAAGTTTACACCAACTAACATTAACGTAGATAACAAAGGATGATTATTTGACACATAGTGTACAATCGTTGGAGATTAATAATGGATTCGATACCGAAATATCTCGGATATGTATTAATTGTACTTAAATTTCAACATGTATGAATGAGTCAAATGTGGATTTGACAGGACGGGGAAATATCCTCTTTATGTGCATCTCCTCCTCCGTCGATTAAGGGTAGGCAACGCATCTGCAATTGCGGATGTCTATGTGCAGCGGTCGCTTCAGGTAGTCGCTTGCTTGTTTGCCAATATATAATATAAAAGTTGCCAAAAATGTATTTTTTTTTCGCTTTTGAAAGTATTCGAAAAAGATTCGGCTTTGTTGATCCTAAAATTTGGTATAAACCTGTGCCTACTATGTTATATGTGGTCATTTTAAAAAATACGCATTTGTAATATGAATGCAAAATAAATAAATTGAAAAGCGTATTACAGCCGTTATTGATTAACAAATCTCGCTCTTTGCTTTAATCGGACGTCTGATGGAAATTAAATTCTGCGCGATTTTAAATTCTATTGTGATATTAAATATTGCTTCAACGCCATTATAGACTTCGCGTCCTTAGTGCGAGTTCAACGAGTAAATTGATTTGTACACGATCAACTGAACATTGAAGTCGCGCTTCATTATTTCAAATATAATAATATAATTTCATAACAAAATTAATACCGCAGTTTGTAAAATTAATATGTTTGGTACATTTACATTGATTATAATATATATTATATAATATATTATATTATACGTCTGAACATGCTGATTATCATTAGTAGGTCTAAAATTATTTTGATTCAGGACACACCGGATTTATTTTTTGCTTTTATTTGTGCCTTTGTTGCCAATCATATTTATTTTTTCTAAACGATAGAGCCTGAGGGCTGACATACACGGATATTCTCATTTTAGCAGTGAATGTTCCCATACACTATAAGGAATCTACTCCTGATAGCCCAATGTCGGTCACCTGTAGTTGTCGATACCGACTGCTTGAAGTAGTCCGTGTAAGTCGACACTTATGTTTCTTTAGTAGTAAGCAGTCACATTAAATTCAAAAAATAAATAATTACGGTCCTTTGACCTCAAAGCGTAAGGGTTTGGCATATTGTAATGCACAAGGGGCAAATTCCTGGCCGAATTCCTTTCATGATAGCTTCGACTTCTGCACGATTTGCCAATGATTACCCGTCTCAAATGAATTCCGAAGTAAAAATAGAAAACAAATCATCTATTACATCCAAGGGTTTTGCAAAATTTTACATTACGGCGGCTAACATTGATGTAAGCCCAATATACTTAACCGGTATACATACAAGGAAATATATTTAAAATTATACTATCAAATACTTAAAAGTTTGTAATGGGATAGTGACCGAAGTATTAGATTGGTTAAAAATTGTATCGATGGATAATTTTTTTTAATAAAAACATACTGTAAAAACAGTACGAGATCGAAGTCTGATTTCAGCCGTTAGAATTCATAGATTACAAACATAAAAAGAGTAAAAATAATTAATTATTCTGCTTGGAAAGAACGAATAGGGATTACACAAGGCAGTGGACACCAATTGATCGAAATTCGACCATCATTCATAATCGAAGATTTTTTTTTTATTTTTTTTATTTAAAACAGCTTTACGCACTTCTTCTCCATATTAACTTAAACTGTGGCCTCCAGATTCGTCCGTACGAGCAATTAAAACTATTTGCGACTAAATAATCCTTTGAAAGAGGTTTGTTAATACATTATTTTCACGTATAAATTCATTGTTGAGAAACACTCTACCTGAAAATAGACGTGTCTAGGACGGGCGGCGCCGTCTTGTCAACACGCTTCAATGGACTGAATAATGCTTGTTAACACGAGGGTAGAACTGTAGATAATGAAGTAATGCGTAGGTGGAACACACATTTACTGAGACAACAGTATTACTCAGTAGCAGTACAGTTCTGTCTTATAGTTGCGTACCGCTTTTCCACCCTCGTGTAAAAATATCATAAGATGGTATGGAACGCCAACGTCTCGTCACTGAGCTCCATTCAAGTGGATAAATCGAGGCGTTCGGGTGGAATAGAACCTCGACTTGACATACAGTTATTCACATTGTACGATAAACAAGAGAACACCTTACTTATATCATAAAAAGCTTTTGTTTTTCATTGTTCTTGACAAAATGGCGACGTATATCGTTAAGATCTCTATTTAAGTATTAACTTAGTTGTACGAATAAAGGAGTGGCTTGGAGATTAAGCTCAACACGGCCCAACAATTTAAAAAATCTAAAAATTATATTTTACTTAAATAATAGATAAAAAAAATTAAAAAGCAACATGGAAGACTAGAGTACTGTCTTCCTTAGGTTTAAAGCTGTTTTAAGCATACAACGGAATATTTGTCGATTTCCAATTTGCGAATCAAACAATGTTTGTGAATCGGAATGCCTAAACCCGTTTACGAACGTAGTGTGATTAAAATTGTTTTCGCAGCTTTACATAGGGATCCTAAATGTAATTCATTTTCATGTACAGCTTATTTACCTTTAAATTTAGTGGAATCCTGGAATTGTAAAATGGAAACTTCGGGAAAATGTTATCGTGAATCACTGAAATTTTTCATTGTCCTTAATTGTATACAAAAGTGTAATATATCTCATTGATATTAATAATGCGAATGTACTTATGTTTGTTACATCGTAATTCTAAGATAAATTAAAAGAGATAGATTACAGTCTGGAATACCGTATAAGGCTAGGAACTAAATCATCGTTGATCACCTCTTTGCACCCACCGCTCCTTTGCTACTCTAATATATTTTTTTGTTTTTAAATCCAAGGCTAATTAAGTTGCGCCTGATAGGCAGTATAAACATCAGTTGTACTTAACGGTACATCGTAGTAAAAAACAATAATGTAGTGATGACCAGTTTCCCAGTTACGTCTAACCATTCGTTGTTTGTTCCGATAAATTCTTGATACTCGTTTCCGAACCACGTAACTTGAGTTTTACTCTGTTGAATAGGCCAACGTAACACTGAAGCGCTAGGTAATAATAAAATTAGCGGCAACTTCAGAAACCCAGCATACATCTGTTTGAATTCCCAATTGTTGTATGCGCTTCGCGTAGTGCATTAGCTAATACTGAATGCATTACTTAGTATTTCAGCCACGTGCTGCCGTTTTCTTTGTGAAAATACTTACATCGAATTAAAATCGGTTAACTGTGCGAATTAAAAGGAATCTGTTTAATTTGTTGGTATAGTTCCAAATGGAATTATTCAATATCTAGTTATGTGAATTCAAACTATATTTTTTCTATATTTTGTATATTTTATCCACGGCTAATGTTACCTTACTAATATTTCAAATGCGATAGTTTGGATGGATACTTATGTACTTACTTATTGTCCTATGTCCCCGAAGTGGAGCTTTCCACAGTGCGCTGCCAACTCGCTCTATCTTCATATCTAGTTTGGATAGATGAATGTTTTTAATTACGTAATTCAAAACTGTTGAATGAATCAGGATAGAATTTGGAATAGAGGTAGATTAAAGCCTGGAATGGCGCATAGGCTATAAACTATTTTTTTTTTTATTTCACTCGGCCGAGTTGCGGGTTACAGGCGACACAAACGTTAGGACCTTAGGATAGCGTTTAATATTGTAATACCAATCTATAGAATGGTCGAAAGATACTCTCAAAATAATGATCATTGACTTATTATTGTAACTTATCGCTTGTTTTTCATGCTATAAATATAGTACTAATTAAAAATGTTTAGATAACAGGTAATTTGCGATTTACAAGTAATATTGGTATAGAGAGATGGGGCTGAAGTAGCTACTGGGGTCCGCTGGCGTTCAACGTCAAGCTATAATATATGGTTATTATTAGGAACACAAACACGTGCGGTCCCTTCTCACAACTATGGGGGTTTGCAATAAGAGAGTACAAATGTACAACGTTGTCGCCCATAATAAATATTATTGATTCACACCGCTGACCGATACTTTAATCCGTTGTTATAATTCCATCTCCACTACAAACATATTGCTTACAACTGGGGGAGGGTTAATGTTAAGGGCGGTGCACATAATCATGTGTAAAAAAATATTTTGGAAATGTTCTTTTTTGGATGATTACATAGATTTTTATTCCTTTTATTTTTATTGTAAAGTAGCTGAAATCTGAAATTAAATTAAATTCATGGAAAATATCCAAATAAAACAAAAAAAAAACTAGGACTATAAGATTTTATAATTTGCAAACCTTCTGTAGCGTCTGCAGAACAACAGATGTTTGTTAGAATTTACTGCCTAAACCGATCTCCAGAAATCTCAGAAGACATAGGAGACTTACTTTTGTTCTTTAATTCCACACGGATGGAGTCGCGACCATAGTTAATTAGTTAGGCCCTACTTTAGTCCCTTTCCCGTTGTTCCACCCTTTTCTTATGAGGAAAGGATTGGATGGGAAAGTGGATTTGACGGCGGAGGAGACGCATAGGAAGGGGAAATATCCACTTTATGTGAGTCTTCTCCTCCGTCGATTTAGGGTAGGCAACGCATCTTTAATCGCGGATGTCTATGGGCAGCGGTCGCTTCGCCATTTCGGCAGATTTAGCCGCTTGCTCGTTTGCCACCTTATTGTATTAAAAAAAAAAGTTAATAATGGGGGATGATAATTGCATAGGTATAATTCATAATCTAGACTCAATTATAGACATGTTATAAATAACAACAAAAATACTAACCTAATAAATACTTTGAAGCATTGTTAAGTAACAGATAAATCGTTATTATTAAGTACGAAGTACACAGGTAATGTGACAAATGTCATTTACGAATGTGCAGATAATATGCGCTTGCACTTTTGTCCCAGTCCTTTCGTAGCTTTGGCTCTAATGTCACGTTCTTGCGCCCGCGACGCTTAGAGCTTCCGTTTTGTGTTGACAATTAATTACGGTTTTAAGAGACTTTTTGTTTTTCATATTACGTTTTGATTTTTTGTGTCTGTGTTTGAATCTGTGTGTTTGTTTTAAAAGAAACATTTGAAGTGATTTTCAACGTTTTATACTGGTAAGTTTTGTCTAAGAATTTCTTTACTTGCGCATTGTTTTTTATTGAAAATAGAAAAATACATTCATTTCATTTTGATTGTCAAAGTGTGCACCCTGCCGTATTTGTACAAACATTGAAATCCCACCCTTCGCTGTGGAATTGCAATATTTAATGTTTTATTTTGCAATAAAAGTGGGGAATGCAGCTGCGGTGCCTTAGTTATGCCGGTGATAGGTCGATAGAAAGTACTTTTTTGTAAACAAATAATGTTGATTGTTTTTCCACTTTAACTTTTTTTTATTATTCTTTTTATTTAATTTATTAAGATCCATTATTTAAATAACATTAATCATCTACAATAATAAATTAATCGTCATTAGAAATAAACATTAACTTTTAAATGTCCCAAAAAATAATCTTTGTTTGGTTGACGTTTCATCGTGTAATTCGCATATAACATAAGATAATACGAAACCTTGCTTTGCTATATTGCGAATTTATAATAATATACTTTATTTATTCAATGAAAATATTGATAAAAATAGTCCGTTAGATCCCCATACAACAGCCGGGAAAGTTAAACGGCGTCATCTTTTATCACATCTGAGAGTTATCACCTCTCATTTATCATGTTTATCAATAAGCCCTTTGCTGTATCGATCCAAACGGAGAGGCAGGTACATTTTCGTTGTATGTTATTATTATTTGATGCGGGAGCGTACGGCAGCAAAACTGTGTAGGGTGGGATGTTGGGGGACTACGGCGGTGCGAATCAAGTGCCAGATAAAGCGAGTGAGTCAGCGATTTGAATCTATGTATTATTATTTTTGATGATGAATGTACAATATCTTTTCAGTCATTATAGCGTTTTAAAGAAATAGAACAGTACAACAGATATCAGTATATGTATATTCTATTAAATGTAATTTTAAAATTAACTCTAATTATCTTTATTTTTATCCTGTCGAAGCAGTATTCTGGTAAGCTACTCTTTTGTTTTTTTTTTAACATCTTTTTAGAACATAAGGATATGACATACAATTTCATAAATGTGGGATGTATTATGTTTTTAATAAGTCTGTATTTACCTCAATGGAAGGTAGCTGATGATTGAATGATGCACGCGGGAATGTTATACCGTTTTTTTTAAATTCCGAGCTAACAAAGTGTTTCGTTCGTTCCGTTCACCTGAATCCGCCAAACTGGCGAAGCGAACGCTGCCCATAGACATCCGCAATAGCGGATGCGTTGCCTACCCTTAATCGACGGGGAAGGAGACGCAAATAAAGACGATGATTTCCCTTCCTATGCGTCTCCTGCACAGTCAAATACACGTTCCCTTCCCATCCCTTTCTTATAAGAAAAAGGGTGGGAAGAAAAAGGGACTAAAGTTGGGCCTCCGTTATACATATAAATATTTAAATCCTCGTTATCTTCCTCTTTGTATAAGTTTTAACTATGCTTATTAACTTGACGATAGTTTATAAGGTAATTAAAAAATGGTTGTAGTTTAGGTTGATTTGAAAGGCTATATTTATTGTTTTATATCTTTGTGCTTCGTATTCTTGTTGACACACAAATTTTATCTACAATACTTTGTTATCAGTGAGTGTGAGTTCAAAATTAACTATATAAAAACGTTCAAAACTGCGGGTGGATATTTTGAATCAAAACATGTTACCGTTGAAACAAGGCGTCAACTGCACACCAAGCCGCATTTGCTGTCAACGAACCAAACGTTATACTGACGTTTTTCGCACGTTATAAATGTTGTTTTATATTTGTCCTATCTTTTATATCTACGCAGTTTGTAAATATTCCTACCATTTACGTTTATTGGCTTAAGCAGCGGCTCGCGATAGAAATTATAATACTTTATCGAGATAAAAAATACAAAAAATATCAAGATCATCGGAAGTAATTTTGATTTAGTTACCACAGTAATAAATCTTACTAATAATATAAATGCGAATGTTTAGATGAATGGATGTTTGTTTGAGTTTGTAGCCTCAACTGCTAAACGGATTTTGATAATATTTGGCATAGATGTACAGTTTAGTCTGGAAGAACATATAGGCTATTTTACTTTTTTTTTAATTCTACGCGAATAAAATCGCGGGCGAAAGCTAGTATTTGACAAAAAACTACCACTTGAATGGATTAAATTGTCCATAAGTTATAGAAACGATTCCAGGGTTTGTTATAATAAAATAATACATTAATAGTAGATAACATTTTTATCTGAACGGAATACAATAATTATAATAATGTTTGTTTGTACAAAAGATTCTACTAATTTTCTCTTTTATAATTCTATAACTTACAAACTAAATAGTATCGTAATGACATGTATTAAAAACTATTTTAGAAATTACAAAAAAAAAACAAATACTTTAAACATAATCGTAAATTATAAGTTCCTATTATCAAGTAGCTCTAATTAGAACAAGCAAAGTCCATGCGAAGTACGAATTAATCTCTAATTTTCTATTATAACACTTTAGTAACGAAAGATTTATTGACCAATGTAAAAGGGTCAATTATGAACATTAAAATAATTGATCCAGAACATCAAAAACATGCTTGTATACTAATTTTGGAGCGTTTAGACTTAGAAGAAAATCAAGGTGATTAAATTCAGTAGATGATAACTGCACTACATGATGAGTTACCGCATTTGACAGTTGTGACATTAAATTTAGAATATCTGGCACTGTGGATAGCCAATCGTTGTGTGAGTTAAACAACGCCATAGGCAGTTTAATGTCACGTAAATGATATTTCGGTGGAGAAACTGTACCATATTTTTTAAGATTGTATGTAGATCCTAAATCATACATTTCAAATTGACCGCTTTTAATTAGTTGACAGAAATGCAGGATTGACTTTACTGAACCTCCGGTTCTCATGTTTGTTAAAATATTTTTCTTGTGTCTAGTACTTTTTATTGTTTTGCCTCCATCAGTAAGCAAAAACAGCGGGTGGAGGCATAGAATCGCATCTTCTTTGCAGAATTTTTTCTTTGCAACTCTCATGAATGAATCTACTGGATTAAAACTACGGTCTCCTAAAATCTTAGCTGTTGCATTATGATCTAAACTCTTGAATTCTGAAAGAAGGCGTAGTGGTCCTTTAGCTTGCTGCATGAATACCAACGGAGCTAATAGAATAACGAAACTTAAAATTGTATTATAATATGGAGATGTTGATAAAAGAACCAATAATGCAGTGGCACCCATTGAATAAGCTACAAAAATTATTTGGCTTTTTTCAGAATTTTTTTCTCTAATATAATCTATTATAGATGATAAGTCATATAGCCCAATTTCATGCCATGAAAAGTCCCAGAATTCCGCGGAATGTATACTTTTACTTACATGTGCTCTTGAGTAGGCATTTCCTCTAACATTAGGTAACCATACATCATATCCAGCATTGATCAACTTATAAGGAAGAGAATGTTTCGGTCCGAGTAAAATCCAATCTATAGAGCTTCCTAACAAGCCATGAAGTAAAATAACAGTCTTGTTATTGTTTCTTCCTGTGAATTTAGATTTTGGCATTATTCTGTGTAGAGTTAATAAGTAACCGTCCGGAGTTACTACGGTATGAGTTTCTGCTCTGTATCCATGAATATTAACTAAATCCAACTGAACCGATCTGTTTAACAATATCCCGATACGTTTATCGTATTTTTTATCCTTATTAATTGGTAGTGACATTCTTCTTACTATGATAGAAGGACCGTTGATAATTGTTCGTGGTAATCTCAAAGTAGTTGAGGTCTTTGGTATTCCCAGACTCATCGTGGACATTGGTATCTTCACGGTCGTTGACATCATGTCCTTTGTTGGTGTCTTCATCGTTGTTCTTGTTGGCATTGTCATTAGTGTTGTTGCAGGTGTTCTCGTTGGGACTGCCTTAAGGGTTGGTCGTTTTGTTACTGTTATTGGATTTGGTGACACGAAAACACCTACTCCTGGTGTTTTAATTGGCGTTGTCATTTTCATTGTAGTTGTTGATACATTCACCGTCTTTTGTGTCTTAACCATTATTGGATTTGGTGACACGAAAACACGTCCTTTGGGTATTTTAACTGTTGTTATTTTTGGCCTTGTTTTCGGTGTCGTTAATTTTGTTGGTGTTTTAAGTGTTGTTTGTTTCTTAACTGTTATTGGGTTTGCTGATACAAAAATTAATACCGCAGGTGTTTTTGCGGTTATTGGCTTCCATATTGTTCTAGGTGTCATCACAATTTTTGTCGGGGTAAGATTTGTTGGCGTTGTCACAATTTTTAACTTTGGTGTCATCATTGTTGTTGACCTTGTCACTGTAAAGCTAATAGGCTTTACCCTTGTTGGTTTTGGTATTAACCGAGGAGTTGTCACTTTTGTAGTTGTTGGCGGTGTTTCTGTAATATCTGTTGTTACTGTTTCAGTGAATGTAGCAGTTTCTGTTTCATATGTTGATTCTGGTTCTATTTCTGTAAACGTAACAGTTTCTGTCTCAAACGTCGTTTCTATAGGCACTTCTGTGGTTTCGGTTATTTCTTCGGAACTTTCAGTTATGTCATCCGGTAACATAGGTTTTTCAGAAAAGGGAAGGTAGTGCAATATTGAATCAAGTGTTTCGTTAACAAATTCCGTATAAAAGTTTCTAAGTTCTTGTTTTTTTGAATCAATTTCACACGATAGGCACATTGCAGCCAGCTTCAAACGAGTTATTGCACTATTTATTGCTTTAGTGACTTTACAAACAAGATTCATAAATATTTCTGAATCAAACGCAGCTGTATGAGATGTTAGAATCGAAATATGAATTAAAAAGCAGAACATTACTGCTAGAGACATCGTAACGATTTGAAGATAGATATTTCGTTAGGTTATTAATTAGCGTATTTTATTTTGTTGATATTCGACTACACAATGGAATAGTTTAAAAATAATAAAGACAGATTTACCCAAGCAATTCTTTGTGTATACATTTTTAAGGTCTATTATAAGTGAACACTTACTTTTTAACATCTTACTACATACATACATATTAATTATATGTTGATTGATTGACTTTCATTATTACCAGTCATCCGCGATTTTAAATCTTTTATATATGTATAAAAGAAAGTCGTATTAGTTACACTATTTATAACTCAAGAACCACTTTATCGACATGGCTGAAAATAGGTGAGGAGGTAGCTTAGATCCAGGAGACGGACATAGGATACTATTTATTCCTTTCGACAGCGATGGATGGATGGATGTGTGTTAGAGTTTGTAGCCTAAACAGGTAAACGGATTTCGGTGAAATTTGGTATCGACGTGGAGGATAGTCTGGAAGAACACATAGGTTACTCACTTTTGTTTTTTTAAATTCCACGCGGACAGAGTGGCGGGCGAAAGCTAGTATTTTATACTAATATATGTTTCTCTAAAGACAATTAATAAGGATATCAATATATTTTACAGGTGTTAAGGGAATGAAAACCATGTCTCGATTTATATAGAAAAAAAAAAACTAAAAACCTGTTTGCTAGCTTTTCCTGGCACGTGCATAATGTTCTGTTTATTATTTCTTATTTCGACTGCTAATTGTTCAAGTTTTTAATGTTCAGGATTTTTAAAGTAATTTCTATAATACAAATCAATACATTTACATCTTATAAAGGCATTTAGCTTTTTATTCAGAATTTGTTCTATATGAGGCGGCATATTTTCACCTATTATGGTTCCCGGTAGTTAAGTTTACAATCAATAATTTGTAGAAACGTAGATTATAAATAAATTAAATCTTAGCCTAAATTCGCTCGGGCGCTTTATTAACGCTCGATGGCGAACGAAACAAAAGTGCTTTTAAAGACTTCGTATGAGCGACGTTAAAAAAGCGCTCGCGCTAATGAAGGTTTACAATTAATAAAAACAAAACAATAATACATTAAAAATTTTATTCTTCTAAATGTATTTCTAAAGATAGATTTGGAGAACTGACCGCCAACCTTCGCTAGTCGGAGAGGCACTTTAAGAAGAAGAAGAAAATGTATTTTAAAAGCACATTGCAAAAACAATAGAGTCTGAATAATTTTCATCAAGTTGAATGAAAGCAAATTGTCTTCCATATTATTATTTTTAAATCTTTTGACTTTCTTACACTTTCTCCTCATATTGTCTCCTTTATTTTCTGTTGAAAATCTGTACAAATGTTTTAATTTACTTGTGTATTATATAATATTTTATACTAGCTGTTGCTCGCAACTTTGTTCTCGCGGACTCAAACAATTTACCGTAGCGTTTTAATTGTGAATTTTTGAAATATGTTTTTGAGTTATATCAAAATGTATATTTGTATAAACATATAAATCTTTCCTCTTTATAATATTAGTATAGATGTTAAATTTTATAATGTTACCAACATTAATTATGATAATTTTTAGAGGACAAATGTTCTACTTCAGATAACGTTACGTTACGTTAACGTCACTAGCAGCAGTCAAAGAGTAAACTACGTATTTATCTAAACAGTGGCTACTTTTTTTTTAGTGATACAGACTGTCTTTTACCAATAACAATGATTCTTCTGTGGGACTTACGTTTATTTGGTGATATAAATAAAACGCATTTAATTTAGATATAAAAAAGTATTACAATTATTTCTTACAATTCTTCATGTTATTTTTACATTTTAAAGTGTAGAAAACTCTTGTTTCGTGAAAGTCTACACATTTAACACTTGTAGAGAATTAACTAAAATCCTCAGAAATAGGTGCAGCTCACTAAAACTTTTCTCATCAGACGAAGGAAGCAATAAAAAGAAAGGTATTCCTTTAACGCCGATCTAATTCGTTACGTCATTTAAGGGACTCATTAAATACTTTACAACTTAGAAGAACCCAAAACATATAATTATTTTTGTCACAAGCAATAAAATAATACATGGTTACAATTATAAAAAAAACCTATTTAGCTAAAACCCTTTCATCATATTTTACTAAACTTCATTTAATTTAATCACACTCAAACTTAATCCATTCTCAATGTAATCTATAACTTTCCTAAAAACTATAATATCTGCTTTCGGTCCCCAAACAAATTCAGTATGGCTAAAATTTTCATTACGTATAACAAAGTGGTCAATCGGATTTGAAAGTCCAAAGTACAATTTTTTGACGTCTGGTAATGTCGCCAACCAATCATCAGTGGAACTTATCAAAGCAATAGGCAGACTAATCCTGTTCAATGGAAACTCTGTTATAACATCGCCAAATTTGTGAAACTTGCCGTTTCTCGTTAATTGCGCATAATGTAAAATAGTATAAGTCGAAGTGCCAGCTGGTACATGATTTAATACTCTAGTCAATAGATTTTCATCCCAAAAGTGTCCTTGAAGTATGTCACCCGCAAGAAAGAATAGTGGATTTCTACAAAATATTTCAGGTCTCGCACAGTGCCTTGATGAAAACCATTCCGGTGTTACTTTTGATTGCATAAATTCACCTGTACTCATTACTTGTTGAATCAGAGGTGGCCGAGGCGCAAAGGGGCCAAACATTCTTAGCGGACCTTTGCTATTTACCATAAAGGCTAAAGGCGCTATCAATATTCCTATTCTGATAAAGGTATTAAATATTGGAGATGTTGACAATAAAACAAGCAAAGCAGTAGCACCCATAGAGTGCCCAACGAAACTTATAGGATCACTAGTATTTTTAACTAATCTGATGTAGTGAATTATTGCTGGTAAATCGTATTGACCCATTTCTTGCCATGAAAATTTCCAAAAAACGGAATTGTTTATATTTTTCGATACATGACCTCTCGAGTAAACATTTCCTCTTGCATTTGCAAGCCATACGTCGTATCCAAGATTAGATAGTAAATATGGTAATGATTTCTTTGCACCAAGTAAAACCCAGTCTGCTGAACTACCAAGCAAGCCATGATGCAGTAACACTGTGTTGTTCTTCACATCTGCGGATCTTTTTAGACGCGTTGCTATTATGCGATGTAGAGTCAAAAGATAACCATCTTCTGTTAAAACAATGTGTGACTCGGCTCGTCTCCCGTGTAATGTAATTAGTTGAGGTGTATCCATTGATGACATCGGATCAGATCTCACTTTGTAATGAAGGGTCTTGGTCGTGTAAGTGTCAACCGGCGGCGCTTGCTTTGCAGTACGTTTCAATGATTTTGTAGTTTTTGCAGTTGCATCTCTCCAGAAATATGTTTTTTTCGGAATCGTCGTTATTCCTTTCTTAACTGTCGCACGATTTTGGAAAAAGTGCGAAAGACGATCACCAACATTTCTAATGGTATCCAATAAAGTATATGCAAAATCTCCCATTTTCTCTGATACGAATCGCAGAAAGCCCTTTGCACAAACACTTTTATGATAACAAATGAAGATAATAGAAAATATTAAAATAGCCCTCATGGTTCGTTCTGTACACGTTCATGTGCAATAGCTATTAGACATGAACTAATAGGAGTTTGTTTTACTTTAGTTATAACGTAATCTAGCTAATAGTCGTAATGTATATATTAGTATAGAGAACAATGGTAATACATCAATTGTCACATTCACACAAATGACGCTGTGACTGTTCGCAACCACATTGTGTCTGAAGTGAAATGTTTCATAACACTTTCACGCGCTCAGACACTTTATTACAAATAATATTTTCTAGGTTAGACTTTGTAACACCGTGCCTCTAGATATAAACAATTGTTATTAAACTTATTATCGCACAGAATATTATTATTATTAATATATCAGAATATTATTAATATTATTCACTAATTGAATAACATTTTCGTTAAGATTGTATAGTAAGTTTGCGTTAGTCATGACAATATACCTCACTTATGTAACAGTTATATAGTAAGCTAGCTAAGCTAAATATATTTGTAATAAAATATATCATTCGTATTCACGAACAAACTGAAATAATTTTAATACCAATTAACGATAAATTAAATATACCGACAATCGTGAAAAAGTTTGTCAAATTCCTCCTACTTTGGAAGAAGTTACTTTCTTAATGACGTAAACAATTTAAATCTAATGCAATATGCAAACCGTGCCGGGTGCCCCGCTCAACCCCCCGAGCTACAACGCGTCGTGTGTCCCTTACCCCCGGCTCACACCCTAATAAAAAATTAAACTTAATTCCTAATTTCGATTATTCTACAGAAAATAACGCATGACATTAGATATATAATATTTAAAATAAGCTATTACCGAATTTAATTCCTTTTACAAATAATATTAAGAACGACACAAACTCTATAATCTATTTTCAATGATCTATAGTAGTTATTTTTAATTGGCATGTTTAATGTATTGCTCCTAATTAAACGAAGAGAACACTTTTATTCATAAAATCTATTTAAGTAACATATATTTCGACTAAATAGTCAGACAATAAGGTGCACAGTAATCAACCGTTCCTCTTCGTAATTAACAGCTAGCGTGCTATGGTTACTTGTCCCATATACAAACAAACCGGATCAGGTAACCAAGTTTGAACTCATAGAAAATGCAACAACACACCTTTCCCCTCCTGTTTCATGCTCCCCCGTTTATTCCCCCATTTATAAATGATTCCGTCTCAATTTCGCCAGTTCTCGTCTTTATATTATTTGACTTGTACACTTACCGGACTTTGAGGAACTTTTTCTTTCATCTTTTTTATTAATAATGAAAAAAAATGTCGCCATTTAATTATCGCTAAGAAGAATTTTAGCTTTCAATTCCATAAAATTTTATTGCATTGTAAATAACTGTTGTTCTATATTAACTACGGTATAAAAAACGACTCTTGAAAAACACAAAGAGGTATTGAATGCAGCAATAATGATAAACAGTGAATAGAGCATCGTTCATACATAGAAATGTGTCTCCGAGGGGTGTCTATTTAATTAAAAACATGCCTCAGGGATTCAAGTTTTAATTAGTGCACGGTAGAAATTTCGGCGGCGCATCGATGTTATTTTCGCTATATAGTTCAAGTGTAGTTAGTTTTATTGTGAATATAAAATAAACGAATTATTTATATTAAAAGCAATACAATTGCTGATCATAATAGGTATATTAGGCGTGACATTTTAAATCAATAATACACACTATTTTAAATTCACAAAGCAATAAAATTAATCTATCCATTTTTACATATTGGGGCCTAATACGAAATTTTGCGAGACATGATATTTAACGTCTTCGACAAAAATATGAGATTTGTCAGTATACTTTACGCCCGATAAGTCTGCGATATTCGAAATTGTCGATAACTATCTTAAAAAAAATCCTGCTAACCCCTTTTATGTACTTACTTCACACCGACAAATGTAGTAATATTATCAAGTGTTTATTACATTACTTTTTATATTATTCGACCAACATCTTAAGAACCTGTCGATAGACAATTGGATTAAGTGCCTAATACAAAAATAAATTATATAATAACCGCGCCGTAAAATGTAAATAAATATATATGATATAAATTATCAAGTTTAAATAGCAATTAAAATTTCGGTTATGAATAAGGAAATCGTTTCTTCGAAAATTTATTTCAACCCCGAAGCCTATCAACTGCTACCACATTTACTTCTAATTACTTTAATTATACTTGTTTGAAATTTTCTTAGAACTTCCAACCCTTACCTTTGATTTTCATATACCTTTATAAACCAAAAAGTATGTAACTACCCCGTAGAGTTGAGAGTTGGAACTTGGAACAATACGAAACCATTTTCGCAGTTTTTAATTGCCAGAAAAAAATGTTATTGATTTTCTCAATTCTAAGCAGCCCAAAGGAAAATAAATAATTATTTTCATCAATAGTTGTCAGTGTACACAAGACTATTCTAAATAGAGCCAGATCCAATAATATATGTACGTTAATATTGAACGTCCTCAGGGTATTTTCCAAGATAAGCTCGTTTGATTAACCGTAAAATCGTAACTTGAATTTTACTCTTTTGAAACTTGGTTCAACCTAAGACTAATGAATCTCTAGGTAATGATAAAATAAATGGAAATATCAGCAACCCAGCATAGAACGTATATTTCTTCTATCAAAAATTTAGCACATGTAAAAGTGAATGGAGGAATGTTAGAGTTTGTAGCCTAAACACCTGATAGGATCTCGATTACATTTGGCATAGACGTAGAGGATAGTCTGGAAGAACACATTTGCTAATTACTTTTTTTTTAATTCTTCGCGGACGGAATCGCGGGCGACAGCTAGTGATATATACTTAAATATTTTCTGGTTAGATAATTTATCCATTTATATACCATAAGAGCTGTCGCCCGTAAACTTCGTTAGCAGTTAGTGTGCATCTTCCTTTTAACAGCTACCTTCCAATCAAGTTCCGTCTAAATCGGTCAATTTTGACGACGCGGAAATAAAAAAAAGTAGCCTATAACATGCCCATCTATGTCAGCTACCCTTCAGTGAAAGTCCGGTCGAAATTGATTTTTTTATTTGTATTTGGTTACGACAGTTAAAATTCACAGTTATGTTAATTCTCATAATT
Organism: Papilio memnon; assembly: GCA_003118335.3. NCBI lineage: Eukaryota > Metazoa > Arthropoda > Insecta > Lepidoptera > Papilionidae > Papilio > Papilio memnon. The sequence continues at coordinate 49,123 of LD688996.1, forward strand.
ACCTATATTCCCAAGAAGTTGTTTGATAAAGTTAAAGTACCACATCCGGTACCATATGAACAAACCTTTGCATTTCTCAGAATCTTCAACAGATCACATAACGGTGTAGGGATTCATAGGAAAATAATAACATTTTAATACAACTCGTGTGATCGTGTTTTATCTACCTTCCCACGTTTGCATGCAGGTATGTCCGCTTCATATTTTGCGCAATGCACAAATTCTGTGTAATTAATGACTAAACCTCGACAAATTTGTTCCTTAAAATTTATCATATTCATCGAAAGGTCCATTTTATCAACCATAAAATGTTTATAAAGAAAGATTTAAGTTACAAAAATTTTTCAAAAACATATTTTTATTTATCTATACTGACTCGATCCGCGCGGGAAAAAAAACACATTTAGTAGCCTATGAATTCTTCTAGACTATGCTTTACATCTATGCCAATCCGTACAGCCGTTTAGGAGATACCTTCTAAAAAACATCCATACAAACATACAAATTTTCGCATCTTATACATATAGAATAAAGTCGTGTTAGTTACACCACTTATAATTCAAGAACGGCTTTACCGATATGGCTGAAAATTGTTGAGGAGGTAGCTTAGAGCTAGGAGACGGACATAGGATACTATTTATTCCGATCGACAGCGATGGATGGATGGATGTTTGTTAGAGTTTGTAGCCTAAACGGGTAGACGGATTTCGCTGAAGTTTGGTAAAGACGTGAAGGATAGTCTGGAAGAACGCATAGGCTACTCGCTTTTGTTTTTATTAATTCCACGCGGACGAAGTCGCGGGCGAAAGCTAGTTTATAATATTAGTAAGATTACTTGTGGCTTTGTTGCCATGTTGTCGATTTTTTAAATCATTTCCAATACCAAATGTTTAGTACACTGTTCGGAACGTTAACGGATCGAAGTCTCTTTATTTCTACGACATTTTTCGACTTTCAACAGCTGTAGAAACCATAAGATTTTACTCATGACGCTGCTAGCCGCACTAGCCCGAAGAGGCGTATACTGTGTACAAAACTTTTATTGGAAAACTAGCTTCATCCTGCGACTTCAACCGTGAAGAATCTTGAAATAGGATAAAGTTTATTTTTCTCAATATTACGTTCCATTGTATTTCAAACAAATATAGACATCAATGGGATGTTTTTTTATATTATTAGCGCTAGTACCATTCTGGGTTTCTATGTCTATATTTAGGTAAATCAATAACCTTTAAAGGCAAGAGTGTCTATTATGTAGAAAACATTAATACCACATCGTTAAAATTAGAAGTCACCTCACAAAGAAAATAGAATATAATAAAACCGTCAACATGTTTATACAAGCAACACGGGTTGTCTGCTCGCCCACATGTTGTTCCAAATAAAATCGCAAAGGTATTATTGAGAGCTTTGCCTCCTTAATAAACCCTATTTTGAGGTCGATAGCATCGTAAGCATCACGTTTTCGTTCACGATATTTTCATAAAGATTTAGCAAACTTCGAATTTAATAAATCGAGATCAATTATACTATTTTCGTAGGTTATAAAGATGTTTGTTAGCAGTACATAGTTAAGTTATTTAATATTCTTTCGGACTTTCCCATACGAAGTATGAAATCTTTAAAAATTCTAAAATATATATAATGTTCATTATATGACTGATCATTTTAAATTAATTAAAAAATAAAATAGCCGCTTTTTATGTAAATTTCAATCTAGTTTTTATAGAATAATTAGGCTACAATGTAATGCTTAAAGTAGCCAAATTCGCGAAGGGGAAATAAACGAGGCAAGTTTTATTGGCACATACATTTTAGGAGGATTAATATTGCAAATAATACGTGTGACATTCAGAGGGGTGAGTTGAATTTAATAAAACTCATAGTGATTTTTTAACATCAATTCATCAATTTTGATTTATTTTTCGTTTTCATGTTGTACGAAAAAACATATTTACAAATAACGGTTTAACAAATAAGCAACTCTATCTATAACTGTAAAAATCTAAATCCATTTTTTTTTAAATTATTTCTTAACTCATTGATTGCTACGAAACTTTGGTGACGGTAGTATTTTATGAAGACCCCAATTTAATTGGCGTCGCAACATATTCGGATTAAACTTGATTAGTATATAAAAGCGCCACGGTCAACACAATTTCCGAGTGAAGGTTAGCGAAAGGTAGACAAAAACAGAATATAGCTTTGGTATTACAGCAACAGAAAAAGTTTCTATTGGTTAAAAAGTTTGATACATTTGGCCGATTACAAATTCGAATTTGAAATGACATATCGTGACAATAAAATCTCAATGTCATCGTAATCGTTAAAGAAAAATCGTGAAAGAGTTATTTACAGTTAATTATAATAATATTTAGTAATCATGCCAATTAGACAGGTAATGAAAGGTATACCATCAACAAATCTACCAGTAAAGGGCATTTTAGAAAACGACTGGGAGGTTCTAGCGCCGCATCAAGATGAATGTATTAAACGACTAGGAATGACAATTCAGTTGGAACAAGAAGCGTATTTAACAATGCATCCCGAGGTATGACCACTTTGTGAGCATCTGTGTCTGGAAATTAAAGCCGTTAAGTTTAATTAAATTGCATCCAATCGGACGAGTCTGAATGGGACTTAATATTTGTAGACGTAGACAACGTTCCATTTATTTCAATAGCCTAATCCATAGTCTCAAGGCTATAGATGTATTTCAAATTGATTTTATGTTTTTAAGATAAAATCGATGATGTCTTCTTTCGTCACTAAAATGATTCATTTGGGTAAGAGAAAGGAAATATTAAAAGAAGCTGCCGAGTATTTCACAAGGCCAGCTGAAGCCATTGATAAAGAAATAAGAGATTGCCTCGGAGTATCATCCGATGCACCATACTTGCAGGTATATTCACAATTATTTGTTTACAAATGAACGAATAACGACTACGACTTAGGATCCTTCAAGGAGCAAGGCTTTCTCAAAGTTCGCCAACGCATCTGCAGTTACTCTGACATTGCGGATGTCCATAGGCGACGATGATTACCTAGGTGTTTCCGCTGTTTGTCCTCCTTGTCTTATATAGTATTGAGTGACAGCCCAAGCCGAGGTCCCCTCTCGGGGGCCCTTGTGCCTAGTCACTCAATGGAGCGTCCGCCGAAGCGACCTAAGAGCTCAGCGGCCTCCCAATCCGGTAATAATAACGAAGTAACGGCCCGTGCCGAGGCTCCTGAGGGAGCCCTCGAGCTTAGTTACTCATAAACGAGGTTTAGGCTAAGCGCCATCTGCGCTCGGCCACCTCAATCCCGTTGATGCTGTAAATGCCTCTTCAAGGCAAACAGTGGCAAATCAGTCACAAAAAAAACGTGATGCAAGCAGTTCATATCAGAGAAGAAATTCAAAGATACGAGAATGTGCGGTGAAGTCAATAAAACCGCACTGGGAAAGCATTAGTCGACTAAGGCCTAGTCCCCCCTAGGGTAGGTGTAGGCTGCGGACCCCACGGTGGGAGCGTATAGTGAGCATAATGATGAACATATTTGTATTATTTTATAGCTATTTAAAGTTGTAAAATATATGATTATTAAAATTTTTGCTTAATAACATTTAACAGAAAGATAAAACCGTTTTTCAATATGATGACGAAGATTTGATACCAGATTTACATAAAATATATACAAAATTTAATCCACGACAATTTATCGAAACTCCTGAAGAAAGTATCGGTCATTTAAACACGGAATCCTCATCGTTTATATCAATTGTTACTTCAACTACCACCGTTCCTACACCAGGTATAACTATGATTAAAAATAATAAACATAGCTATCCCCTTTTTATTTCTGATCTCATCTATTCTCCTCTAAAAAGACTGACAACACAGCCATAAGTACAACTCTTGTCTTCTCCAGTCTTGATAACAATTTGAGTTTAATTAAATTTTAACTTTACCGTAGATTAATTACGATTAGCGAATTATAAAATGACTAGTCTAAATGTGAAAACATTTTTAATTCATATCACAAGTATTTTTTTTATATAAAGTATTCAGAGTATTAGAAGAGAACAAATTAAATAATATTCCATCCTTTACTAGAGCCTGTTCCAACACCGGAACCAACATTATCAGAGACTATGTTCGCACTTGTTTCGAATACGGTTGATAAGGCTGTATATCAACATGTTAATGATGATATACTGCGCTACGATACTGCTTACGTAGAACTTGCAAAGGCTGTTGAGGAAGCCATGGAAATACCCGTAATAGAGGTTCGTCAAGATATAGCAGAATTATTTTTCACTGCGTACAATATGTTCGAGTACGATATTATAGCAAAGGAAAAACTTGGTAAGTGACTTTAGATGATCTGAAATACGTTCACAATTTTGTAATCTAGTTATTTTTTACTTTGATAATTAATTTTCACTTTCAAAGCGTGATTAAAGGATGATTGTGTGCAAATATTTCGTAGAAGTAAAACATTTAATTAAATTTCGTAAATTACTTACTGTATTACATAAATACTTAAACTTGAAATTCCAGTAATAAACATACTATGAATCGATAAATATAGATAGAAAATTGTATTTTAGTGTTTTCAAAGAGATTATTTTAATTATAATATTTTACAGCATTGCGTATTATAGAAAGATAGATAAACAGACTGTAATAGTTAGATTTAGTTATGATTATTCGCATGATAATAAAAAAAATGTAATATAGCTTACAAGTTACGTTATATTTCAACGTACTGTACAATTGCTTTGTTGTTAGTATTCTAAATATAAACTGTTAATACCTTTGAGAGCGACGAAGTTATGAGAAATGAATATAAAAGCGACGAGAATATTAATATACATACGAGTATATATGATCCTGCGTGATAATTCTACTTATATAAATATGAGCATTCTCTTCATAGAAAATAGTAAGCAGTATAAGGAGCAATTTATATTAAAATCTTAGTTTATACGAAATAAATAAACGTTAAGTTGGTTGCTTGTGTGGTTTGCAATATCGTTATAATAATGAACATTATGAAATTAGCAACATCTTTATAGTTTTTGTCATAACATAAATAAACTTTGACGTAGGAGTCAATTTAATGCCGCCGCCTCCACACTTTACCACTTGCGAAATTCTTAATTTAATAAATACTTTCTAGCGGCTGAGAGAGCTTGGGAAAAAAGAATGCGAAAGAAATTGAAGAGAACTTTACGTCGAATGAATAATTTTAAAGGTAAATTTGTTTTTAATAAAAAGGTAACGCCAGTTATTTTGACATATTCCTCTTATTTCGTCGATTAGTTTGAAAAATAAAATCAATCGTATTATTTACAGAAAATATATTTTTAAATCCTAATGGCTACAAGTCTGAGATATATATAACTTTAAATAACTCAAGGAAAACTTGTGTAACTTTTAACGACTGATTTCGATATGGACAAGTTTAGATATTCCTCATGTTACGCGCTATCTGGATTGTTAGGAATCTGTCGCGACGTGCCGAAAAATATAAATCCGAAAACATATCGTCTTCAGCACATACAAGTACGAGTAGTACTAAGTTAGGGTAATATTGTCTGTCTGACGCTAACCCAGTGCAAGCTGGTTGGTTTCAGATACATCTTTGAATTTTCTCACAATTATATGTTCAGATTGCATCACGATGTTCTTCACTATAAGAACATCTGATAATATATTCCGAAATTCTAAATTTGTAAAACACATTGATAATTTGTGAGGGAGTACAAATCCGTTGGCTATGTTTACGACAACGATGCTCTTATATGTTTCCCTGACATTATCCAAAGTATAATAATTTTGAATTGCTGTAGTTAAATGACTTCATTAAAATGGTAAAGTAATTATGGAAAATAATTAAAACGATGTAAGCGAATATTCGATTATTATAAAACTGAATTACATTCATAAAGAGTCGTTTATATTTTACACACAAAGCATTTGATGTCGTTTCGGAGGAAATTTTGTTTTAATTATTAATACATTGTTAAACGACCACATTTAAACGAAAAATCTGTCGATAACATCAACTATATTTTATGTTAAAAGCAGAAAATTAAATTTTACATCGAAAATTTCACATGAATTAATGAAAGAAATATTTTACGAAATTTATTATTTTATATTTCGCCACTACTTGGAAATAGTGTGTGTCATTTTATATGTAAAAATTAATAACTAATGACAACTTTTATTTTATTAAAAAGAAGAAGTATATATATACATTCATTAATATTGTTTACTAGTGTTTGATCAAAATGGGATTGATAGTTATTTAATTAAATATTTTTTGTAGACAATTGGTTCGATAAATTGGTGAAATGCGTTTCCGAACTACGTAACTTGAGTTTTACTGCATTGAAACATAAGTCAACTTAACACTAATAAATAATGACAAAATAAGTGGAAATTCAAACTCAGCATAGACACACTTCAAATAAACGCCCTCGCAACCCACGCTTTATAGCACCATAAAACCGGGGTTGTTATTTCATTGATCTTTGCTATTTAACAACATTATAGATATAATTACATTGGCATAGTTCTCATGAAATTGCTCTCTTAATTTTGATAATTATAGTGTACACAATAAACTTGAAAAGGGGCACAATTATTTAAAATCACGGCAAAACTGTAAAACTTTACAGGCTACGAGACACCGCCGACACCTAAAAGCGAACCTTCTTCTCATGAGAGTTACAAATCACCTCCACCTCGCCCATGCATCTGTCATCCACAATATAATTATAATCGATATCCTAAGGTAACTATTTTTCACGTAAACGCGTTATTTTTTTTTTTGTTAACGGTTTGTTAATCAAGAATGTCGATATCACACTAAGAATTAATTATTTTCTATTATATTTTATTTAACAACAAAACCCAAATATGACGAATTTCCATTTGATATGGTCCTTGTATACCTCTCCCATATTCGATTATGAAAAATATATTCACCTAGAAAAATAACTGAAGTATTATTACACGTAAAATAAAGTTAATTGAAACATCCTCATTTTTATAGTCTGTTAAAAATTAAAACGAACGTTTGGCAACGTTGTCTTTCGTTTATACTCAAAGAGATGAATGTTTTACTTCTCTCTCGATTTTTTTAAGGGAAGTAAACGTGTATTTTAATCGGCCTTTACTTGCGATATAGACGTGGTTACACAACGTTTTTGCTTCAATCTCCAAAGTAAAGCTTGAAACCTAAATAACTTTTAAAACATTTTACATTTCGCTACTGAGTTTTATTAAATGCATTCGTGGCGGATGAGATGTTTGTTTTACTCCCTTACTGGAATTGTAAAATACATGTTGATTTTACACACTGACTATTCAAAAAAGAAAAATCCCATTGAGGCAATTCTATAAATTTGTGAAAACTATTTTGCTTGTTATTTTCCAACTAAACATTGGAAAAATAAATTAATTCGACTTTCCAATTAGTGTGACATCATCCTTACGAATTACATGTTTTCCACAAATTACAGTTCTCTGCTTTCTACTTCAATTATTTTTCTTCGTCCTTGTATGAGTATACATATAATAAGAGTTTATTAGCTCGTGTAGAATCCACGTGTCATATATTTATCGATCAAACTGTTGACCTTAAGGTAATTTCTCGCTTATTGTTCACAAAGATTTCTTCCCACGACTTCTCAGAAATATTTTCCGAATACACGTGTATCTCCTCTCCTACGCAATAAAGATAATTAGTTCAAAAACATCTATTGTGTACAATGTATTACTTTTTTATTTATTATTTCAATTATTTTGTTTACATCATGTTAGGTAGTTATGCGTATTTATCATGTATGTATAGGAAACTATTGATTTATTCATAATTTAATTTCTATTATTTGCATTAAAGGCTGTAAATTAATTGATGTTGACATTAACCATGCTCACATATCGTACATTACTACTTAAATACATCTTAGCTATTTTGTAAATACAGACTAGTCTAGCTAATTATATGTATTTATAGAAGATAATTACAATAAGATATAAACTTTATATTTTAGGATCGTTTTGGAATATATCAGCCGTATGGTTTGTCTGAGTTTAGCGAAGGTAATGCAACAGTAACTCCTGCAATATCTGTAGAAGATTTGTCTGATGCACAAGCTGAAGAGAAATTCGATCAGAAATCAATTATGAGTAAAAAGTCTGCGACATCTGGAAAAAGTGCAGTTAGCAAGAAGTGTGATTTCGAATAATTATTACCCCTAGAAATTAATCGTAATCAAAAGATTATTCGAATTACATTTGTTTTATTTAGAAAATTAAACGAACTGGTTAAAGATTTGGATAGTACAATTTTGTGGTATGTTAAAAGTAATTGGTAGAACTGCTATTAGAGTACGTTTCCATTGTAGTGAAATTTGCACAGACGCAGAATAGAAAATGATAGTCTGGAATAACTTATAGGATACTAAGTTTATTTTTTATTTTGCGCGCACTAAGTCGCGGGAAAAAGCTAGATTAAAATCCATGTGAATTCAAGAACTCAAATAATTCTCCAACATATTGTTTACATTAGATGTAAAAATATACATTTCCGCTTGAAAATCGCACACACCAGATGCAAAATTGCATTTTTCCTTTGCGTAAAGGATACAAAGTTGTTGGGAATGAAACTAGACAAAAAGCATTACACGTTGTGAACCCTCAGGCAGGATAATGTTTGAGATGAAAGCGCACACAAGGATTGGTATTTTACTCACAATATACTGCGGATAGGTTTCATATCTGCAAAAGCATATTTGTTTATACAGTATTGCAATGTGGTGGTGTGGTGGTTGATAATCTATACTTCTATACTTAATTTAATAAAGCGTAAACACACACTACTTCGTGGCGTAAGATGTCGGCAATTACAGCATATTTTTGAATAATTCTTTTTCTAATGAAAGCCCTACACTTACGTCACGCTTTAAGCTATATATTTTCACGCTATTAACTTAGAGGGTAAATAAATTTGATAAAAACCCTAATGTGGAAAAGGGACCATACGCTACAAGCTGCCAACATCAAGGAAGCAAGATTGCTATGGTTTGTCATGTCATGTCATTTTGACATTTACAATTGACAATTTGACAAATGTAAACAATAAAATAAAGTTTTTATAATTTCAAGCAGATGAAGCCGCACACGAACAGCTAGTTTTATATAGAAGTTAAACTGACAATTGACTAGGCAGCTTGCAAATCCTCTTGATTGATTTAAGTGGTTTGACGGATTAAATCCGTCTTGACATAACATACGGTAGATAGAAAGTTACTTTTAACTTCAGAAATTAACTCTTAAGTGCTCTACTGATGAAGAATCCACCCGGAAAATGAAAACGAATCACAGTATGAAAGAGATAACGTTTATTTAAACTAAAATTTAAAACGTAGTGTTTATTATGGTAGGCCATATTGAGTTTAAACCAGTTAGCAACTAATAAAAGGTTCGCAGAACAAATCCACTTTACCGTTGTAAGTTGAACATGCATTAACAGTAAAATGGCCGACGGTTTATGAAATTTTGCCATAGAGTTGTTACAGTTTTAATACAATTCCAACTTAATAGATTGTGGAGCAGTACGCTTCTGGAACATGATAGAATCAATTTCCTGTTGAACTATAACCTCAAACGACGCTAATAATGTTAGCTCGCTTAGTTTATGGATATTCTCTGAACTGCAAGAGATTATTACTCAGCTTAGACAAAGTACTTGTCTTGTATTTGAAATAATCGCCTTTAAAGCTAACTAGAATTTAAGTCAAATAGTGTAACATTTATTTTGTTATTTGTTAAATAAAATTGAAATATATAAAATAAATTAAAATAGACATTTTAGAGGTAGAGCTTAAGCAACGATTAACAAAACGTTTCAATCCATTAAATTGTACAAGTACTTTGAACGTCTGAGACCAGACTTGGACATCTTTGAGATCAAAGGTGACTTTTATACGTATTCTTGGAACCTTCTTCATAGTAACAATGAACAAGAGTGCTTTCATATTGAACAAACCGATAGAATAAATATAGAAGTGTTCCTATATGTAACCTGTATTAAAGCTGATGAATACTAGACTATTTTTGACAAAAAAAAATATTTTTATAACGTGTATTTTTATAGCCATATATGTATTCAACAATCAAAATAGGGTACATATTTTTTATGGTCAACCACAAATGCATCTCCTTTTTAATTATGCCATTTATAATTACATTTTTATTTTATTAAAAAAAGAATTATTCAAAAATATGTTTGTAATTGCTGACATATTAGGCAACAAAGAAGTATGTGTTTACGCTTTATTATATTAGTATAGATTTGAACAGCAAACATGATCTTTTCATACTCGTAGGTAGCAGTAATTAGATTTGGTCACTGGCGAACTCAGATAACAAGGACTTTGACGGTTAATAATATTAATACTCCATTAATAGTATTAGCTTGCACGTATGTCAGGTCATATTAAGCCTGTCTTTGATGCCCAAGTGCATAGAATAATCTTATCAAGTACAGTCAGGGGATCTAGCGGTGCTCCACCTTAAGCTACTCGTTTGAACGTTTTATACGCGATGACAAGACGACGTAGACCAATAAATCAATGCAGCTTTTAAATGTGTCTGTACAAAAAGGACAGTCAGTGGCTCACGACTGTTTTTTATTATTCTGTAGTTTGCGCAACCCACTGTTATCCAATTGGTTACTTGTAAGAAGATGCGGAGTTTGCCCGTTTGTAATTTTTTTTAAATAAGCATTTTCTGAACACCGCGCATTTACGCGACTGTACACAGGGATAAATTTAATTTGTCCATCTTGCTAAAGTTATAAATATGAAGCTGAATACAAAATAGGGTTCATTTTAGGTTTTTTTTTAATTAGTGCACTTTAATTCGCTTGATACATCCGCCATCTTGGCTCTCACAAAGTTTGGATGGATGTATGGATTGCGAAACGGTTGAACCGATTAGATAGATTATATTCAACATGCAAAAATCGTATTCAAAAATTGGATTTGTCTGAAGTCCGTCACCTGCATCTCTAATTAGGTACTCTACTTGAACATAGACTACATTCCAGTAAACCGTGTGCTTCTTTAAAGTCACTCTTGCTTTAGATGTCCTATCAAAGCTCGGTCCGATAGTTTATTAAATATTGTTATATTGTAAAGTGTAAAAATGGAAGAGATTTATGTAGGTAAAACCAGCAACATTTTAAGTAATGTAAATTTACCTAACTCTTATTGAAATTATTGATAAGTTAATATAGCGAAATAAACTGGAAACGTGACTCAATTGATAGTATCTTTTGGATTTTAGATCAATAATTTAACGTAGCAATTGGTATAAAATACATGTTTGTTCAGTTCATGAAAGATATACAGATTTCGCGGTTTTCTCGGATCAAGGCAGCAATCAAATTCACGTGTATCGAGGAAAATACGATACGATTAGTGAATTGTCCAATATATATTATGATAAATGTACACAAAGTCAATCTTTAGCAGACAGAAATTTACCATTAAGGATGTAGGTCAATTTATACGGTTTTCATCGTTACTACGCGTTCTTATTAGCTTATTTTTTTTACCTTTTTGTTTTCCGGTGAAATTAATTAATTTCCAGTGTTAAAATAATACATTTTTAATGTAATACTATACTTTCGAGCAAATGTTTGAACCTTGTGAGTACGAGAAGTCATTTCTAATGGTAGTTAATAGTCGATCGGAGTCCATTTTAAATTATGACCGCGCCGTCCGCCAGCTCCAGCAGCTGAATAAGTCCAAGTCTATGTAAAGATTGCTATTGCACATGTACCAGGGGCCCCCCGTAGCTCTGCACAAGAATCTATTCTGAATCAGCTGAAGTCGGTGTATTTGTTTCGGCGAAATGTGCACGAATACCGGACTAGCGTAAGTCGTGACGGGACGCAGTACTGATTTGTAGAGAGTCACTTTACCCTATCAAAGGACGGTACGTTTATTAAAAACGTTTGTCGCAGTCGAGCGCGGACAGGTACTTGTAAGTTTTCAATGCACTTTCATCTTCCTTTTTGTTCGTAGAGACGGTTTTAATCACCATTACATTTTGTAAGAATACGAGTGCAGCGCGACTGACTTCAATTCTAATTTATTACTAGCGCAATTTTAATTGCAAAATATTTTTAGGATTATTAATATAGTGCTTTCATTTGGCATGAACGAACTTCGTAGGTGAAAATGTTTCAAAGCGACTTGTTTCACATAAAGTTGCGTATCGCTTCGATTTCGGTTCGCTTTCGCGGCTATACTTCAGTCGTATACTTAACCCTTAAATGCATATTGTCGCCAAAAGTCTACAAACAAAAGTATATTTATTGAAACCAAGATCTTTTTTAATTATTTTTCGCTTAATATGTGACTCAGTCTATACTGAAATATTTATTTCACAATTAAATAAAAAATCATGCATTTAAGGGTTAAATCCAACCCAGAAAATGTTTTAAGCCGTATTCGGAAAGTTGAATATTAGTTTTACTCTGACATGACATATTAATTTAGGTTGGACCGCTTTGTAACGTAAAATTTACGACAATATTCCGTTTGAGACAAAACACCTTTGAATTTCAAGCGAATCGCTACGACTTATTGTTGGAAGAGAAGTCGACATTGCATTGAGAAATGCAGAGAAATTAATTACTCGAAGCTTTGACGTTCTATCTTTAATATTTAGTGACGAAGAATTTTATTTATTACTATTATAAATGCGAAAGTTTGGATAGATGGAATTATATTTGCTCGTAATTGCAAGTTCTTTCTATATATAGTATTTATAAGCCAGAAGATTTTTTTTTGTGAAAAACGTAATCATTTTTAAACATATTGCTTACTTGTTTTTTTTATAAACCGCTCAGAATTGTCAATTAGTTTTTATACAAGAGTTTCTGTAGTTGATACCCGCTTGAAAGATCAATAATTACACGCTACAAGGACTTATAGGTAAGAACACATTCCTAGAAACATATTCTCACAATCGAAATTCCGTCGAAATTCGCACAGCAACATTTATTCCGTTCCAGCAATGGTTCACTGCACAAAATCGAAAATCCGGTGCAGATGCCTATCAAGTGCATACCTCCAGTTAATTAAAAGTGTAGAACACGTGGAATTTACAGATACAAACAGAATACTAAGTACGAAAATTTGCAAGTATTTGTATCGGCGTCGAAAAAATGTATACGCCATTAAATAGTATTGCACAAATTTTGTGTCGTGTTTACGTTACGAATAATTACTGGAAAATTTTCATGTAGGCCATCTGGTTCCACTCCGAAAACGTAATTACATTTTCTTTAAAGGAATAAGAAAAAAACTTAATTCCAACTATAGTAGAAAATAAAAATGGAGATGAACGGAAAAATGGACTAAAACAGTTAGCGAGTAGTGTCCAAGGGAGAGCAAAAGGAGAGGCAAACAATTTTAAAGATTTGATGAATTACAAATAGTTTTGGGGTTTAAGTTGTGCTAGGACAGAGATAAGTAAAATATCTTAGAGGCCTTTCGAAAGTTAAGCTGATTCACAAGGCCAGGTGCATCAGCTTCTCCATTATCAACAAAGGCTTATTTTGTTTTATGTATTTTATTTATATTCGCATAACTTAAACAAAAACGTTATTCTTTTATGAACTAAGAGAAATTACAATACTTCAAATACGCAAAAACTGAAAAAAATAGTTAAATATCCGCGGCAGCTTTCTTCTTACACGAAGCTTCTGGTCCGCTGTCTTTATCTTTGGTAAACAATTCTTTAAAATTGAATGGTCGAAAACAATAACCTTCTCCTTCAAAAAACTTGCTCATAAATTCCACCCTGTTGAAAGTTTTATATTTCTTTTGAATAGACTGATTTTTATCTATGCTAATACAAAAACAATACTAATTATTTATTACGGATGATCTAAAAATCGCTGATATAATTTTAAAACTTTCATCTGTAGAAAGTACATATTAGACCAAGGTAAATCTTTGAAATTCAAATCGTATCTTTGCGTCTCAAGAATCGCATAGCGCGTGCAGCGTACAAAAGGCATCGTGAGATTTCACTGCCGGAACCCAAAGTATCCCTTAATTCTCTTTGAAAATGTCTCTTGCATTATTGTCTTCTTTCTAGATTTGTTTTTTACACAAGTAGTTTTTACTTGGTTAGTTTACTGTTGTTTATAAACACAATCAACATACCAATGAAGACGCAGTGTATGCAGAAAAGCTGACAATCCTTCCATCACGACTAAAATAGACACCGTGAAGACAGCCCATACAGCAAATATTGCAAATATTTTCACTGGTGCAAGAGTAGTATGATCTTTTAAAGCTAACTTCGCCATGATCATCGACCACAACATCTTGGATAGTTCTAAAAAGTAATAAATAACGTTATTATTACTACACATATTAAAATCGACCTCCATCACTGTGGCTTTAAACTTCACCAAACAATTATTGCGTTGAAAAGACGAACAATTGTAAGATCAAAATTGCATCTAAAACTCGCACCTTATCAAGATTAATAAAAAATAGTAGTAGATAATATCTACGTCCTGAATTTCCGCTGTGCTTCAATCATTGATATACAACAAGCTATAAAGCCACGATCAAACTGACAATGGCTCTTGTACACATATTGATGCCACAGTTCAACTGCTGTTCCCTCTTTACAGATCCATGTAAATATGGGCGAGTGTCGCTTTTCCGGTCGGATAAAGGTGGATTTAACAATGTTGATACATCAGTTGTTTTAACGCTCACAAACTGAAACCGTGTTTCGATTCAGGCCGACGCTTTAAAATCAATTCGAAAAGTGTTCATTGAGCCGTCGATGAAACGTCAAAAGGCAAAATGTAACGGTCCAAATAAAACATGTAAGCTTTATTACGTTTATTGTTATAAATGTTAATTATAAAAACTGTTCAAATACTAGCATATTTTGATAAGAATTAATAATAGCTTTGTAATTAGACTTACGTTGATGGGCTAAAGAGAGTGCCCAAAGCCTAAGATAAGATGCGGTGTGTGATACAGTGCTAAGCGTAAACTCAATGCTATGAATTGCTTGATGAATTAAAATCTCGCCGAGGGGAACAGAGTATTTAGCGATTTCGGCATGAATTCTCTCTTCGGACTTCGACACCGATCCCCTATGTTGATACTTCCGAAATTTACTATCAAATCCTGATTTCTGTAAAATTATAAACGTGGAATTTAATTAATCACATGTTTTTAGTAGTAGTTACCTTTGCCTAGTTTTTGCCCGCAACTCCGTCCGCGCGTTATTAAAAAAAACAAGAGTAACCTATGTAGTCTATATGTTCTTCCAGACTATGCTCTACATCTGCGCCAAATTACATCGCCATCTATTGTGCTGTTTCGGAAATACCTTCTAACATCCATCCATGCATCTAACATTTCTCATTTATAACATTAGTAAGATTTTATACGCTAAAACTCGTTAATACAATATTTTTGGAAAAACGCTTTCTTCGCATCTTTTTTTACCATAGAAACCGTATCACATGTTTAAGTTCAAAATAAATGTTATGTACTTCATAAAACCAAGGAAAATTACCAATAGTTCTTTTCTTTTCCTTTGATTTTTTGCGTAAATATAAAATGGAGTACCAAAAAACAGGATGGGCACACACAACAATGCTATTAGCAGAAGGAACTTTTGCAAAGATTGCTGGGATGAAAACATATAAGCGTCACATTCCATAGCCACGGGCTTCGAAGTGGTGAACAGCGCCATGTCAATGAACAGTATAAGTATGAGAGGGGCACATCCCGGCCCTCGCTTTATGTCCGCTGTACACAAAATATAATCATTTATAAATCAAAATATTTCAATATGAAATATCCAAGCAATGTTCTAATTCGAACTATATTGTGTTGCTATTTGAATCATAAAGGGAAATTGCATATGTTAACTTTTTTCTAATAACATTTGAAAATAATTATACTTACTCGATTTTCCACTAAACATAAACCATTTCATGTATATTAAAATAACCAGCCACAAGAAAATGCAACATAAAAATAAAACTTGAGGAATAAATTGAAGGTAAATAGCATAATATCGCTTAAAATATCTGTAAAATAAAGAAAAAACGATTTATCGAAACGATTTAGTGTATGGTTAATTTAAGAGTACACATTATTGTTAAATCGAGTTCCAAAGATATGTAGTGTCTAATCACATTTCTGTCCAAAACACAAAATAACTAATAACACATTAAAAACGAAAGATAATTGTTTTAAAATACTTACAGGTGATTAAATAAACTTAGCACCAAACCGAAAATCATATGTATTATTCCTATAATGATAGACATCTTCATTTTCATTGAATTACCATTCATAATATTATTAGTTGCGAACTGAAAATTTTAAAAAATAAAATGCAATTTATTTCTCTGTTAAAAATATCCACTTTCGTTTAATAATGTCATTAAAATATCCATTAACAATTCAGTTTAGGTTTCTTAAACAGACAAAATTTTGTCTAATTAATTTGACTGCTAGCGATCCGCCAAAGCTTCGCCTGGCTGGCATTATATAGCATATTATACTCAATGATAATGTACCTGTCTAATGGCTAAAGAATTTTTATAATCGGTTCTACTGAACTGTTTTATTAAATTGAAAACAATAGTTTCGTAGCCTAATCAATAATAATAATAAGATAATAATAGTAAATAGGACAGAGGAGCCTATTCAATGCAAGCACACATACAATAATATCTTTACTTTTGACTTGGCTGAAAAGTTTCTCAATTCATTTAAATAATTAAAACAAAATTTACCCCCCAAAATGGATCAACACCAAAAGCATACGGTGGGTTAGTTTCTAATAAAGGGTCTAGAGTTATATAGGGGCTTCCTTGTAGATCGGCAAGAGTGAACGTATTCTTCCAGTAAGACTCCATCAAATATATATGTTTGGAGAATATGTCGTTGTATAATATACCAAGTATTGCGGAGAAGATACCCATAAGGAAGATCACATATCGTCCTTTAATGAAACAAAATTGTTAGCATTAAAACTGCATAATATGATTTCGTATGAGGTTATTATAAACTAGTTATGTTATATTATGTTCTTTGGACAAATTTGAATAAATTTCTGAAGTTGTGTAAATGTTTTGAGAGCGTCGGTGGCTCAGTGGTTTAAGCACTTGACTTGTAATCTACAGGTCTTGGGTTCGAATCCCGCCGCCATGTACCAATGTGATTTTCGATTTTTCGATTTTTCATATGTACATAATTTACCCGACGTTCTTACGGTGAAGGAAAACATCGTGATGCAACCTGCACATATCGGAGAAGAAATTCAAAGATATGTGTGAAGTCAACCAACCCGCACTCGGCCAGCGTGGTTGACTATGGCCTAATCATCCTAACTAGGGTAGGCTCCGAGTCCCTCGGTGGGGACGTATAGTGAGCTGGTGAGGTGAGGAGGTGTAAATGTTTTTATATTTATGCAGCAATTCACTACGCTGCGTCGAGTGGCTTTTTGGTAGATCGCTTTTGGTACAATTATATCCGAACATTATTGATCATCCTGACATATTCAAACAACAGATAATTTCACATCTTACATATTACATTACAAAAAAAAATCTTACCACCAAACATTATGTTCCAAATTTCATTAGGTGAGGGTATACCCATATGCTTTTTCTCCGTAAGGATCATCCAACCACTAAATAGGATCAGTATACAACCGTGTCCAAAATCACCAAACATTATTGCAAATAAAAAGGGAAAGGTGATAATCGTGTAAAGACCTAAAGTTACAACGGAATAATACATAAACAGTTGCGTAAATGTCAACTTAGAGCGGGCGCACACCTTTGACTAAACTATCGCATACTGCTGTGCGATTCTGTGTCGATTGTTTCGCAGGCAATTCAACCGTTTAGTTGCACACCTCCGTATAAGCTCATAGTAAACAAAGCGAGACTAAACAGTTGTATGATAGTATAGTTTTAGGTGTACGCAGCTCTTTATTTTACAAATATTCATTATTTTCTAAATTATAACACTTCAAGTAAGCCATCTTACCCGGATTTAATTCCCTATATTTGGAGTCACCATACGCATCTATAAGCGTTTGAAATCCGTTTGTGAACTTGTTGGTTCTGAAGTACGTTGGCGGCATCTCAGTTGTCTCCGTCTTAGATATAAATGACGGTACATTAGTACCAATCTTAGCCTATGGAAAGGAACAAATAGTATTATCTACATCTGAAACTACTAAGCAGCTCTTTAAAATCAGTTTACATATGCTTTAGAAAGATACTTTATTGGCAATCAACCTTTGTTGAGATAGTCTTTACTGTTTTAATTCTGCAATTATACATTTTATTTATTCGATGCAATGGAAGATCGTTTCGATCATAGAATTCCAACAACATGGAATTCTAATTGGTAATATTGAAAAAGTTGCAAATTATGAAAAGAAATCAAATAATTACCGAAACCTCTGACAAAACAACGTTCACTCTTTCCAAATCACTTTTAGGTACCCAACATTGGCCGATTAGACAATTCTTGGTTATATCTATAGAGAACATGTTCATTGTGTGGTAAATGGATTTAGATTTTCTAACTTGCATCATCCACAAGGCCCATCGTTTACCCACAGTACGAAGGGCTTTACAACGATGATATTTTGTCTTTCTAATGACCTGCACAATTATAATATTTAAAAATCATTATTCAATAAGTACTGTAAAAAATCCCACACTTTAATAATAATAATTATCTGTAATACCGTTACATTGCACTATATATGATTAATACGATGATTCAATTCGTTTAAATTAGCCTAATGACTGCCCATCCAGCGGTTGGTTGCCAACAGATTACAGCTAACATCTCACCTGTTCTTTGAACAGAACATGTTGACTGATCAGCACCTTGTAATCATGCCAAAAAATATCTCTAATCATTTCTTCAAAGGAATTTTATAGAAAATTCACCACTTGCCAAACTTCGGTACGCGGTACGGTTATACCTTCTACAGTCTTCTTGGGTCTTTCTAATTTTATTTTTACAATACTATATACTATTTCTACTATCAAGTCGTGCTCCATCGAGAAGATAGGGTTCTTGACCGCGACACTGGGCAATTTTACTTTCCCAATGCAATTCCTTAATGAGTAAATTTCTAGTGATACGATGTATGACTTTAAGTATTTACCTGTTCTAAATCAGAAACCCTAGTGTTAAGCTTCAGGGTCATCATAAGTCGCTCGTCTTTGGTCTCAGGACAGGGATAGATGTTCACTCGAAAACCAGAGCACACTTTCTCCATTCGAGAACTTAGTTGTTCCCCCTGACATATCGCAAGAAATGCCACTTTCCGTATATCCTTACCCTAAGTTATAAGCATTAAAAAAATAGGCCAAATAAAAGGCTGCACTAATCTATCATATGTATGTGTTGGTTATTTAGCTATTAATGTATAAATATCAAGCCATCTAACCGTGCTTGGGTCCAGCAAAATGGCATCTTCTGTTGCTTGTCTGTAATAAATATTTCCTCGCGATACCCTCCAGAGCATCATCTGGAAAGGATAACTTCTGCTGCGGTGCACTACACCAGACAAAACTACCAGACGACCAGCGCTTGCTTGTTCACCTGCACCTCCACCTCCACCTTTCCTGAAAGTATTATATATATCTCGTATCTCTCATTATCTTACCACCTATTACTGTGAGTTTAAACTGTCGAAAGACTTGTATAAACATATCTGTTTTTCATTGATAACTGGCTGAACTAGATGTAGTCTTGTCTAAACTATGAATAATGAATTTAAACGTTCCGCATTTTAAGATTCTCGTAATATTTCCGCTACCTGGCACTGCGCCGCCTCGCGATCAAGGCATAACCCATGCAAGTGAGAATAAGTTACGATTTGTTAACAAATTTATATCTTTATTCCGCTCAATCGGCGACAACGAGTCGACAGTGAGACAGCACACTAGGCGAGGCAGTGCCGGAAGGTCGAGGATTTTACTAGCGCGCTACAACTTTTAAATTACCTTGATAAAAGAGTATCCGGTGACAATTCAGCATCTCCAAGCAAGGGTCCGATTTGAGTCAATAAATATAACATCTCTCTCAATTCCAAGTAATTGTTTAAAAGATTTGTTTGATTTTCAGACATGTCCACGATGTCTGCTTCCCATTTTTCTAGAGAATTCTGAAGTATTCCAAAATTAAATTTGTATATTTGCATATTTTATTTTGTATTGTATAAAATAATAACCTACTGAATATACCAAAAACATTGAATAATACTTTTTAATCTTTTTGAAAGCTACTCTGGGTTTGTCAACATTTAAAATTTAATGAAAATCCTTTTTTATTTGGAAATACAAAAAAAACTTCATACTAATTATTTACGATCCTAATTTATAACAACTTATGTTAATAATATCCATGTAATACTCTCTTAACTATGACTACGGCCTAGTCACCCTAACTTAGGGTAGGCTCCGAGCCCCTCGGTGGGGACGATAGTGAGCTCGTGATGATGAGGACTCTCTTAATATCCCTTTGACATTATAGAGAAAATTGTAAAACCTATAGTGTAAATTTCGCTATCAACAAAAAAAAACTTTGTCCAAGAAAAATGAGAGTAATTAATTTCATTCTTCTTAAGGCTGGAATATCGTAGTGTAAATTTGAACTTTCATTTTTGATCGTGAATAACTGAAACTGCTTCATACTAGTTCGCGAAATTATAGTGACAGACAGGAGACTTTATATGCAATCAAGTTTTCATTACTTCTGGTACATAAGGACAACTTAAATGTGTGAAAATTATACCATAATATTGTTTTTGTCGCAAAGTACATAGTACACTAAAAACGTCACATGCATAAGCTTAAATAACACAAAATAAATAAAACTATATTATAATATTTTTGACCGCAACTAGAGATAAAGTACTTCTAATATTCGATAAAAAATCAAGTTTACTGAAAGACCTTACTTTATATTTAAAAATAAGCAAAGTAACGAGTAATCAACAGAGCTAATGAGACAAACTAAAATAATGAAGAAAAATTTAAATAAAAGTGCTAACTTCAAACTGGGACATTTCGTGCGGTTGTAATGCCGGAGGGTCGTGGTCTAGAGCAGGGATTTTAATACTATCCTTTTTCATCTCGCCTTCCATGTAACGAAGTCGACGTTCCATCTCGGCACAACGACAAACTTCCGCAACATAGTTCCTTTCATAAGGCTTTACATCTGGATTAGCCTGCAAAAAAAAAAGGTAAACAAGTTAATAAACAAATGCAGAGATTCTGCTTTGCAATCAGAAATGTTCTAATTGTAAATTCTTGCAACAGAAGACAGTGGAAACATTGTAATTTTATTATTAGTTTTATTAGTTCTTTATCACTGTTTATTTACTTTGGTGGGATTTTTCTTAACATTATACTGGATCCCAACAATTTAAGATTTAAATTAAAGTGAGTTAGAAATAATAACTTAATAAAATTAGAGCGTCGGCAGCCCAGTTAAGCGTTTGACCTGACTGGACCATTATGGCTACCATATTCTTTAGGTCCAGGTTTGATTCCCGTCATATAGCAATGTGTATTTCCATTTTCGAATTTAATATCTACAGTTGTCAGAGATTCTTATGGCGAAAACAACGTGATGCAGCTTGTTCATATCAGCGAGGAAATTCAAAGATATGTGCGAAGTCACTGATCCCTGGGCTAGCATGATTGACTATGGTCTAGTCACCCCTAACTAAAACTCCTCGATGGAGACGTATAATAGTGAGATAATTATTAATGAAAACATAAAACGCAGTTGAAACGCATAATGTTATCATGGTTCTCACTTTTGTAAATGACAACAACGGTTTTTAGGCGAATAATTTTTAAACATTTTAAATTATCACCTGTTATTTTCACGGGTTGATTTTTAAAAAAGTTTTTCCTAGTCGTTTATTAAAGAAAAATCAATGACAACATTTTTCCTCTAGCAAAATATTATTTCTGTTTCTGTGTTTTTTTTCTTTAATAAAATATATGATCATCTAAATGTGAACTGCAAGTACGTAAAATCAACTTACGTCCAAAAATTGCAAGCAGCCCATTTCACCGAATCGTGACACGATGTCGAATGCAGCTTCGGGCTGAAGATACACGTCGCATAGCGCCATCTCCTCACTTCTTACCATACCAGTCATCTTAAATATTTATTTTATTTCTTCGTACATATATATATTAGTTATATACCTGCAAATCAAATATTTTGTTGCAAGTGAAATAAGTAACAAAAAACGATAACGTCATAATTTAAAATGACGTAAAGTTCTTTTGATGACAGCTTCTAATTTTATCAAACCAGTAACAAGTAACAATTTCTTTTTTAGTTTTTTTTTAAATAAATGCATAATTATTTGATGAATTTATTTTTCTTATTAAAAAAATATATATTTATTCCATACTTAGTTTTACAAATGATGAATCCTGTATTTGACGGTATGATCGAGCTACGGAATTAAGTCCAACACTTTTCTTATAAGGAAATGATGGGAAGGAGAAGTGGATTTACGAAATACCCTCTTTCTGTGCGTCGGCGCCTATCATTTTTTTTATTATAAACGAACTGTCACCCGCAAACTTCGTTAGCGTAAAAAAAATGTCGTCTAAAACATTCCCGCGTGCATCTACTTTTTACCAGCTTCCAGTCAAAGTCCTGTCCAAATCGGTCCACCCGTACCAGAGATAGCGGTCCGGTTGCCATTTTGGCAGCGCGCAATTACAATAAAATGTAACCTATAATATTTCCGCCTATATCTGACATAGACTACATTTTATTATAGGCTACATTTTATTTTATAGGGTAACTGAATACCATTCATTGAAAGTCTGATCGAAATCGGCCCAACCGTTTCGAATATTACCCGGAACAAACGCGGCTTGAGGACAGACAGACAGACGGAGAGACAAAAATTTTTAAATGCGATTTTCGTTATCAGCAACGCAAATACATCATCTTCCCGAAATCTGGAATTTTTCTTTTTATACTACAAACAGACACTTTAATTTTATTATATGTATAGATAAACCAGCGCTTGACCACGATATCATTTATAGGTAGGCAAGGTAACTTCAATTGCGGATGTCCATGGGCAGCGGTCGTTTTGATATTTCAGGGAATTCAGGATCCGTTTCTCGTTTGCTTCCTTATAATATATATAAAATAATTTACCGTTTGTTTTCTACCCTAATTACCCTAATCATCTGGATAAACCTAGAATAGATTTATAGATATATTATATTACTAGCTTTCGCCCGCGACTCCGTCCGCGTGGGATTAAAAAAAAACAAAAGTGAGTAGCCTATGTGTTCTTCCAGACTATCCTCTACATCTATACCAAATTTAAGCCAGAAAGTCCTTTGGTTGTTAGTGTTCATTATTTTTAGTATTGATACACAATTAGATAAGTCATAGGTAAATATCACTATCTAATAAACCACAGTAACGATTTCGGACCTACATTTCATTTTTATGAATGTTAAATTTGGAATATAACTAATAATTTATCAATTATCAATCTGATACAATGCATCAGAGCTTGTCTAAAGGTTCAAACTAAACTTCTTCAGCGTTACCTTCTTCTGTTATTCCTCGATCCCATCGAGAATTGCATCCAACGCCGTAATTTACTGTTTTCCAACTATATCTTAAGGTAGGCGCGTAATTCCCAAGAGCTCGTAAACCTATTTTGTTCCAACGCATTACACACAATCTAGAAGTACCTTTTGAAATAATTTCAGCAACTCTAGAAAAGTTTCGTATGACATATGAAAATGATCACATCGATATTAAAAATTATCCTGATAAATGTGGATTAAAATATTACTTAGATGTGTCTTTATCATAATAACAATTTTGCTGTATTTCATAAAAAATACTAACCCTAAATCAAGCCATAGAATGAAAGCGTTAAAGTTTAAATGAATATATTACGTCATCGCTCGCTGTCACATACAGCAGCTATATAATATTCTTTCACATATTTATATACTAGCTTTCGCCCGCGACTCCGTCCACGTGGAATTAAAAAAAAAAACAAAAGTGAGTAGCCTATGTGTTCTTCCAGACTATGCTCTACATCTATGCAAAATTTCATCGAGATCCGTTAAGCCGTTTTGGCTACAAACTCTAACAAACATCTATCCATCCATCCATCTAAACTTTCGCATTTATAATATTAGTAAGAAGTAAGACAATAGCAACGTACATCTATACCAATCTTATATGTACAAATATATACAACTAGCTTTTGCCCGCGACTTCGTGTGCGCAGAATTTTTAAAACACGATGACACATCACCAGATTATAAATGATGGTTAATCACAATCTGTAAACGTTATTTAGATGAAGAAAGGATTAACCGTTAAACTATCTTATTAAAAACTAGCTTTCGCCCGCGACTCCGTCCGCGTGGAGTTAAAAAAAAACAAAAGTTAATAGCCTATGTGTTCTTCCGGACTATCCTCTACGTCTATGCCAAATTTCATCGAGATCCGTTCAGCCGTTTAGGCTACAAACTCTAACAAACATCCATCCATCCATCCATCCATCCATCTAAACTTTCGAATTTATAATATTAGTAAGATTATAGCAATTAAAGAACATTTGTGTGAAAAGCCTTAGAAGTTTAGTAGTATACTTGGAGTGTTATTACATTTTTAAATTTCAGTAAATGATTTAAAGCAGTAGTAAAGTAAAGGTTTTTTATACAAAGACGTATGTTAGTATGTATTCAAACGAATTATGAGAAAAGTTGAACATTTAAGGTAACATGGAGGGGGTAGAAAATGATGCAGGCAGGAGTAATGATGCATGGGTTATGGACGACTCTGTGAGCCACGAAGTGACAGTCGTGACCCAGTAAGTCCTCATTTCTTATAAAATCTATATAGATACGATGTTTATAATCCTAATAATAAGCTCGAAAAAGTTTAAATGTTAATAATTTAAATTTTTAAGAAAATAAAAACTAATTAATTAAACATATTAATCAATATTTTCAGAGAAACTTCCGAGGGAGAGGTTTCTGCAGATAATGCTTTGCAGAATCCAACTCAAACTGAGAATTCTGATGGGCAAAACAATGGAAGAAATCCAAGAAATGATGAGGAAAATGTTGCATGCGCAACAGCGGATGCAACCGTTGTAACCAGACAAGAAGTCATCAACGAAACGTTTGTAGAGTTAATAAGAAATCGTGTTGATAACTTGGTAGTATATGTATTTATCATTAATGCTATTTAATACTCGTAGGCATAGTTCCGAAGAACCTAGACTCGCTGGAGAATCTGTTAATGAAGTAAACACAAACATACCCTCTACTTCTGAGGAAGTGAGAGAAGTGCCACAAGCACTATTATGTTCACTCCAGAAACTGTTTCCTACCGCGCAATCGAATAGATATAACAGAGGCCTATATCCGCAGACCCCGTATAGGTTCACGCCAATTGTGAATGACGAAGAAAATGATGATGTAGGTCTGCCAAAAGAGAAGGTTGCACCGCCTGGTACGGTAGGTATGTACACCCCGTTTAAAGGCAGGGTCGCATATCCAATCAGGAATACTGGGAGCATCGATCTAGAAAACACATGTTTTCTATCTTCTATTGGCCAGTACAATCGAATTGGTAACGACAATCGCAGGATTGGCCTCAAAAACACTGGATCCACGTGCTATATAAATTGCGTGATTCAAGCTTTGCTTGCCACTCACAAGTGAGTATTCATTTCCACATTATTTACTCATTTCATAATCAAAATAAAATTTTCGATCTTGTAACTTAATACTAATGACACTGTCAAGGTCCTGATTGATTTCATATTAATATTTCCATCCACAACTTTATACCATAAGCACAGCGAAATTTGCAATCAAAAATCTCAAAATGAAGTAGTATTATAATCATTAATTGTATAATTCCACGATTTATGATAAGTGCCACAGCGAAACTTATATCGTATTGTATTATCTGATTTGTCAAGGAGAATAAAAATTTTAATTGAAAAGGAATGACATTTTTTTTTAAATTCAAGCGTCAATTCAGTTGAATTCTATGGTAATATTGTAAAAAAACAATCTTGTTGTCGTTCGAATATGTTTACCGTTGTGGATTGTCGAATTCTTTATTATTTACATAGCTGTTTTATTTTAGGTTCAGCGAGTTTACCGTCACGAAAATGTTCATGTATCCTTATTGGTCCGTACTCGCGGATCTGTTCGGTACTATGATGTTCACTGTGAATCCCGTTATAAACCCTAGAAGATATTATGCAGAGCTTAATTCTGTACACTTTAACATTTTTGAGGAACATGATGTGTCCGAATTCTTCATGTGAGTATTTAGTTAAACATTTATTACATTTGTTGACTATTGCGTAATGAAATGATAGTTTTCATTTATATTTTTCCTACAACTAACAAATAGTTGTATTTTAAAGAATGTTATTTTTATAGATATTTAATTGAGATGCTGAGGAGTTTCGAACCTAACTGGGATAAACCCGTGTCTGAGGACGCCCGACCTTCTACATCGTAAGAGTTTTTTTATTATTAAACCCATTATATGCATCAATTTCTTATTGTTATAAACATTGCCATTCACTGTCCGTGTCCGATTAAGTGGAGTCGACAAAACTAGTTTTCATTCTTCAAACATATCTTTATTCATCATTGTTTTGGGTTGTAATCGTATTCGTATTCGTATAGGATAATGTTTACCTAATAAAGCACAAAAAAGGGAAATCATTTTAAGCGAAAATCATTTATACTTAAGCGAAATTTAAATTACGCAGTTATCAAACCACATCTAGTATTTTTTACGTTCTAATTTCTAACCATATCTCGAAGAATTTATCTAGAAAGCAGTGACTATTAAGATACGTAGAAAACAATACGATAAGTAGTCAATTTAAAATGTACTTTTAAATTTCAGACCTACAATAATTATTTATTAATAACTTTACCTTATAACGATTTAGCCACAAACCTTGGTGTCTACTTTGTCTCAGCCCTTCATTGGTCTCACCACATCTAGGAGATGGGCCGCAAGCTCTTTGCGGTAGTAAGCACTCTTAACCGATGGAAAAACCTAGTTCCTTTGAAGACTAAAGTCGAATTTGCGCATTCTTTACTTCTTCCTATTCTTGACAATACAGATGTCCGTCTAACTGATCTTAATGAGGAATATCTTAATAAATTAGAAAGGTTGCAAAACATTTGCATAAGGTTTGTTTATGGATTGCGTAAGTATGATCACGTCTCGGAGTATCATCAGAGGCACGGTTGGCTTCCCATGAGATTCCGTCGGGATGAGCATATTCTGATTCTCCTGTATAAAGTCTTATTTGATCCTCGCTCTCCCCCTACCTTAAGGAGTCTTTCCAACTTCGGAGTGTCGTATCGAGTTTTGGTAATACACTTGATGTGCCTTTTACCAGATCAAGTTATTTCGTGAGTTCTTTTGCTGTAAAAGCTACGCAATTGTGGAATGATCTGCCTCGTCACATTCGGGAGTCAAAGTCTCTGGCTATCTTTAAATGTCAGTTGCGTACCCATCTCCTGAAGAAAGTCACTCGCTGATTTGTTTTGCTTTTCTTTTCGTTTGTTCATTGGTATTTATGTAAGTTTGTTTAACATTTTGTAAGTTGTAAAAGTTTGTATTATAAGGTGTAATGTGTGAAACCCTTGTGTTGTTGACTAGCTTCTCATGTCCCTCTGGGTTGCCTGTAAGAAATTGCTTACAGCAATGAGGCCGCCCTTGCGCAATTCTTGTCTTAGCTTTTAAGTATATGTTTGATAACTTTGTGCAAAAAGAATAAATAAATAACTTGTTATATCTTCTAACTAGGTCTGATGTGCAGGATCAAGCCGTGGCTGGATGTTCTTGTAAGTTTTTTTTAAATTTATTACTTCCTATCTCTTACAATCTACGAGTACAACTGTCAAAAAGGCACTGACACCAAGATATCCAATAGGCTTTAAATATGTATTAGTAGCTTTCGCCCGCGACTCCGTCCGCGTGGGTTTAAAAAAAACAAAAGTGTGTAGCTTATGTGTTCTTTCAGAGTATCCTCTACATCTATACCAAATTTCATCGAAATCGGTTTAGCCGTTTAGGCTACAAAATCTAACAAACATCTATCCATCCATCTAACGTTTCGCATTTTTAATATTAAATGTAATTAAATATAATGATTAGTAAGAAGTAAGATGAAAGGTAGCCTGATTCATTTTCTGTTATCATCTAGTAATGATTGTTCAACAATTCTTAATATAAACACTTTAATATTATAATATTAAGTAATAAATGGGTATTCACAGATCAGGCAGCCGAAGCTAGGCCTAAGAAACGACCAAATATCGTTGGATGCGACGAATCAAAAAAGTATGTGAATACTATGTTCGGCGGAGTTTTTGTTACTGTTGTGAAATGCCTTGCGTGCAAGAACGTCTCAAACAGATATGAGCTTATATTTATACTGCACCTGTCGATTCCCAATGTGACGAATAACGAGGTTCTCACGATCCAAATGTGTTTGGACAATTATTTCGCCCCTGAAACCCTGTCAGGGGCGAACCGCTACATGTGTAATACATGTAAATGCAATCAGAACGCTCGAAAGTCATCCATGGTATTTTACGCGTCAAAATATTTAATACTAACACTGAAAAATTTCAGGTACACATTTCACTTATTTACTTCATAAATCAGTACATTTAAATATGACAGCATTTTATACAGGTGATTCTTAATGAAAGGATCAAAAGCTTTGTAGACGTAGAGGACCTTAACAGTATTCGCTTAAATCCAAAGTATGTTACGAGATTTTCTATGGTCCTAAAGTTTTTATTTTTTGTAGAAAGAGGCTGTAATTAACAGATTCACGAGCTTATATTTGAAAGAAAAAATATTGAAAATTTTCTAAAAATGACTTCTTTTCTCCAACTTTGAAAAGCTGTGATTACTTATTCTACAGTAAACACAAAATCTTTGAAAAAAATCGCCTTGCATTTGTTTTTCACGTAAAACAACGAATTTAAATAGTTTAGGGAAACAACATCTTGTATTTTTTACATACAACATACCTATGTAAAATTTAATTTACAAAGGAATTCTAAAAAGCAACATTACAAACGTTTTTATTAAAATAAATACGTACTTCAGGAAAATTATATTGACTTGTTACAGTTATGACCCACAATTGCGCGAATTAAAAAAGTTAAATCCAAAGGTTCATTGCGAAGAAAGTATAGAAGTACCATCGAAGCAAAAGAAGTACATTAATTATGAGCTGTACGCGGTGATCATCCACCGTGGAGAATCTATCAAGACTGGACATTACACGACGTTAACAAAGTACCACAACCAGTGGTATTTGATTAATGATACTGAAATCAAAACTGTAAACTTCAATGACATGAATCGTTTTAAAATCGACGAAGCACCATACATGCTGTTCTACAGGAGATCCGACATTGAAGAAGGCCGCTTCCCTCAATATGAAAAAATACCATGGTTCTCGCGACACACAGAAAACAAGCCCGATTCTCCGGAAGATAAATAAGGAAATAATTTATACAGTTTCCAATATAGCCATAAACGCTTTGTTTTTACGTATTAAAATGCTTTAAAATATATTATACAATAGTATATAATAATATAATAGCTTTTCCCGTGCGACTTCATCCGCATGATATTATTAAATCTTTATTTTATTGTTTACTAAAATGACAACAAAGGGCTTTGACATTGGATTATATATTAGGTTATGGCAACCTTGCTTCCTTGATGTTGGCAGCTTGTAGTTTATGGGCCCTTTCCCACATTAAGTTTTTTTGAAATTTATTTATCCCTAAGTTTAATAGCGTGCAAATATATAGCCTAAAGCATGTGTATGGCTTTTAATTTTAAAAAAAAAAATCAAAAATATTATATCTATGATTGCTGACATCCCACGCAACGAAATAGTGTATGTTAACGCTTTATATTAGTAGAGATAAATACTATTACTTATGTAACAAGTATAAGTATCGAAGTATAGATATAGATTAGAATGTCAGCTAAAGCTTGAGAATATAGAGTAAGACACTCTAGATTATAAGGTTTTATTAAGTTTTTTGTGATGTTCTTTTGATGTTTTTTTTAATTAATGACTTAAGTTTGGAATACTGAGAGCGTCGTTATTATTTGTACAAAATATTTTATCTTAATTGAAACCTCATAAATTTATGTTAGAAAAACACTAAATAGGATCGACTTTTATATTTTACATTGTTTAAGTTTGACGTTTACTTTTTTAATAGGTTAGTAAGTATTTTACACTCGTGTATGTTTAATCGTATATTACTCGTATTATCAACCATTTAATTAAAGGTATTTAATGGACACAATTTTTTATATCCCCTACTACTGATTCCTTACTTATCAATTCCTTAACTTCTTACTTCATTAATACTTTTTCTTGTGAAGGACTTAATAAATAGTTGTAA
Source organism: Papilio memnon (assembly GCA_003118335.3). NCBI lineage: Eukaryota > Metazoa > Arthropoda > Insecta > Lepidoptera > Papilionidae > Papilio > Papilio memnon. Next base: position 79,750 of record LD688996.1, read on the forward strand.
ATGTTTATGGGTAACAGTGAACACATAAAATCCGTTACACAGGATTTACTCTTAGTTCTATAATTGAAAAACCAAAAAAAAAACTGACTGACTAAGTTTAAGAGCAGGCGCACGCCTTCAACTAAACTATCGATTGTTTCACAGCCAATTCAATTGTTTATTTTCACGACTAAAAATTGAGTAGTGTGCGCACCTCTATATAAGCTCATAGGAATCAAAACGCGACTAAACAGTTGTGCGATAGTTTAGTTTCAGGTGTGCGCACGCTGCAATAGATGAATACTTCAAAACATTAAAGAGAGATTTAGAAAAGAAAAGAAAGTTATGGCGAGTGAGATTCAAACTCGGTTATTTCACTATTATTTTTGGAATTTCAATACTCACGTCCATTGTAGGTGTTTTGTGCTGATGTATATACCCATGACACTCCGGGTAAGAAAACAAATCGATTGAATCAATTGTTAAAATCGATTCAGTCGTTTCAGAATTTACTTACAAACCCACGTAAATAAAAACTAACTCACATAAGCATAAAAAACATAACCCTCTTTGTCAGTCGGGTAAAACATTAGACAACATAATAACTGAATATCGTAAGACACTGTTATCGAAAACAGCTTTGAGATTTACTTCATCGAGCGGAAGATCGCTACATGCTCCGTGTTTACCCACTCTTCTTGTTTTCTGAACGACACGAGGTATGTACATTTTGATTGCTAATTGATTCATCATCATCATCACCAGCTCACTATACGTCCCCACCGAGGGGTTCGGAACCTACCCTACAGTTAGGGTGACTAGGCCATAGTCAACCATGCTGGCCAAGTGCGGGTTGGTTGACTTCACACATATCTTTGAATTTCTTCGCCGATATGTGCAGGTTGCATCACGATGTTTTCCTTCACCGTAAGAACGTCGGGTAAATTATGTACATATGAAAATTCGAAAAATCGAAAAAATCACATTGGTACATGGCGGCGGGATTCGAACCCAGGACCTGTAGATTACAAGCCATGTGCTTAAACCACTGAGCCACCGACTATAATTGATTACCAACAGTTAAACTGTTGGACACACTCTTACAAGATGGTTCAAATTAAAAAATGCATTTGCTGCATGCTTAGACAAAGTAACATTCGATTATCGCCATCACTGATCGAAAAGTCCAAAATGTATGGAACTGACAGTAACCATAAGCCACACACAGTATTCATTCCCATACGTTTTGACACATTTTGTCGATTCAACTAGCGATATCGGTAATCGAAAGTCACTTTGTCTATGGGTGCAGTTTCTCTGATGTTGAAGATGACCATGGACGACAGTGGTCACTTACCCTAGAGGTCCTATTATAACCCAACAAAAAATGATCCAATGTAATACTTGATAAACATCAAAACTAGGTCACGATACTAAGCTGTTCATATCATAGCTACGACAGATGTTGATTAATTTCAAACAGCAAGTTAACTAACTATATAAATGTGGTGGAAAAGAACATAAACAGAAATTTGTAAAAGCACAATTACGTGTTAAATTTACAAAATTTTCATTATTCAATAGACATAAGATCTAATATGAAGAGAAAGCCTATATAACTACGAAAGTAAAGGTGTAGCAACACAATCAGCGAGCAGAATGAGGCGGGAATGCTTCCGCCGGAAATGTTGATACGTTTCCGAAAGTGGTATGGGACTAGAGGGCTGGATAGTCCCTGTAGACAGAGTCAGCAACGAATTAAGCGTACGATACTGACGTGTGATTTATTTTCACCTTATACGAAATTTACGGTATCTTCAATGTTTGTACTTGCAAAAGATAAACATAGAAACTATTTTACTAAACTACAAGGGTATATCCGCCTCTCAGTAGGAAATTAAGAATCCTAAGTTTTACTACTTGTGACTAGCTTTCGCCCGCGACTCCGTCTGCGTGGAATTAAAAGTAAGTAGCCTATGTGTTCTTCCAGAGTATCCTCTACAACTATTCCAAATTTCGTCGAGATCCGTTCAGCCGTTTAGGATACAAACTCGCACAAACATCCATCCATCCATCCATCCAGACTTTCGCATTTATAATATTAGTTTGATTAGATTGATTCAGTTGGGGTAATGTTTATCCGACATCTGTCAGTTTTTTTTTTGCTTATATGTTTGTTAGTTCCATCGTGACCTCCTTGGGCCTAAACGACTGAACTGATTATGACAAGTGGTGTGTCATTCCACTCGTATTCTTCTAAATTCTATAAGATTACAGTCAGTTTGTTATTTATAAGTAAGAAATTGTGTTAATTGATTAATATTTCGTCCTTTAATGTTTCTTTTTAAAAAAATAACACTTTTTAATTCCACCCCAAATACTGCATGTAAAGTAAGTAATGCCTTCGCATAGCCGTTTGACTTTATATGTGCGAATAAAATTGTATAGTGAATGTCAAGAAACGTGCCAGGTCTAATTGCGAGGCGCTGGACATGAATAGATGTTTATGCAACAACATTTTCAGCTGCACTTTATAATTAAAACTAGCTGTTCGCGTGCGGCTTCATCCGCGTGAAATTATAAAAATTTCATTTTATTATTTACATTTGTGACATTCTCAATTGCAAATGTCAAATGCACAAATGACACCGATCGCAATTTTGCTTCCTTGATGTTGGCAGCAACTTATGGTCTCTTTCCCACATTAGGGTTTTTATCAAAAATATTTACCCCTAAGTTTAATGGAGTGAAAATATATAGCCTAAAACGTGAAGTAAGTGTAGGGCTTTTTATTAAAAAAAGAATTATTCAAAAATATGCTGTAATTGCTGACATCTTAGACAACAAAGAAGTGTGTGTTTACGCTTTATTATATTAGTATAGATTAAAATAAAATTCATCTGATTTATTGTACAAATTATAGAACTTACAAGACATTGTAATTGCTTAAATCTAGGTCAACTTTATGAATAAAAAAAATAAAGTAAACCTCGCCTGATATAATGAATACAACAAAAAAAATATTAGCGAAATCGATCCAGCGATTCATGCGTGATACCGTGACCAAGAGAAATAGGGATTCATTTTTAGGAGATAGGAGAGATACGATAAGAAAAGTATAATATTGAAATTGTAAAATGTAAGTAAGTATATTAAAATAATTATATTCAAGCACAGCAAGTCAGCGATACTTCATAATTTACCGACTGTATACTCCAGTCAACTGTACAATGTGGTGCGGCTTCTGTACGCTGAGAATAGTTCTGGAGAAGTCAAAGTTTGTTTCCATTGTTACGAATCTGCGTCATTCGACGTAATACAGGTAAATGGTACAATATTGATTTTGGAACCAATTTAGAATTACACGGTGATCATTTTTATGTTGATTATAACCTAACCAAAAATATGATAAACCTGTCTTATGGGCTCTCCAATCGACTTCTTTATCAGAATAATTAGTCACATATTTTTCATATGTTTCAGGTTTGCTTTTATTGTTTACGCGCTATGCTTTCCAACGAAGACCTTGTCAATCAAAACCGCAAATAGTTTAGTATTGACCCCATTCCACCATACGTAAGATAAAATTTTAAAGCATTTATTGATGTCATAATTCAGTCATAAGACATTTGCCTTTGCGACGATTCCAACTGCAAAATTATGTTACATTACATTAACAAAAGACATCAAATTTAAATAAATCGTGTCGTCCCTAAAAATGAACACGTACTATAACGGCGTTTATTATACTGAAAACAATAAGGCAGATATCCCCAGCATTGAAACTGGCTGCCAAGTGACAGTCTATTGTGTAATCATATTTTATCATATTAAACGTTGTCAGTCCGCTTTGATCCTTACATTTGTCAAAATTCATCTTCGTTTTGTAAACAAACAATAACGGTGGCAAAATTAAATTAGGACACGTGGACTTTTACCTTTTATTATAAGCCTGATGTTATCTATAATATTAATAAAGAGTGATTTATTTTAATTAGAATATAAATGTTTCATTATGAAAAATGAGAATTGGTTTTTCATTGTCTGAAAAAGCAGAAATTACTAAACATATATTAATTAACAAACGAGAAGTAACGTAACTCATTCTTCAATCACTAAATAATAAAGTATCTCAACCGCTCAACACTATTGTAAAAATATATATAATATAATGTTTACTTGCTATAAATATTTTTATCTAGCTACAAAGCCTACGTCATTTCCATTTACTACGCAACAACATTTTTCATACGAATAACAAGGGCGACGGAGGCGTAAACTTCAATTTTCGGACTAGGAAATCATCTGTAACAAAAGTCAATATATTTCTGTATAGCTCACAGTTAAACATAGTCACGCCTACGCGAGTCTATCGTCGCAGGCGCCGCTACCGGACTGCCCAGTCCCGACTGGTACCTCGACGCCTGAACACGCATCAGGTCAGTGGAAATTCACCTTAACTTCCCATATCTGTTAACGCTGTAATGCGAATGCATCTCGTAAATGTGAAATTATTTGCAGTGCGACATGTTATTCCAATAATATTATTATATTTTGTTTACGGTTTCATTAAAAAATTTCTATCATATAATTTTCTTTTTCATCCGATCTTAATGCATGTTCGAATTACGTTCGCGCGTTTTATTTTTGGCTGTGCCGTTTAACACACTGAGTGCATTCAATACGACTTGTCGAGTGAACAAAAACCGGGTTTTGGAACTAAAAATACCTACATATCCAATGTTTGAAATCTATTTTAAATCATTCTCAGTGTTCGGCGCTTGCGTTGAAATCAAGACGTAATACCATTCAGACGATATACAAGAATTCGTTGATTGACGAAATATTATATTCGGACAAAAGTATTTTGTAATTACCTATGCACATTGTTTAGACTAAATACTAAAAATGACAGAAGTTTTTAAATGTATATTTTCCCGTTTACTAAACAACACTACGTTACGTTTATCACATTGTTTTTGTTTAGTACACCATTTAGTTTGAATAATTAAGTAAATAAGTAAACATTTAGAATAAAAGCAACAATGCCATTGAATTTTCCGTCTCTGTTTTGACTCCGTGGAAGAAATAATAGCTGTTTTGCGAATAAAATAGACGAAACATTCTGAGACAATGAACAAATAATAACGTAAAACTCGTATTATTGAAAAAGAAATTCGAGAATTAATATAATTTTCGAACAAACAATTGTTATTGAAAGGTTCAGCTAGCAAAACAAACATAAATACAATTTTGATCACAAATAAGAAATATAAAATACTAGCTTTCGCCCGCGACTCCGTCCGCGCGGAATAAAAAAAAAACAAATGAAAGTAGCCTATGTTTTCTTCCAGACTATCCCATACATCAATGCCAAATATTATCGTAATCCGTTCAGCCGTTTAGGCTACAAACTCTAACAAACATCTATACATCCATCCATCTATCTAAACTTTCGCATTTACGAGTATAATATTAGTATGAAAGTATGAATTAGTAAGATAGTTAATAAAATATTTACTCTAATATATTTTATACAAGTTGTCTTAATTGTAAGCTGCTTATGTCAACAACATAGTTTGTTAATATTTATTCCACGAAACGGTTTTCTTTCACAGAAAAATGTCTGAGAGAAATATAATTGAGATATTAAATAGAAATGTTTCACAAACATGCTTGATAATTGAAAATGTGATTTTTGTTATTGTTAAAGAAAATCAGTCCTCAATAATTTTCTCTTCAAAATACGCTTGCGTAAAAATGTTGGGTGGGAAAACAATTTTCATGGCTTCACGTATAGATAAATCAATTATTCTGTTTTGATTTTTTTTAGGTATTTAAAAAAAAATTAACGAATATGAAATCTTAGTTCAAAATACACTTGCAGAAGTATGTACATCATTAGGATAAGTAAATACGGAATTTCCAAACACTGCAACGTTATACCTCAAACGTGCATTTAACTTGCCCAGTCCATAATTAATTTAGGAAAAAGTTTCGTCTAAAAATATTTCAAATGAATTTACATTAATAAGTGCTTTAATCTATTAGGTCTTCGTTTCATGTCCATTGAATAATCCCACAATGTGGCTAACATTTTGATTTCGGGCAAGTGTTTGTGAAGTAGGTTTATCTCCAGGTACAAAACACACAGACTATGTTCAACGTTTAGGATTACAGTCAAACATCAGGTCCCTTTGCGTAATGCAAACTTCGACTCGAAAAGGTTGTTTGTGTTTCGGTGAATTCGAATGTCCACTGTAATAATATTGAACAACGATCAAACAGACTGGTTACGGTTCGCGTGTCAAACGCCCTGAGTCCTGGCTGACCGCGTAAATTTATAGTTCAATGATTTTATACTATCGTGTGGATTATTTCGTACACCATTTTAAAATTTACTAAAACAAAATGAGATACTGCGCGGTTACGAATTCAAAAAAAATCTACCAACCTTTAAACACTTTTTATCATATCATATCCATTGATTTTTTTTACAGTATAGTTACTAATAATATGAAAATCGAAGCCGTAGTAAGCATTTATACTATCTATTAAATTAATACTAGACTATTAGTTAAGCTAACGAGGAAGATTGCTACGGTTCTACTGTAAATTTACTGAAGATAATTTCTGAAAATCAAACAGCCTTTAGTTCCAGTAATATTAAGCTTTGTTATATAATAGTTCATTAATATTTTACTATTCACAGGAATATAACAGAAATGAGTCGTGCAGGCAGAGGCCGACGCACTCGCGTCTACGATTGCAACTACAATAAGGGCGAGAGTTACTACCGTCCTGTGCTCGACCGGCTGGACGGTAAAGTGCCCGTCGCCAGAGAACCAGACCGAGACAGCATCAGATCCGCTGTAGAGAATCGCATCAAGACCGCTCTTGATGACATCGAATCTCCAACTGATGAACTGTTCGACTCAAGGGGAGCTAGAGCGCAGCGTGGCAGACCATTGTCATCCGCTTTTGAAGATGACGATATTAATGACGAAGTAAGATTTCATTTTAAAATTATTGCATCTAAATAAAACTTCTTGAAACAATGATGTGCTAATGCACGAATTAGTAGAATCGAAGGGAAATTTAAATAAGTAGATTGTTCGTACCCTTTTACTAGATAATTATTTATTTTACAAAAATCAAATCTCGTAGGTTTCATTCACAATCTTATCGGGCCCAAATTCTGCAGCATGTCAACGTTATTCTTGTAGTTGTAAGGCTACGGTTATTTTTTTTCTTAAGCAGCAATCATTAATTAATTCATAGACTGAACGAAAATGAACAACAGAACTGAAAATAACGAAGCGATCCTTTTGTTAAGTTTTCAAGTCTGGCCGCAACTAGTTCAATTTTGTATACCGGAAGCTCCAGCCGAGCGAGATTAAAAAATCTCACAAAATGTTTTTTTTTTTTGTTGAAACAGAGAGAGGTTATTATTCTGTCATTAGTCAAATTAAAATATGTAACACGATATATGTGAAACCTTAAAACTTGTAAGATTAACTCTAAAACACATAGTACCTTTTGTACCTTTTGTACTATCAGTTGTACAAATATGAAGACTTATAGCATTTGATTAAAAAAACAGTAGCAGTAGTAATACACAGTTCCTTTTAGAAGTAATCTTAATACTGTAATTCTATACAAACAATATTACGTTTAGTTATAATGTTTTAATAGTCATGGACACAACTGTAACGTTTTGAACGGATATCACAAAATTTAGACTCGCCGTAATAAAGTCAAATTTAAATCCAATCAAAATTTTATCATGCATAAGAGATTGAAATACCACAATATCATAACATGAAAGCTAGAAAAGCAACCTGTACGCAGGAAAGAATTTGTAGATCGAATATGCAGTGCAATTTCCAAAAATAAAATCGCAATCCCCGCAAAGTGATTGCAAAATTATTGTTACCATTTGATTGACTTACGACTATGTACTCACACTATCGGTAGATTTTGTCTGTGAATACTTTAAGTATCAGGAAATACATTCTTAAAATCAATATATTTTCCCTTCGTATGCTTTATGTTTAGATTTCAAAATAGTGCGCCATATCTTGTTAGAGTTTTTTTCACGTTTTTCAATTTTCTTGCAAAGTTCACAACGACCGTGAACAAAACGAAAAAAAATCGCTTAACGTATTGGCATTCTTATAATTGGATATCTCGGTAAATAATTAAATTCCTACAAACAATAACAAAAACAACTCTTCTCGGATAAAAAGCATCCGATTTGCAAATTGTCCGCGGTCTATTGTAATCAAGCCGGATCGTATTCACTTGAAGTTTAATTTAAAAGAAAACATGGAAAAGAATTGGCCTTTCCGCGCACTCGTTTCATGGCATATTCTGTAATAGGTTTACTGTTCAAACATTAATAGGCTACTGCCGACAAGATTTTAATAAACTTTTTCACTTACAGATGAGTTTGTTTAATGTCTGTGTTTACGATGCGCCTTATAAAGTAGTATTCATAATATTTTTCTACTCTTAAACCATGTTTTCATTTGTATTTTAGACATTTGGAGACTTCCTAAAATACGTACAATGAATTTAAAAAAATCCTATATTATCAATTGCTTTTTAAATAATTTCAGATATCGCCAAGAAGTAGAGTTTCGAGAGCATTTCTAGGCAAAGCAGATAAAATAATAAAATACGAAGTTAGGGAAATATTTTTTGTACTGCCGCCAATTCGTTCGTCTTTAGTATCTAGTCGGTATATGAAGGGAATCGTAAGAATCGTAAATCGTACAGTCGCACTATTGGAAACAAACCGCGCGACTTTAAACGGTTATCCGTTAAATAAAAGATTGGTGGGACAGAAATTTTGTATTTTATCTGACGTGACGTCATATTTACACTATCAGGGCCTCTATCTACCACCTGTGGGACAGGCCCTTAATGCTGTAACTTATACACATATTCAGTTTGTACTAAATATATAAAAAAAACAACGAAAGTGACATGCATCATCACTTTATATAAATGGATTAAAACGATGATATACTTAAAATAGAGTCATGAATAAATAATGTCCATGCCAAATTTCAATTGCACTCTCTTTATAACCAGCTCATACATAGTTGCATAGTGAGCAACATTATATTTATGGCACGAACAACACTTGAATTTGAATTGCGTAGAACTTAAATAGTAGTAATGGCATGCGCCTGGAAGTCATCCAAATATTAGCAAAGAACTGTAAAATTAATCATATCCATTATGGTAAGCATTAAAAATAAATAAATGTTATTAGTGAAGAAAAAAATTGATCAATTTTAGAAGATTAATGTAATACTATACTAAGAAATACATTATTTTCCAAGTTTCACGAGTACAGTCGGTTAGTATTTTTTTTAATTAACTATTAATGACACTCATGTAGTAATAAGTAGGTAAAAACTATATTCATTTAGTACTTGTAAAATGATAGCAAATTTATAGAAGAAGAAAAAAACAAATTAACGAAAAACATCGTTAAACAAGTTTTATAGCTACGGCGTCGTACAATTGTAACAATGTTTACTCAGCGCTGTTTAAAAATAGACGCAAGTCGATACCTGCTCAGAAGGGCACAAGCTCCCACGGCTATCTAACGTAATCGATCTAAACTTTCTAACTTCACTCTAGTTAAATGTATTATTTACTTACTCCATTACTACATACAGTATCGGCGTTAGTACCCAGCGGTCTGGACAGAAAGGAGCGCCACATGTCTGTAAATTACACGAAACCCCGTTAACCCCCCCCTCCTAAAGATATGGTAAAAAAGGGAGTGCCGTCGATATCTCGCGCAGGGCGCTGGTAGCGCTAAGACTGGCACTCATTACATATTTATTTATAAAAGTCAGTCCAAACCCACGATAACAATATGTCTGTTATCTACATCTATTATTTAAAAAAAAAACTAGTACTTATATCTTTATGGTCAAGTTTATTTGTATTTAAATTTTCTCCAGCAACGTAAGAGCACGTTACCATTTAAAGCTTTACTAATATCGACAAGCAATAAGAAAATTACAGACCCGTAGATACAGGGGGCGGTGGTCTCCTGGAGCCTCCATCGTAGGGCTTAAAAGCCACCCCTTCGAACCTACGGCACTGCAACGTGTTAAACTCGATTATTTTACCATTCCATTACATCCTAAGAGCCTCGCCTCTGTAGAATGAATAGTGCTTCCAGATCCGGATTTATTAATAACTGCACTCTACCTATGGAATAACAAATTGAAATTTGGATATGATTTTCGATGTCCATACCATCATAATAAAATATACAGCATGCGGGTAGTTGCCACATACAGCCCAACGATTGATGAAAATTATAGGTCGATTATGAAGCAAGCGTCGTGGGGTAACTAAGTTGACCAGTACAATGCGCGGTAAGGAAAAGTAAGGACTATCTCCCAACGCATGCGGGCCCTAATGACTAATTAAAACGGTTCTCGCGCACGGGTTCTATGGCAAGCGTGAAAAGGAAATCTCGCACACCACGCGTGCTTTATAACGACCGAGTTTTCGACTAATGAAATTGAGCCTTTAAATCTCGTTTTCCTGGCCGTATGACCGACTGATTGAATTGTAGTGTTATGTTTACAGCTTTTTAAACAACTTAGTACACGCCTGCTCGTTGAATTACCAAATTAATTGAATAATTCAAAAACTCGTATACTCTCTTTGGCCAAATTTCCGTTTTTAAAGGTAGTGGAAGTTTTTTTAATTAACGGGGCAGTGTGAATGACATAAATGTCCATCGCTCAACGATTGCACTCTCTGTCTATCATAGAGTCAATTAATTTAGCTCTGATATCTCCACTTGAAATCTCATCTACCATTTTTAATGTTCGGATCCGTTGCCATTATATTTATCACAGGACGCAATTTCCACGAAAGTTTCGAATAAATGAAAGACTCTTTTTCAGTGAGTTATTTTCAACTAAGACCCTTTACCAAAGCTAATTGCCACACGCGACTTAGCAGGAATTGCAAATAACAATTTCGTACCTCTAGCTACAAGGTGTATTCTTAAAATGTTTATAAAACCTTGTTTGTCGACCTCGCGTACTTTTATTAAGGCAGGGAAAATATGATATATTAATACTTTGGGTGTTTTCTAGTTGTTTTGTTTGTTTTGAATAAATAGTTGCCATGAGCCTAAGCCTAAGCCATCGACAAACGTTTTTTTTTTGGTTGATAAATGGAAGTCCCTTTAAGGTCATCGCTCACTACACAAACAGTGAGTTGTTATAGCGGAACGATAGTGCTCCTGTATTTATGCGTCCATGCCATTTAGGTCTCCACCTCGCTCAAACGCTGACGCCGAGGCCTTCACTCGTTGTCCGTGAGAACCGCGGTAATGCCGCGGCGTTAAGAAAATCAAAAAGATATTACAGTACTCATGCTGTATTCTATAAATGAGTTTTATTTTTTTATTTCATTGTCTTTATTTAATGAACATAATTCCAACCTTGGCCCTTAAACATAGAAAAATTACGTTCTGAATTCTGTATTTTCTGTATACCCCCTCCCCTATGTAAAAGTCGACAGTAATCGCTCGGGACCTGACACTTGACCGGATTTTCCTCTTCCCCACTTCAACAGACGGGTAATGAGCACGGAGGAAAATAAACTAGGTTGAAGCCAATTATAACCGAAGGTGATATTTTTCAAACGACAAATTGCGAACAATTCTATTTGCTTTCGAAGAATGTAACCTACATGAGTCAATTATGTAAAAGAGCTAGCTAAATATCATGGTATCTCATCGTACATATTAGACAATACTCTAATTTACACTCTCCGTATCATTTAAAAAATAGCCGTCATCTTGGAATCGTAAAAATATGATGACAGTTTGCAATCATATTTTTAACTTTTTTTTACGTCTGTTAAGCTAGCGCTTGACCACGTTCCCACCTGAAGAAAGTGAAGATGCAGTCGAAAGATGGAAGATGAAGAAACTATATTGTGTTACATGTGTATAGTTATTCTAAACATGAGATACGTACAATCCAATGTTTATTCTAATTGTATTATGTAAATGTTTCGCGAATTCATAATAACAATATAATTTCTATCATTCTCTGATATTGAAGCAAAATCTAAAATGGAAGCAACAATCTCGAGTTTACAAAGGTTTCGAATATTCTCTGATACAAATATAGCAATAGTTCGTGCCGTGCTTTATGGAATATGAGAGGACGGTTGCAGACCGATGGGTAGCAATGAACGTAGCCAGTAAATTACATTCCTAGCTGGATTCTGCTCTATGAAATAGAACGCCTGCTTTCATATTAGTTTAATATTGCTTGCTGCGATTTTACTTCACACAATTTTATTACTTCTACAAATAAAATCAATGTAGACCGATTCTGATTAAACTCTCGGTAAGGCCCTCTAAGGACGCCACGCAGGTTTGTACTAAAATATGAAAAGTATGACGTAGTTTCATGTAACTTTATTCTTGTACTAAAAGAATTGTTTGTCATTCTGAATGTTTTTTTGAATGTAAAGTAATGTAAACTGTAATTAAATATCTTACAGATAGGTATATTTTTTTTTAGCTGGACAATACAGCGCTTCATTTGCATAAAGTTCTATTATTTAATTAGAATGGTACTTACTCCATGTTTTTGTTGGCAACTATTTATTATTTGCTTTCAGCTCTCTAATTATACAGCATCTATTTAAACTGCACTATATTGCACAATGTATTTGTGACGAAGTATTTAATGTTTTGTTCGCAATTTTTTATATTCATTTTTCCATCGAGAGATAGTTAATTTATATTTTATTCTGATTTCAAAATTTAATAGTAACATACAAATTATCGCATATTTTAATTTCGTATTATAACAGTAGCTGTAAATTACATTTGCAAATTTAATTACATAGTCATTATCAGTTAACTGTGTTTCTCCGAAAGCATACGCGTTACTGAAACTCATTATGATTGCGTTAAATATATGTAGTTTATTGAAATACACAAATAATGAAATTATATGCATCGACCACTATCACATTTTTGTTTCATATATTTTCAGTACTTCCAATGAGATTTCTATTAAAATAATACATTTATATCATCAACATCATCAACCCGTCGCAGTCTACGGCTAGACATAAACCTTCAACGTTCAAAGTATACGGACTTCCTTTTTCTGATTAATTTTAAATACTGTTAAAAAACATCTTCTTAAAATATATGTTTAAAAAAAATAAAATGAAATTTTTTTTCCAATATTCTCTTGAAATTTCAACTCAAAGGAAAAACACGCCGTGATACCTTTTAGAATATAGTAGATGTAAAGAAGTAATAACTTCAAAACATTTCCTTTTCATAATTTTAATATTAGACTTTCAGAGAGATGAAACTTTCTAACTAATAATTACTTCGATGCGGTGCTTAATAAAAAATGTGTAACTTGTTGTGTGTTCACATTTCCTTTGAGAACACGAGCGTACAGTTAACTGAAAGAGTTCTGTATTTATTTACAAAGAACGGAAAATTATAAGTTAATATATGATGCTGTATTTTAAATTAAAATGGAGATGTGTGGTTCTTTACTAACTCGGACACTGGATGGTTATTTATATTTCGTTATAAAGAAGTTTTAAATTAAAATTTTAATTTCACGTATTACTGACTAAAAATAATGACAGCCGTCACGGTAATTATACAATATTTAACATCCTGTATCGTAATCGGGTCGGTGTAAATAATTTACGACTGTTTTGTTTTTACTCCTACATTATGTAACGTGAACCGATACATCTGCCTGATTCTGGCCGGTTTAACGAGTACGTAGGCACTGACGTCTTGCGTCTAAATTTAAAACAAATTCCGTAACATCTAACTGACATTTCTCTTAAGTGTTAGAATAGATTTACGGCTGGCAGGCCATGCCCAAATCCCTAACATACACGAGACACAAATATCTAGTAGACCGCGATATGTAGTTGATGATACTGCCAATTGTAATAAAAAAAATTAAATCCATCAAGAATTGTGGTCAGTTTTTACATTTACATACAAACATTACATTTTTTTTTAAAGTCGAATTCGAAAAAGGGCAGTGCGGCTTATTACAAATTGTGATGTTCACATCATAACTTTGTAACACCAGCGTCAATCAAAAGACAACCTTTGTGTAGAAAGTAAATGACAAAAGAGGATCGTCTCATATCTTACGTCTTACTTAGAAAATTACTTTAAAATATTTGATTCTATAAAGGAAATAAGTAAAATAGTTTAAACTCTGAATATAGTCAATAGTAATTGTTGTCATTTTGATAATTTCAGGTCTCAGAATCTCTAAAGCGTCTACGGGCGAGCAAGAAGCGTTTCACTGAGGACATCGATTTTGAAAACAGTCTTTCAAATCTTGAAAATCGTGTACGTATTTCCGATAAGATTCTCGAAACTGTAGGTATCGGTCAATCTGAAGTCAGTGGAGCGCGACGAGCTCTGCAAGAGAACGAAGAGCGCACAGAGAAACGTATTGCACGCAGATTAAACGAAGAAAATGCTTTAACCAAGTGGACTGCTTTGAAGAACGTTGATGACGAATCCGCTGCGGCTCAGAGAGCAAAAGCTACACGAGCCCGTTTGACAGATTTGGAAGATGAGATGTCGGAACTGACTGAAAGAACAGCTGCTAGAGAGAAACGTGCCGCACGCTTGCGCGCTTTGGTAGCCGACGCTGATTCTACTGACACTACCGTTGCCGCTTCCAAAATTACCATCCGTGCCGAAAGGGAAAAGAAACAAGTCACTTTCTAAATATCAAAATGACCTTATCTTTAAAAAATGAGCTATAAATTCTATTAAGAGTTCTAATTTTGAAGATAGATAAGTTTGCTAGAACGTGTGGACCTGCATTTGTGTCGAATTGATGTCTATTTTATACTCGTTGCATAGAATAAATTGCTAAGTATTATTGATGTTTCATTATCAGCCACCAAAAACATCATCATTTTAAAACTATAAACATATGGATATAATTTTATGAATTGAAAATAAATAATAAATACAAATCTTAGAAGGTAGTTTCTAGAAGTTATTTATGATTCGTCAACGTTATAATAATAAAAATATAATAAGCAAGTATAAACAAAGTTTCACCTGATGCCTCATGTTTAATTTAGACAATACGTAAGAACACCCACGATAATCAAAAGTAGGTTATGTTTGGAGTAGGTGCCTCGCTAGTCATAGAGTATAAATTTCTTCCATCAAGCAGACCATTATCTGAAATAATCAAATAAGGTAGAAAAGTACTTATTAACTTACTTACAATACAGTAGAATATCTAGAAGACAAAATCAGTAACGAATCCAACATGAGTGCATCAGGTAGTCAATCTGTTTTTTATTTTCCTTTCTTTCCCAACTGCTTACCTTTCTTTACCTTTTCACTGAATCTTTTCTTTAAACATTTTCAGTACGTCCGAAAATATTTCGGTCGTGCAATAAAAGAGAACAATGACCATCTAACGTCTAACAAACTCGTTGCATCGCAACAATGCATATTAAAAAATACACGAAATGGTTAATTTAGATATTCTTGATTCTTTGTTTAGACATGGGATACGTTGCAAGAAACGCTATTTTAAAATCATGTACTTTAAAACCGACGTCAACACGTCATACAAAGTGATACGAAAATAAAGAGATTTGCATAACAGACATTACATTGTTTGGTTCTAAACAGTGTTTTTGAAGTAATCGTTAACAAAGCGGTATGGAAGGTATGAATATATTACCTCATTTGAATTAGAAAGAAGCCTTGTTGATTAAAAGAGAGAGTGTGGGCTAAAAACAAAAATCAAATAATGGTCACTTCATCACCTTTCATGAAGCATGTGACAAATTTTAATGGAATACAAGTTAACAATTTTCAGGGTTAAGGCAAGTTCTTCATCTTATAGTGACTGTTCTTCCATCTAAACTTATATTTTTATTTTTATTTATAGGTTTCTAAAATATACAGACGGATTTTCTCATATAATGAATTCGCGGAATACTCCAACAGCAATAACAAAATAATACATACTTAAACGTACTTAAGTTGTTCGGCTGAAGAAGGTAACATCAACTCTAGACGTTAATAATCCTCTTAGCATCCATTTATAGCAGCAATATTCGTGAATATTCCAATTAATAGATTTGTAATATCAACGTTTTTAATCACGAATTTAGTATAGGCTTCAAAGCAGTTTACTAATGTAGTAATGATGGAGCATTGCTAATCTCTCTACCTCTTTCTTCTGTGGTCTTATATTAATTACAGATTAAAAATTTGTATTTTTGTATCTATTGAAATAACTCAAAAACTTCTGGGCCGATTTTAAAAATTCTTTTACCGTTCGAAAGGTACTTTATCTGTGAGTAACATAGGCATATATTTTATAACAATAGAGACAGCAGTAACGGCTTTGATAGAAGAATGATGTGTACTGTAACTCTTGCGCAGTAAGTCCCAACAAAAATCTATAATCTTTGTTTAAGAATAACGCCATCTAGTATATTATAAGTGTCAACCTGTTTTTAAAGATATGGATCCAACGATAAAGTGACATTTAATTTCAACAACAAATAACAGATGTCGCGACTTTCGCTGCAAAAGTGACTCATTTTTTTTATGTTTCTAAACAAGAAAATAATTTATATAAAATATTTTTATTATAGACGGCTTCACTGATTCTGCAATATACTTGTTTTTATTTCCGCAAAGAGTAATAAACTTATGGCCAGTTTCCCAGATACGTTTAACAATTTTTTAGTGTGTTTGATTCGATAAACTCTTGAAATGCATTTCTGAACCACGTTACTTGAGTTTTACTCCTTTGAAATTTAGTTTAACCTAAGACTAATGAATCACTAGGTAATGATAAAATAAATGGAAACATCAGCAACCCAGCATAAATCGGATTATTGCTTTTTAAACTATATCTTGTAAAAAAATAAGAGTAACAAACCAATAATAAAAGTTTAAACGGTTCATAAAAGGTATTAAACATTTGTTAAAGCTATGCAATGGAGCTTTCCATACCTTTTTACCATCACAATTAACCAGTTAACGTAGACACACGCTAGGGTTGAAGCTTTTAATTGAATGCACTAGACCGAGCTTTAAACGTATCACGACAGTACACAATCTGACTTCATATAGATCTCTCCATGTACGCTACATTCAATTAGTCGAGACCGGGATGTTATGAACGCAACAATAATTTACATCGCTTTGATCGTTCCCTTGGCAAATATTAATTATTATTTTAGTCTTTTAGGGACTTATTTCCTTAATGAATCGCAACAACTAATTGAAAATTTTAACTGGTTTGTTTTGGATCCAGACAGTATGGTTATATTTCAATTAATTGTCTGTACATTATTAAACCAAGGTTTAGGTCATTTGTGTAATGTCCATAAATGCGATAAATTGGAGATTATAGGATATTTTTTTTTTGGATTGGATGGGAAAGCGGATTGACGGTGGAGGAGTCGCATAGGAAGGGGAAATATTCTCTTTGTGTGCGTCTCCTCCTCCGTCGATTTAGGGTAGGCAACGCATCTGCAATTGCGTATGTCCATGGGCAGTGGTCGCTTCGACATTTCGACGGATTTAAGCGGCCGCTTGCTTGTTACCTTATCGTAAAAAAAAGAATGTTTTATTTGATGTCTATAATTTATACAATTATAACCTATGTGAAACAAATTTCAAGTAATAATGAGTTAAAATATTTTGAAGCACAAATATGCGGTGCGCATTCAATACAAAGCCCTAAATATATTCAAAACAACTGCTTTGAATATATTTTGAATATATATGAATACTGTTTAATTTTCTTAGTTACTCAACTGAGTAATTATTACTCATTTAATTACTCAGTTGAGTAATTAAGAAAATGAAACAGTATTCATATGTCAAATAAAATTTGTATCAACTTCTATTATTATCTCCAAAATCCAATGATTCAATAATCTTAGCGGGAACATAAATTGGAACCTGTCCGTCACAAAGTAAATATAGACGAGATACGATCTTCAATTAATTTGCGCACAAATTATACCAACTATTTATTTAATCAGAACAAAGGAAGAATACAGATTTACCAAATTCCATACGAATTCATTTTTAGGTTAAATATATAATACTTTTTAGAATTATAATGAACAAAAAGGATTTTTATTATTAATTTTGTTTTTAATTGCAGAAATAAAATATAAACCTAAGCTAAATAGTTGACAATTCATTCGTCAAATCCTTTTGTTTTTAGTTATTTCGTATATTCACCTTTTTCCATAATTCAAAAACATTATGCTGCCTGTTCGTAAAGTCCTCTTAATTAATGCTATCTGTGTCTCGGTGTAGTCTAGTAGCTGCTATTTTGTGCGCCTAATTGGCATCAATAGCAATAATACGTATTTGTTCGTTTAAGCTGCTTTGTGTCTAATATTATTTCAAAATGCTTAACATATTTGACTGATATTTAGTCAGGAAAATGATACTTAAAATGAAGTCATCTTTGTTCCACATTGGATTTTAAAGGTTCACGAAAAGTAACTTAATACCAAAATTCCATTGATTTTATATTCATTATCGCGATATTTTATCTAATACTAGCTGTTGCTCGCGACTTCGTCCGCGTGAATTTAAAAAATATAACCTACTAGCTTTCGCCCGCGACTCCGTGCGCGTGGAATTAAAAAAAACAAAAGTGAGTAGCCTATGTGTTCTTCCAGTCTATCCTCTACGTCTATGTCAAATATCATCGAGATCCGTTCAGCCATTTAGGCTACAAACTCTAACAAACATCCATCCATCCATCCATCTAAACTTTCGCATTTATAATATTAGTAAATTGTAATATTAGTAAGAAGTAAGATGTTACTCTCAGATAAATTATCTTTCTTATGATGAAAGAATTTTTAAAATCGGCCCAAAGTTTTTGCGTGAATCAAATACATACATAAATCTTTCCTCTTTATAATATTAGTATAGATAGCTATATACCGCCGCAGTATAACATATAAAATATCTAACGAAATATTGCCAAACAAGCCAGTTTATTTTGCAAATGAACGTGTCAGTTTTCCTAATTAGTTAGTGTTTACTTTGATATGAAACGAGATGCAAGTAACGTGCTCTCATAAAGCCTGCATCGGCTACATAACTAACTACATACACAAGGGCGCTACCCCACTTTACCCATTCCCCTGAAAGTGGGTTAAGGTTGGAAAGCAGGGAACTTTTTGCACTATAATTTTATTCGACGCAGAAATTATTTATTTGGAAAATGTACGGAAACAATAAATCGTACATATCAAATCCGATTTGATGTCACTTAACGTCAGGAATTTAATAACGACAGCGTAGGTTTTTGTGTAACGGCCGATTTCGTCTTACGTGGAAACTTGTATTTTCACATATTGATGTCTATTTTTTTTAATTGAATTTGAGTGAAGACGGTGTGTGTCAGTACAAGTGTCACTTTAGTCGGAACACGCAGTAATGTTATTCAATTATTCTTTTAAAACCATTACAGGTGGTTTTTTAGTTCTGTTCAAATTTTGTTCTGTAATAATAATGTTGAACGTTGGCAAGGGTTTTGAGTTCTTGGCATTCTTATCTGTCTTTTTCTTTCTCTTATGGTCAAACGAATAACGAGAAAACGTTTATTGTTAATACCGTGAAAGTCCACTGCAGAAACGCATGTACTACAACGCTTTCCTTCTTTAAAACTGTGTTAACAAAATGTTTTTGTACGGAAATTTTAGCAGTGTAATCTCTCGGTTAAGATTTTTTGGCAAACTTAAAATCAATTGGTTTTGTGTTTTTTTTTTCGCTAAAAATCCTTGAACAAAATGCGAACAAAGGGGAACAAATGGTTGGGAGCAAAAAAAAATATCAATGCCAGACAATTATAGTCTGGCACATCATCCAGGCCCGTCTCTGTCATCCGTCACGAGCACTGAAACATTTAACATTTATCATCAAAAATAGTGAAACCGGAGCTATTTTCTTACTTGGCTATAATTACGTACGCGTCATTTCGAGCGGATCTTTATTAAATTTCGTTTTGAGTTGAACGTTATGCCCTGTCTCCATTACAAGACTACAAGGCTGGAGCTCGGCTAATTGGGATGTACGTTTCGCAAATCGAGCGCGATGTTATACGGGCTGACTTAAAATTAATTACGCTGTCAGTATAATGTGTACAGGTCGGGCCTGTAAAACATTATTGTTATGTTAATAATGGAATATGGAATCTACGTTTGTATTATATACTTTTATATAAAGCGAGGATATTTTGTAAATATACAATTTATTTGGTCACTTCCAAATCCCCCATCGGATTGGAGAAAAAAAATTTCGTGGATCACGAAAAACCCGGCTAACAAATATTCTTACTAATATTATAAATGCGAAAGTTTAGATGGATGTTGGTTAGAGTTTGTAGCCTAAACTGATGAACGAATCTCGATTTAACTTGGCATAGATGTAGAGGATAGTCTGGAAGAACACATAGACTACTTAGTTTTCTTTCTTTTAATTCCACGCGGAGAGAGTTACGGGCGAATATTAGTGATGGGCACATGCACTACTTTTTTTTCAAGAGCGATTAAACTGAATTTTAAAATCGTTCAAGTTGCAATAGCGTATTTTATTTTAAGGGTTATTTTCCATTGTTTTCCACACTAGTATAAAAGCATTATGTTGTCCCTCACATTCGTTTTAAAAAAGTAGAGACACGATATTTTTTACAAATATTGTTACTATCGGGGCAATTTCACAGTAAAATTATTTTATGTATCGAAGAGCAAATACCATTGTATGTATTGACATCATCAGTAGACAATGCCCGCCTCTACAGACTACATACTAGGTAATCTTGTTTCTCATGTTTCACTAGCATAATGGAAACGTCAGTCGCCTCTGACGTCGAATATCTGATTTCTAATTGTTCCTCTGTAATGTCACGAGCCTTTGTAGTTGAAGTCTCATCAAGGTATAGGTTATCAAGGTATCGAAGACGCAATCACCTGAAATAGAATTCTATCCACATACAGTAATTTCGTAATTAACATTAATCTAAGTAATGAAAATATTTTTGCGATTTGAAGTAATCATTACGTTTTAATTAAAATAACTTGACAAACTGTAAAGATTTTTGATAAGTTACTGGTAAATAATGTCTGCTTTCGTTTAATCAATTTTATTTTAATTACTATGTAACTGTGGTTTTAAATAAAATATACATTTTTAAACACCCCTTATTTTGGCAAAAGAATTCGCTCGGCATTGTGGTCCAGTGATCGATGCCAAATAATTCGTCAATACGTATTGTTCATACGTCCATTGTCATTGTTGAAGTAAATCTGCTTACATAATTTGCTTTCAATGTTATGTTCTTATAACAATGTAATAGTGTTGACGAGTTTTTCAAATCATTCAAAATTATTTTTGGCACCTGATGTCAATATTTTAAAGGTCAATGAACTCGTTTGATACCTATTTGTTAGTCATAGGCTACACTTTTGTATACAAGTATTTTTTTAAGACAGAGGACTGGAAATTAATCCATAGACAAGAACGAACCTACGTAGTTCTTAAGTAAAGAGAAATTAGACAAGGTAGTATGTGCCTATTTCATTTTCGCCATCTTGGCGCTGACAGTCGCGGTTTATGGTATTGGCAAGAATTTAAATATACCAAATTTCATCAAATTCCGATCAGTTGTTTACGCTACAGACGCTAACAAACATCCATCCATCCATCCATCTAAACATTCGCATTTATAATATTAGTATGATTAAAAGTGTTATTACAGTCGAAACTCAAACGCCAAGGGGATAAATTCTGAAAGTCTTTGAGTTGTCCTTGCTTATTAGTCTAACGACCGTTGCTAGGCAACAAAGACGCCACGTCGAGTCCCCGATTCAAATGTATGAAAAGACGTACCTATTAGCAGACATGAAGATTTAAATATTTCGCTTATATGAAATAAAAATAACGATGAACTTTTTCATAAACATTAAAGCTATCCGTTTTCTGCTACTGATTGCTACTAACAAGTTATTGGTCACGCGTTCGAATGTTAAGTTTATTTTTGTTATTTGTGTTTTCTTTGAAGATAATAAGGGGGATGGCAACATTGTAATAAATGCGCTACTCATTGGAGACGCACAGAATGAAATACATATTATAATTACTATTAAATTACTTCATTCTAAGGATTCACAGTTCTATGAATAATTACTTTGAAAGACAATATTATACATAAAAGTTAATTAATTTACTCATAAAGCATTTGGAAAGTTATATCTCTACAAAGCATTTTTTTGGCTTTGCTTAATATTTTGAAGGTCTAATAAAGGTTAAATAAATTATAATATATTTATTACTAGGTCCTGGAAAACAGTAAAGCAAAGATGCGGTTCTTGAAGTAAATATACGAATATAATCGTCATCTCTATTTCTTTTCAACGAAAAATATTTCTGATAATGAAGGCTCGGCGTATAAAGATTGATTTTTAAATTAAAAATGTTACTTGACAGTACAGTGGTGGAATTTTGTAATAATGTGTGTGATAATAAATGCATGTGATGCCGGTACATAATTTGGTTTGATTATTAAATGAAAGAATGACAACATGGTGCATTCGGAACCAGGTAAAGTAGATAAGAACTCAAAAGTACGATTGAAGATAATACAATTGAGTACTTAACTTTTGTATCGACACAACTCATACACTCGACATAAATATTGTCTTCAAACAAAATGTCTTATATCGTCCATAGTTTGCCAAATTGTTAAAAACATTTACTACACAATATAAATAAAGTATCAACTCCATCGTAATTTACATTCAATAAATAAAAAAGAAGTTATACCAGTATCTCTGTATATTATTTATTTAATTCTCGCATAAAATACAGAATGACATCCGCCTTATCTATTACGTCTATCAAGTAATCTAGAACTTCGATATTAATTGAATTTATCTTTACCGCTGACCACAATTTGGCTTGCGTCCATGTTTTTCTATCATCAAACATTCGTAATATCACCGTGCGATATAATTTATGTTCTATTGCATTTTAATTTCAGTGACGATACTGAAGCTACTTGTCAATTGGCAAACGTCTAGATCCGATTGTATTTTGCTGTTATAGATCAAAGTGAACCCTGGTGCAAATTACGCTGGCAATTAGTAGCATTGAAGAATTTCTTGAACGTTCAATGTATTGACAGAAAGTCATTGGCAGCGATTACCACGGGCGTAGTAACGTGTACTGAGCCAGATGGGGTCGAAGGGAGATAAATCGGGAGGCTGCTTACGGCGCGAGGCAGCAACGATCATCAGTCGCAGTCGAACGATCAAACTATTCACACGTTTCTCCATACCCAAATAGGTTCGTGTTATTCTAGTGACGTGTTTATGTTAAGTGTTGTGTTATTACAAAAATTAAGTAGATAATTATTTTCACGAGTGTCAGTTAATAATAAATGAATTTTGATCTCAGATACTCCTTGCGCGATGTGGGATGACGTAGTGGAAGAAACCCCAGCACCGGCCGCGGCAGCGCAGCCAGCCGCAGACGCCCCGGCGGGAGACGCAGCCGGTGAGGCCAAACCTGAGGTAGCCGAGCCCCCGCCGCCGATTGACAACACAAAGAATGAGCCGCGCCGGCTTGTATTCAAGCACTGGACCCGGTAAGTAATCACATACAAATTCAACATATTAATAACAGCACTTATGAAGTCATCGTAAATTATTTATGTCCCAATAAGTTTGCAACATTAACATGATATTTTTTTTTATTTCAGACCAAAATTCCTTCAGTACAACTACATCTATGATTACCAGCGTAACTACTACGACGATGTTCTCTCGTACTTGGACAGACGTAACAGGGGATTGCCTGTAGAGAGACCGCGCGCTCAAACATGGGGCGAACGAGCTCTAAGGACGTATCTTTCCAAGGATAACAGTTACTCTTCAAAGACGTACAACAGAGACACGACATTGCTCCATCACATCTCGACCGCTGCCCGTTTCCAACGCTACCACAGCAAGGCTCGCATCGCGAGGAAGTATTCCAATCTCGGATTTAGCTCAGTATCCCTTTAGCTTTGCATTAACACCCTCGCTTATCATCGCTAGGCGGACGGGGCCCAGCCAACCGGGCGTGACCTATTTATCGATGTTACAGGATTTCGCTGGCGTGAGCTAACTCTCGCCGATGGCCGGTAAGCGCATCAAGTACACATCACATCGAAAGCTGTCCGCATTCCTAATTATAACATCATTGAGAAGACAATAAATAATAAGTTTTATGTTGTCTTTAATTTATGCTTGCGTAGACCTTTAAATAACAAGTGACTAAGATTTGCCTTCACTAAAATATCTGATCTGATATTGAACAGTACAGATATTTATTTAATGCCTCAAACTAACACAGCACAGCGATTTTTAGACACAGATGCAAGGCGATGTATTTTTGAATTATTTTAGTAAGTTTACGTTTGAAACTCTTAAGCCACTTTCTGTTGTTTAGAAAAGCGCACCTGACGTTTCAAACTATTCTTAATGTAAACAAAAAATCGTTATTTGCACTTTACTTTATGATCTAAATTGAGATACAAAAGTAGCTCATAAATATAATGCTGTAGAAATAGTTATGTTAACAAGTCTGGATTGCTTACACATAATTTTGTTATTTGTGAAACATTCAAAATTAGCTTTAAACATGTAGTGTATTACTCTTTAAATTTTAACCAATGCCTTTAGAAATGCTTTAGTTGGCGATCGCTCATTGTGACAGAAACATAGAGAAGCTCTTAGTACGAGTAAAACAAATGACAGTCGAGGAAATAAATACCAACGTCGTTTTCCGGTGTCGCCTCGGTACAATAATTAACATCAAAATTACTCGTAATTTAATATGCCGGTGAGTAATGTACCATAATCGATCCTGTTTTTCGACTAATAGGGTATATTAGATAAATTGCTATATAAATGGGCCTTATTTAATCCCCTTGAATAACAAATTGTTCCGAGACAATTTATTGTGGAAAAGAGAGAGGGGGCGGAAGCTGAATTAATAAAGGAACGTCGAATCTATCCTCGCTCTCAAGTACTAAATCAAAATAAACTTGTGCGCAAACATTACCATCACTAGACAGTGTTTTATTAATAGCAATTTATTAATATTTACTTCTTGGTAATTTTACAAGGGTTATACTATTAATAAATTTGTAGTAATATTTTAGTTAATAATTGCCCAACTGACAAGATGCTAATGTTTTTACACTTAACTGATTTTGAAGAGTAACAAATGTCAGTCACGGCTTGTTGATTTCCTTTAATTAATTACGAGATGTCATCCTTTGTTTCGATATTAACTTTCTTCTAGATTAATTCCATTCATATCTCCTGCCCTATCTGGAGAAAAGGTAACTTCTGTGAAAAAAAGAAACGTTAAATCAATTACCAATAACATCTTGTAAGGTAACACTTAAATTATATCGCTTATTGTCACTGTTGTGACATATTCGTTCGTCGTCCACTAAATTTCAATGTCGAGATATCTAAAATAACTTATCTTTGACAGCTCAGTGAATGTAATCGTTTGGACGTTGTCCAGAACACTTGGTTACCTACCAGGTAAAGGCGGCATTCGGCCAAATTGTAGATAATTAAATGTTACAATGATCAAGATATCCTAGATGTTCGATTAGTAACATGTAGATAAGAATAAAATCAGACTGTATCATTAATCGGACGCGGTGATGGCTCAACGATGAAGATCGCACAGAGGCTTATCACGAATTTTACGAGAACGTTTACGTGACGTCATCGACAAAATTTTCATAATGCGCGGTTCACACTTAGCCAATACAGTTGGACAGTTGCGATGGTTATCGATCGCTGACCAACTGTACTGCCCAAGTGTAAACCGCGCATTAGATTAGTGCACAGCGCTACTACCGCGCGTAAAGTGTAGGTACCGACATATTATATCTCATACGATCTTGACGGAGACGTTGCGAATACGTTCTCGCAACTCTCACGCAAATATCCGCGATAAACACTCAGGAGCAGATTTACTTACCAAAGAGTATACGAACTTTAGAGTGACATTGAGATTGATGTTTGTATGACATAAATTCTTATAAAATATATTATTATTTTTATTTGATAATAAAGTAATATTTTAAGTAATTGTCCTAATTCTTAATATAAATTTAATAGAGACAAAAGCGTTATCCATCGACATATATTTATGCCCTGTATCCCGGAGTAGTAGTAGGTGTTTAAAATACAAATACAATGCTACTCTTGCAATGTCATCGGACGGCTATACGAGTATATTCAACATTCCGTCATTCTATGCCAGTCTCTTGGTCGTCTATTTTAATCCCATCCCCAGCGAAACTATTGTCATTAACTCTTTTGTCTATCTATACTGATATTATAAAGAGGAAAACATTGTTTCTTTGATTGTAATGAATAGGCTCAAAAACTACTGGGCCGATTTTAAAAATTCTTTCACCGTTAGAAAGGTAATCTTTGAGTAACATAGGCTATATTTTTTCATTTCTTTATCATTATTTAAAAATTTCACACGGACGGAGTCGCAGACAAAAGCTAGATAGAAATAATTTACATGCGACGACATTAGTAAATTGATATTGATAAATAATCTGAGTTACACGACATTCGTAGTATTATTGACTGCAAGCAAATTTCAATATAAAACCTTAAAACTTAGTCCCTATTTTATATAACATCGTATATCGTAAAATTCAACAATGAATGTAAACTTTTATGACAGGCGTAAAGATTTATTTCACGCGCAACATTATCGAAAATTTTAAAACAAAATACATTCGTTTCAACGTGGTAAAGTCTGACTGTATGAAAATAATTGATTCGTCAACATAAATGAATTTGTACAAATAATATATGCTTAAATGTTTATTTAAAGTGCTATATTTCTGATGTTATTAAATAAAATATAATAACTTCTGAAAGTAAATACAAAATAAACTATTTATAAACACTGTGAAGTAGCTCGGAAATCTTAAAGGAAAATTATAAACACTCAACTCGTTTGAGAATAAACGATGATTGGTTACCGGAATCTAAATTTACTGTTTCTGTTTTATTATTTCACTTTGGATACCGCATACACTACGCATGAGAACCAAGGACGGGAAAATGAGCAACATATAGACGGAAATGAATTTATGGAACGTATCATTAGTGGATCAAGTAAGTAGAAAAAAAAATTAAAAAACTTATAGTGACAAGTAAAATAGCTCTTTAAGCGCCTAAAAATTACTGACAGTTGATTTATGAATCATAGGGCCGCCGCATACGGCCAGGTTTAAGCACGGCTCCATCGAGCTGTCATCGAGTTGGTTGAAAAATATGCTGCCGGCACCTCCACTGCTTGAAGATGTCCGTGTCAGTTCTGTTCCAGTTCTGGAATTAATATTAATTCTTATATTCTATTGTTCAGTATCTCATTGCCATTATTACTCATTACTTCTCTACTATATAATTATATGTTTCAAGTGCAATAATTAAAATAACAATAATCGAATAGCCTTGAAAAGTTCGTTATTACAATCTATATAAATACAGGTCGAATAAAGTTTGTATTGTTTTTAGAATTAAATTCAAGGCCGAAATTTCTAATGTTTACCGCACCATACAAATTGTGCGAAGGTGAATGTAGTGATGAGAAATTGACAATAGGATTTCCAGTGTATTTGGGAAATTATGCTAAAAAAGTATATAAAGATACCTATATTCAGAATTTCAATAACGAAGAGCCGGAGAATCCACGAAATAAAATTCCTCATCCGCCCAAAACAACTAACAAATCTAAAAAAAAAAAAAAGAGACAAACAAAACCCAACGGGGGAAGCACCACATCTACACAACCACCGATGTTCATTGATGATGAAAACGACGACGAAGACGACGATGATAAAAAAACCTTATTGAACATGAAAATTAAGAAAAAAGTAGACTGTGCCTGTCCATATTTAGATCCCACAGTCTGTTATAAGAAACGAATCCCAGCTAAGAGAGAAAGACACAAAATCATCGTAGATGATATCAAAAAGCTATTCACTGTATATCGCAAAACAAAAGACATAACTTAATAAAATACTTATCATTTTATTAAAAATATTTAATGCGTAACGACGATTTTAAATGTCTACTTTTAGAAGATTTTTATTAGAAGTTGGAGAATAACAGCTTTTGTTTAATAATATTCTCATTAGTTCCAATTATTTCCATGTAATTAATACTGAAACTAATATTACTAACGAGCTGTCGCCCGCAAACTTCGTTAGCGTGGAATTTAAAAAAGATGGTCGTCTATAACATTCCCGCGTTCATCTACTTTTTACCAGTTACCTTCCAGTCAAAATCCCGTCCAAATCGGTCCACCCGTTCCAGAGATATCGGTCCAGTCGCCATTTTGACAGCGCGGAATTTAAAAAAAAAGTAGCCTATAATATGCCGTCTGTGTCAGCTACCTTCCAGTAAAAGTCCGGTCGAAATCGACCCAGCTGTTTCGGAGATTACCGGGAACAAACGCGGCTTGCGGCCAGACAGACAGACAATTTTTTTTTATTAATACATCATCTTCCAGATATCTGGAATTTTTCCTTTGATATTACAAACAGACACTCCAATTTTATTATATGTATTATATATAGATTAACAATAAAACAATTTCGCTCGAGTAAGCAATTCCGATTTCCAAATAATAAGTCAGAAATGGAATAAAATGTTATTTCACTTGTTGCCGTCTGACAAACCAAATGCCTTATTATTAACTTGGCGAGCAATCAAATGGCAAACAACTTGTTATTGCAGTAAACAAAATAACATTTGCTACATGATTTAATTTTATATTTGTTTATTTTCCATTTTACGGTTGCAGCTTGGGACGCGAGGAAAACTAACGAGATATTTAACTTACTACACAAGAACGGTTCGACACATCTTAACCTTCTTAGTAAACTACTAGAGGAAAACTACAGTCGTACCAGTACTATTAAAATTAGACATTCACCTGAGAAAAATGAAGATGGAAATAACGTCTGCTGTCCTTCGCCTATCGTTATGCCTTCGTTTATGACGAATAAAATGTTCGATAAAATTATAAGGAAAATACTGGCACATAAACAAAATTACTTGTTGTTGTTTTATTTTAAAAGATGTCTGTAAACTTCAATAGCGTGGAATTAGAAGAAAAAAGGTCGTCTTTAATATTCCCGCGTGTTTCAGCTACCTTCCTATCAAATCCCGTCAAAATCTGTTCAGCTGTTCCGGAGATAACGATCGGTCGCGATTTTAACAGCGCAGAATTAAAAATAATTACCTATAATGTGTCTGTAAACGGTGGGATCAGATATTATAAAAATATGCCTATAGGATTCTATTTCAAATGACATCTTTTGTAATGGTTAAGACTAATGAGTTTTATACAATCGAAACATATAGATTGACAATTATATTTAAGTACTTTTGTAAAGTATAAAGAAAAACGTTTTTACGCTTTCAAGGACATTCCTTAACTTGAGATTTACATTTAAATGACAAAAAGAAAGCAAACATGAAGTAATTTTAAGTAAGTTTTAACAATTTGAATATTACTGACTGTTCAGGTAATTCGATAAAACATTTTAAAATCACAGCGAACTTTATTTCAGAGTATAATAAAATTTTCTGCCTTGAATTCATTCTCTCACACATCGTAATGCACTCGACGATTCTGTTTATTGCTTTTGTGTTATTAAATTGCTCTTTGTCCCAGAAGGAAAGTAAGGATGGAAATTTAAGTCAACAAGTAAAAAAAGGTAACAAACACAATGGTGTTATTACTGATTTTTTTTTACAAATTTGTATTATTGTGTTATTTTTAGTACTTTATTTTGTTCAACGTGAACTAAGACGAAATAATAATTAGTTAGATTTCATCTTACTATCTTATCTTACTTCTTACTAATATTATAAATGCGAAAGTTTAGATGGATGGATGGATGGATAGATGGATGGATGGATGGATGTTTGTTAGAGTTTGTAGCCTAAACGGCTGAACGGATCTGGATGAAATTTGGAATAGATGTAGAACGTAGTCTGGAAGAACACATAGGCTACTTACTTTTGTTTTTTTTTAATTCCACGCGAACGGAGTCGCGGGCGAAAGCTAGTATATAAATAAAATTTGAAGATATTTGAAAAATCAATTCTCTCCAAATATATATGCAAGTGTTGTTTATGATTTCATGTAATTTTAAGTGTGTCTTAGGAATTCAAACAAAGTATTTATATTTTAACAATAGGAATACGTAGTCTTTGCTGGTGTTCATTAACTCTTTCGTATTTGTCTTATTAAAAGAATTTTAATATTTATCAATTGTTTCAGTTGATCAGCTCCAGCGTTCACCGATCATAATCCAACCAGTTATAATCAAAGTTTATCGATACCCAGAATCAAGACGTGTTATGACTTCGCCACTTATGTATTAAAATAGTTTCTCAAACACTGAATTAAATTTGTATGATAACTGCATTTATGTGTATACCCAATAACATTATCATGTTAAGGTGAATTTCTTCTAAAATATTTTATCAAGATCTCTACATCTTTCCCTTCCTAGTTCGTATCCCATATGGTGGTATGGTCGGCTTACCTAATTACGAGGAAACTCTTTCACTTCAATCTGTCCTCGACATCTTCATCCGAGACTAATTCATAATAATTGAATTACCTTTGCTAAATATTTACTAATTAGTATTTAAATATTAAAGTTGTCTTACCGTTGTCAGGCATATTAAGTACATCTACCTTTCGTTTTGAATATTGAATAACCAATCATTTATGAAATTATGAAAATCAGAAAAGATCCCAAACAATGAGAATAACTACTAAGGTATTTTGTGAACTATACTTCAATAGACGTAACGACAAACAATCATTAAGGAGTCGTGTCAAAGTACAAATCCCACAGCTGGTCATGATACTGCACAAGTCGTGGAAATAGTGTACACTGAAACAATGCAAGTGGCAGGTGTCGAAGTAGCGAGACTAAAATAAGTCATTTCAACAATTCCTAAGGACGCTGCGTCATAACGGTGAGCATTATGTATTGTTTACATCTTGGCAATTAACATTTTGTTTTTTCGTATACAAATTGTATACACTTAGCTAACGTGATAATTCTTAATGTTTTTTTTTTTAATAATAACATTTATCTTAAATTCTGTAAACTCTGAGGAAACAGGAATCTGTGATAATTCATTGTACACTTTTTTCCCGGACACCCTGTATATTTTAAATAATATTTTGATGTCGAAATATCTTAAAAATTGGTACGTACAATTAAAGTAGATACTTGATGGTATTGTCAATGTATTCTATCATTATTTTCAATGTTTTATTCGGCACCGTTTTAAAATCAGTTTTCCTAAAATACTAGAGAAACAGTTTAATGTTTTAGAATTTTTGGGTTACTGTTGAGGTGCAGTCGCTTTCGTTCTTGGTATTCTAGTTACAGAAAAATTGTCTTTCACCTCATAACAATTAGCCGGCTAACGATGTTTATTATAAACAACTTTAGATTAACTTTTACATATCTCTGATTATTATTTGCATAATAAAAAATCTCAAATAATTGTGGCTTTTAAAGAGGAGCACCGAGAACTTAGGCCATTGTATATTACAACTAGGATTCCGTAGTTCTCTCAAGATTATTTAAAATTACAGAAATCTACTGAAGCCAGATCCCAAATTTCTAAGCCTGGTAGTTTGTGAGCTGATTTTTCGG
>LD688996.1:113931-192423 GCA_003118335.3 Papilio memnon
CGCGTAGGTCTTTTGCTGCTTCTGTTGTTGTGGTGATAACGATGTCTCCTTGTTCTCTGAAGTTGTTGACCATGTTGTTGATGTATATTTGTTAGAGTCTATAGCCTAAACGGGTGAGCGGAATTCGATTAAATTCGGCATAGATATAGAGCAGGCGTCTCCAAACAACAGCCCGCGGGCCAAATCCGGCCCGCCAGTCAAATCAATCTGGCCCGTGACAGCGTATGACTAGTGTCATCAACCTTGCCCACGACAGCCAGTGTTTACTGTTGGTACTATTGCTGTGATAAGTTGAACGGAAGAGACTGAAAACACAGAATAATAATACTCGGTTTAGATAGCTGAAATAGATAGTACACACTATTACTACATAGTATGTTTTGGCCCTTAGAACATGCCGAAAAATATATTATGGCCCTGAGGCTTCAAACTTTGGATACCCCTGATATAGATTTTTTTATTCCTCGCGGACGGAGTCGCGGGCGAAAGCTAGTATTTCATAAATTGTCTATAGGCAGTATTGTCGTAGTTATTCAATAACTATTTTTAATGATTAATTCGCTATTGCAATTTTACGCTTTGATGTAAATTTTCACATTAGCGCATTAAAACCAATAATTCATCAAAGCACGAAAATTCAAGTACTCTATTACATTACACGAATGATAAATTATTTCGTCACGGTATAAATTACTATTCTGGGTATTTCATCCAATATGTTAGTTGCACTCTCGTTTCTATATATTCCCACAAAATGTACTGTCGCTTTAGATAATTTATTCGATTATGCTTTTATTAAAATAAAGTTTATTACAAATCGTATCAATCGTAGAAACTGACATACGTCTGTTTTATGCACTTATAGTGATCAAGGTTTGTCATAATCGAATCTTGAGATCCATTCTATTCTATGACGTGCGAGTACACTCATCCTTTTCATATCACATTATTCATTGTAATAAAATTCTTGAGTGACAATCACAACATAATCTAAATCATTCATACTAATCCTATTTCCCTTGAATGCTTTTAGATCATCGACTAGATTGATACAACAATGCTCGTCTGACTGAGATCCATTTAATTAATTACAACGCCATCTCATCTGGCTGGTTCTATTATCAATTTGAAGACATTATCTATGTCTATTATGAATTACATATTATGTATAAGTTGATATGAAAGTTATCATTTTATACTTCAGAAACCACCATTGTTGATAATTTTTTTTAGATGTTACTCTTGCACATAATAAAAAATGTAACAGGATTTTGGTTTTTAAATTTTTATACACTGTTATATATTTGACAGATGTATGCAATACGCTAATTGTTATTAAAATCGAAAATCATTTTGGTTAGATTACATTTTTCGAATACAATCGTAAAGTAAATGAAATACAAACAAAATACAGAAACATACTCATTGTCTCAAAATCTTAATTGAGTAGATTTAACTCTTCATCGTTTTGGCACAAGAAGTGACAGTCGGAACACCAGACGCTTCATATCATAAACGCTTTATGTCTATCACCAGTTTGAACATTTCGAGTCAAGATTACAATAGTAAATATTAGCACATTGTTCCGTCGTTTGGTTGCCAAATATATTCTGACCTCTCTTACTGTGACATCTCATAATATACTCATAGTAATTTACTTCTCGTGTAGTATCGAGATTGTTTTTTATCATACCAAATTCGATCTAATACTACCTTAGTAGTAGTCACTCAAATTCTTTTACTCAAAAACTTTAAGACCTTAAAATATATTTTCTTTTAACAGATACTAATGAAACTTATTAAGACGTTATTATTGATGAAAGTGGCAATATGCATTCAAGCGTCAATAGTTGGTGTAACATACATGGACGATTTTGATTTCGAAGAACGCTACAGAAACGTAAATGAATGCAACCCCATTTACTGGCATCCTTTACATTTACCCAAAGATTGCATTGACATGTACGAAAAATTGATTCGTTCGAATTTAGGTTCCATGGGACCACTTCAAGTATTTAAAGATAGACTATTCGATGAAATGGAAGATGATTCTGAAGAGAGTTATGAGTATCATCACTTTACACCTGAGTATTTATTACCTAGAGTAATTTCGGATAAAAGTCAAGTGATTTACGAAAAGAAGCAACCATTATCTCCTGTTAAAAAGATGATAGAAATGATGCGAGGTGACGCAATGACTATTCCAACCGCACCGGAGATAGGAATAGCACCACCGTATGGGCCAATTGCAGTCTATCATCAGCCTGTATCGAAAAAAAGTGAAAAAGCAATTAAAGAAATAGCGGGGGCATATCAAAAAGCAATGATGCCACATAAAGTGACGAAACACAAAAAAAATTGATAAGCATTTATCATTACATTTATGCTCATTAAACGTTTTATTAATATATATTTTTAAAAAAATCTTTTATTTGTATTGAAATCTTCGATAATTGGGCTCAAATTGGGAAATGTACCATCAAATCTATCTAACTATACTTTAACAATGGTTCAAGGATTTGTCCATCAAATTGCAACCCTTCGAATACCCAAACCAATATGTATTCTTATATCAGCCGTCATATCTGAAATCACTTACTTCTAACGCATATCCTCTTTCAAATAATCTATCCATACTTTCTTCGATGTTCCTCTACGTTTGTTGCCATCCACATTCAATCTCATTCATTCCTCGTTTATCTATCTGCATAATATCATTCTAAAACTTTGTTACTCAATTTCTCCATCAAGGGATATTATCTAATATTTATAATTATACGAGTATGTTAGACATTTTGTTTATTAATTTAAGGTGCAAATACAATCTCAGGTTATGAATCTTGAAACCATCTTACAAATCAATAACAATTGTCCTATAGAATTCTAGTTGAAGTAAATTCAATTGTGCAATTTTTATTTTACCTTTTGGAAAAAAATGCATTGTTCATGAAATCGATGTTTTATTAATTGCCCATTTTCAAAGCGTACCTCTATTGAGTCAGACGTGTAATTTATTACTACTTTTACTCGTATTGCAGTGAAATGAAATTATTACTCAAGGTATGTATCAACTCTTCTTTTATTGTATTGTAAATCGTACTATAGTTATCTAATTCAGTGGGTTTTAATTATTTGTTTAAATTAGATTTATATAGTTTTCTCATAACAGTTACAATTGTAAATTTGCATATGTATTTTGACACCTTATTGTTAACAAAACTCACCGTTTAACTATTATAAAAACTAAATTGACGGATATGTTACGACTTATAGTGATTACTACTTAATAAAAAGTACTAAATAATTTTATTTTTCAGGAAATAATTATTCTTCTTGTAATGAACTTAATAAAATGTTCTATTGACGGACTTTCGTACATGGACATTCAGAATTCCAAAAAATACAATACAATTCCCAAAGGTGAGGATCCTTGTAACCCCTTATATTGGTATCCGAGACGTATTCCAGATTATTGTTATTTCAAGACTGGACCGAAAACAGATAAGCCGGTAGTAGGACCTATCCCAATGCCAATACCTATACCAGTATTTCCAAAACCAATAGGTCCTATACCTCTTTTACCTCCACCACCTCCACCTGTAGTCTCAGCATCTTTACCAGTTGGTGTACCTTTTGGCCCGAGCCCCATGATGCCAATGGGTTCTGGAGTAGCTTACCCAATTGCCTCAAATCCACCACCTCCGCCATTCCTCCCATATAACACATATGCCTCTTACGGAAACCAACAAGCAGGAATGGTGCCAGGAATAAGAGGAATCGTATCACGCGATGGGGGAATCAATATTTTACCATTTTCTGACGCGTATTCAGATATGCTAGAGAAACATAAACAGAAAATGATACGAAGGAAACTTCAGAGAGTTCTCGACGACTACGAAGATTATCCCAAGAATTATTACAGGTTAAGAAAGAGGCTAAGAAACGCGTACATTGAATGAGATACGAAATAAAGAAAAAAAAAACATTTCATTTATAATATTTTAACACTTTTGTAATTAATATGCAAATTATGCTTGAAAAATGTAATACTGTTACGGTTATTAAAAGCTGTTTAAATAGCAAAAACCCTTTTTTATCTATGAAACTAATTAAACGCATTTACAAAATGGAAATAATTGTGTGGTTTTTATCAATCTATGCAGCAGCTTTTAATTATGAAGGGATCGCGTTTTACTTTGCAAATGGATGATTATTACAGTAATGAGGTTTTCAATATTGTGTATCCTATTTACAGTATAATATAACCACATCACCAATTAGTTACATGATATTTTTAATGTATTCGTCGAATTCAAATTAAAAAAGTTAATTAACCAACGAGTGTGTGCAGGTGAACCAAACCAAAAGGCTTAACTTCCTGAAGCATAAGATGACATTGTATAACATTGTAGAAATAAATAAAAATAAACAAATCATATACTACAATTCCGTATTGCATTGTGTAAATTCGCTCTGTTCTGTATAAAACAGTCACTTTATATTTTTTAATGACAAAACTTTGTGCACATGTATCCACTACCATCGCAACAATTTCCATTAGCTTTGAGTGACGCGGCGTATGATATTTTCGAATTAAAATTGCAATTAACATGTTTGCATTGCAAAATGAGGATAGCTTTCAAATAGAGTAAATTACATTTTATAAATTACTTTTATTTTAAATACATATATGTAAACTCTTTATTATTTGGTACCAATCAACGAATTTTGTTTCGTAATTTCAGAGGTTTTTAGATGACTTTTTTTACTTTTATTAGACATGAACAATGTGAGCAATAAAGTAGCAAGCATTTATCTAATACTAGCTGTTGCCCGCGACTCCGTCCACGCATTGTTAAGATAAAAAAGTAGCCTATAATATACCCGTCTATGTCAGCTACCCTTCACTGAAAGTCCGGTCGAAATCGACCCAGCCGTTTCGGAGATTACCCAGAACAAACCCGGCTTGCGGACAGTCAGACAAAAAAAAATTAATGCGATTTTTGCTATCAGCAAAGCAAATACATCATCTTCCCGAAATCTGGAATTTTTCTTTTGACATTACAGACACTCCAATTTTATTATATGTATAGATAGATAATATAAAGATAGCACAAATGGCATAGACATTCCAGAAAATCTACGCAAAGGAGCCTTTGATTTGTAGTAACAAACTAGTAACTAAATTGCAGTAGCAATTTAGTCAGAATATTAAATTACTCTCGCCTGGTAACTTCGTGAACGGTGCACTTTGAATCGAATCCGATCTATTAGCGGCCCCTGAAATATAAAACATAATGAAATTAAATTCGATCCAGACACACCCTGTCACTTTTTTAAAGTGATTCTTTTTAAATAAATTTTACTAATGACTATAAGTGCTAAGGTTTAGATGGATGGAGGTTTGTAGGTTTGTAGCCTAAACGGTTCTACAGATAACGATGAAATTTGGTATAGATGTACAGGATAGTCTGGAAGAACATAGGCTTACTCACTTTTATTTTTGTTCCACCCGGACGGATTCGAGACTAATACCAGAGGTGACAAAAACGACACTGAACGTATAATTTTATTGAACCAAACAATTTACAGGAGCAATATACATACTGTTTTGATAAAAACTAACCCGTTCGTTCGTTGTTCAACGTAATATTTTAACATGATATAATATGATACATGACAATAGGAGACGGGCAGTAACTAATGAACGCAAAGAGCATTGTCAGGAACGGCGATTGATATTCAAAAATCCATGTATCTGTTGGTAAAATATTAAGCTCAGCTAATGGTTCTTAAAGTAATTAAAACTCTAATATTTAATAAGGTGTACAGAATATTTACTTAGTCTAAGTTATTAAAACTATTCAAGTCCAGAGGAAAAACTTACACAAACTCCTAATTGTCCGTATAACAGTTACAGAGTTGAGATCGGCATCAACTTGTTCAATTTACTTAGCAAGATGTTCGCAGATTTCTTGCACGTTTAGTTAATTATGCTGAAAACAGCAAGGAGATTTTAACTAGTTTAATAAAATTATCTCTTTCAATATTATAATATTCGTTCATTAAGGAGTGGAATGCCACTGTATTATGAAGAGGAACTTATGTCTAGTAGTTGCAGAATGTTGTTGATTTCCACCATACAGCACTAATGTGATTTATGTTTCATTTTTGATCATTGAATCGTCAAATTAACATTTAATGTAATTATTTGCTCTTCAAATATATGTAATTTAAAATTGATGATTCTGTAGTTTCAAGTATTTCACTAGTTTATCAACAGGTTTTTACTGGTTGTTCCATTAAAATGTTTAGACTAAGTTTTTTTGAAAAAACTTTTTTTTTTTTAACTGAGAATGAAGTATCATCAAATTCTTTTAGCCGTACCTGTACCTTTCCTTGCTCTTGAAAAATCATAGGCATTTTAGATATTAATAATTTACAAAAAGTTACAACTCAACTTCTTTCTTACCAATTATGTTAAGAGCCAAAAGCCTTATCGTTAATGGTGCGGGCATGCGATCACGTGGGATAGGTTTCAAATCCCGCCATTCAACTATTGTCCTTCCAATGTAAAGCCTAGGATAAGCCTAGATCTTAATTGAAGTGGTACAAGAAATGTTACTAAATCAACAAAAATCTACTAAAATTTTATGAAATATGTTTTGAAATTGCAATACTTTCTTACAAAGATAAATAACTAACGCGATTTGTTTTCTTAATTGACTAAACACCAGAAACGGGAGAGATTCGAGGAATCCTACAACATTTCCGTGACGTGAAAGAAATGTATGGTTTTATAATACATCAATGTCAGCTTTAACAGTACGGCTAAAACAAATAGTTCTTTTGTATTGCAAATTCTGAAACTCTACGCCTGATTTCAAAATAGCCTGCATACATTCAGTCTGGTAAATATTTTGCTTTCTTAAAGAAAATCTCTAAACGTTTCAACTAACTCTAAAGTTTTTTATGCTTTCTTTTAGTGGACACAATTGAATAAAACAAAGCTTACATAAGACAGGTTATTAATTTTACAATAACATAAAAAACTTAAATTAATTACGAAAATGTTCCTTTCGGTACGATTATAACCGGGCTAACCAAATTGAATTCATAAAACTTTTCCAATCAAGCCCGTCACCTCTCGTACCCGACGTGCAGTGACATTTTACATTATCTGTTCTGTCCAAAGACATTAAAATAATATATAGACGTGGCATAGTGAACAACATTTTTTTTACCGGTGCTTTCTGTGTAAGTACTATATCAATTGTCAAGTACGCCACCTCGTGTCCTTGTATTGTAATAAAACAATTTAAAAATTATAATAAAATGTAAACATTTAAATATCTTTAATCGCATATTGAATTAATTTAAATACAATTAATCATATTAACATGTGGCTTTCAGGATCTATCAATAGATAGCGTTAGTGAGATTATGTGAACAATGTTTCAAGTGAAATGTCATCTATGCCTCCTCTATTTTTTAAAATCTCAGGTTCCGTCATACTTCAACCGCATTTATACCGTTTTAATGCAATTCCGGTCTCATCCATGCCCTTCGTATGACACCGCGTTAATTAAAGCACGCATTGAATGACAGAAAGAAAAATGCTGTCCCAGTCAACAAAATTCCTCAATTTGATAGCTACAAAATTATAAGAACCAAAAAGTTACTGCAATCGAGTGAAAAGATCTAAAATGTCAATTTTAACTTATTCTTTCCTAATCATACTAATATAAATGCGAAAGTTTAGATGGATGGATGGATGGATAGATGTTTGTTAAAGTTTGTAGCCTAAACCGCTGGACCGATTTCGATGAAAATGAAAGCCAGGTCGGGGCGCTAGAACGCTATAGGTCGTTTTATATTCAACACAAATAGGATTCAACAAATAACGTAAATTCAAGTCATAATGAGATGACTAGTTAAAAACAATATACAAATGTTAGGCAGTACTAGTGATTATAAAATAAAGCCTGTGTAGACTGTAACACGGTACAACCAACATCGGAAGCAAGGCGCTTAAATACGGGAAGCATCGGCTTATGTCACATCGCATCGGCGAATAATCGTATTTGATCAAGTCCAGAGAATTCTCTGAAATTGATTTAGTTTATGTCGTTGCGTGTATACAATTTACCAACATACATCTAGGGATTAATTCAAACGCAAATGCATTAACACCAAAGAATAAAATAGTCTTCTGTAATATTACTTCTTACTATCTTACTAATATTGTAAATAGGAAAGCTTAGATGGATGGATGTCTGTTATTATATGTAATGTAATATGAGATAGATGTACAGGATAGTCTGGAAGAACACATGGACCACTTTTGTATTCCTTTTTAATTCCACGTGGACGGAGTCGCGGGCTTTCGCCATTATTTAATATTTTTATATGACACATTATTAGATTATTTAATTAATTACAAATTAGATTATTAATTACTATCGGCTCGCAACTACAACAAAACCCGCAAAAACTACTATGTCGGCATGGAATTAAAAAAAAGGAGCCTGTTAGTCCCGTATACTTTAGCTACTTCCTATTAAAGGTATCGGCATTATCGGTCCAACAATTACAGTGATTATCCATAACAAACGCAGACTTGTGGACAGACAGACAGACCAAATATAAATATTTTCGTCAAATACACCATATGCACGACATTTATCTTTATAAATTTGTCTGTCTATATATTTGTATATCTATACTTAGAATAAAATGAAAACAGAAATTAGAGCAGTAATGTCAATACTCCTTCATTAAGCACTAATAACTGCAGTAGCATGTCATTTGAAATACGAATCATATTACTTATATAACATCAATACCGCCATTAGTGGACCGATCTCGTATTACGCATACATTGACTAACGTACGTACGTACCTACCATATTCGTGACAGTTCTGTAGATCGCGTTTGCTGATTAAAATAAAATCTACTTTAATGCGCTTCCGATAGATTATAATTTATAACTCTATATTCAATTAACATTCGCACAACGGATATTGGTAATTTTTTTACTAAAATAATCAAAAGTCACGTAGACTTTCATTGCAACTCGTAATTTAGTTTGACATAAACGACATGAAACTCAGAGTCAGTAAATTTAAACGGTCCCCTGTGAAGTCGTAAACATTCAATATATTTGACTAAAAGCTAAAGACATTTTACCAGGTGTATATCGGTTCAGTTAATAGTACCCACATGTATTAAGTGATATTGGAACCTACATTGAAATTGAACTCACCGAGCTCGTAAAGGAGATCGTAAGCAAACACCCCGAGAAACTAGGATACGCACACACTCACTGCATTTACCTTTCAACGTGTGTCGCACTGAAAAGGTAAATGCAGCAAGGTTGCCTTTCTAATTGCTACATATAATACCGCCATACACGCACCACTTCAAGCATTCAGTACTTCCGGCTTTAAACAGTCAACTGCACTTTAGCAATGGATGTATACTGTGGTCCATGTATGTCAAAAGTAAATTTTGTACGGAAACTGCAGGTCGTCTAATGCCTGATCGCTAGAAGCTGTCTGGACCGTCTGCTTAAAGTCTGTATATGGCAACCCTTAGGCAAGAGAGGAGGAAACGTTACTAAGACTACGTCAAGTATTAACAAGGTATTTGAAATGACATGGTGTTTACATAAAATACAAGCTGCACTTTGAAACTAGAGATATTTATTTATTGAAAGGAACTGTTCCTTTTTTTAAAAATCATCATGTTATATATATAAAAGAAAATCGTGTTAGTTACAACATTTATAACTCAAGAACGGCTTTACCGATATGGCTGAAAATTGGTGAGGAGGTAGCTTAGAGCCAGGTGACGGACATAGGATACTAATTATTCCGTTCGACAGCGATGGATGGATGGATGTTTGTTAGAGTTTTGTAACTTAAAAGGCTCAACGGATTTCGATTAAATTTTGTATTTGTATAGGATAGTCTGGAAGAACACATAGTCTACTCACTTTTGTTTTTTTTAATCCCACGCGGACGGAGTCGCGGGCGAAAGGTAGTATAAGAATAATTCAGTAAGTATATTGAGTTTAGTTATATGTATTTAATAATTCCCGTAAACTGCTTTCATTTTAGTGAAAATGGTACCGTTTTCTTTTTCATCTGCTGACGAGAAAAAATAATATTAAAACAAAAATCTTTAATATTTGGATCGCTTATAATTCCATGAGCGCCGACACCACCTGATTGGAATAAGGAAAGAGAGTTAATTAATATTTTGATCACTTACTGTCTACAGCTGCAACCAAAACAGTATAACGATGGTAACGTGATTCAACATCCATCCAAACTTTCGCATTTATAACATTAGTAAGATTAATTCGTCGAAATTTACTGGCACCAATCCATTTGACATTTTAGCGTTTAGTGAATTTGTAGACATTCATTACTGACAACAAACTATTTACTAAAATTAAATGTTGCCAAAAAAGAAATCTGTAACACCTGCTTACTGACTAATCTGGACTCATAAAAAATCTATATTTTTTATTTTTTAAACAATAAGGTGGCAAACGAGCACGCGGCCACCTGAATCCGCCGAAATGGCTAAGCGACCACTGCCCATAGACATCCACAATTGCAGGTGCGTTGCCTACCCTAAATCGACGGAGGACGAGACCCAAATAAAGAGGATCATCCCCTTCCTATGCGTCTCTTCCACCGTCAATTCCACTTTCCCATTCAATCCTTTCCTTATAAGAAAACGGTGGAACGGGAAAGGGACTAAAGTTGGGCCTCCGGCACCACACTCATCAGACTGTTCGCGGAATTGCTCCCGCTTCACCCCTGTCTTCTGTGTGGTTGTGGTATTGCACCGGACTAGCAGACATATTCGTGCTAAGATGTTAAAGCGGGCTCTACCACTGCTAATATAAAACAGAATATATTCATCCATTTCTAACATTCAAGTTATTTCCTTGAAACGAATTAATTACTTCCTAACTCTTAGTTCACAAATGACAACCTATATAGAAATACTATTTGTATTGTAACGAAGTGACACTTCAGTCGTTCACTAGCTTCGTTTGAAACGACTTTCCAGTAACAAGGCACAAAGGAAACATTCATATTAGTTCCGGTCACTCTACGAACGAAGTAGTCAGTTAAACGTCGAATGCAGATATCGCTATTGCGTATACGGGGTTATTGGTAATTCGACTTATTCCCGTTAGATGTAGACAGAGGGGAACATTTGCGATCATTTTAATCCCATATGCATTGTGCAAAAGTAATTGATAATTTTTAAAAATAAATTTTTAAAGTTGTATTTCTGACTAATTTTTAATAATTCCAAAAACAACTATAACTCAAAAATGGTTGACTTTAGCATAATGCATATGGGTTAAAATTGTCTAACTGCTCCTAACGGGAATTTTTTTTTTTATACGATAAGGTGGCAAACGAGCAAGCGGCCACCTAAATCCGCCGAAATGGCAAAGCGACCGCTACCCATAGACATCCGCAATTGCAGATGCGTTGTCTACCCTAAATCGACGGAGGAGGAGACGCACATAAAGAGGATATTTCCCCTTCCTATGCGTCTCCTCCACCGTCAAATCCACTTTCCCATCCAAACCTTTCCTTATAAGAAAAGGGCGGAACAAGAAAGGGACTAAAGTTGGGCCTCCGGCACCACACTCATCAGACGAAACGCGGAATTGCTCCCACTTCACGCCTGTCTTCTGTGTGGTCGTGGTATTGCACCGGGCGAGCCGACCCATTCGTGCTAAGATGTTAAAGCGGGCTCTACCACTTTCAAAATACGTTGAATTACCAAATATTTTTAATTAAATTTAATTAAATGCAACATTCGCTTAAACAATGCATTAG
The DNA here is from genome assembly GCA_003118335.3 of Papilio memnon. Lineage (NCBI taxonomy): Eukaryota > Metazoa > Arthropoda > Insecta > Lepidoptera > Papilionidae > Papilio > Papilio memnon. The sequence continues at coordinate 125,809 of LD688996.1, forward strand.
CGTATCTTCAGACTACTCGACTTACAGGAGTACAATTGAAAAGATATGAGTATTGTAATCAAAGATGTCTCGGAAAACATCTTGAATTATATTCTCTGTAATGCCGTGAAAAGTAACTGCTTGACATTTTAAAATGCAATCAAATACTGAATATTTCAAAGTGTTGGACTTAACTTTGTCTCCCTCATTGATATTTGAATTAATTTAGCTTTAAATTGCTATTGTTACTATTGCTGCTATATACGACGATATACTTACGAGAAGGTACGACCATCCGTCGCATAAACTACTGTGAGATTATGTTGAATTACTTTTTTATTTGACTTTCCAAAAGATTTTTTTTTATAGTAAACAGCGCTTGGATGATTTTTTGTTTTATTTTATAAGCTTTCGCCCGCGACTCCGTCCGCGTGGAATTAAAAAAAAACAAAAGTAAGTTGCCTATGTGTTCTTCCAGACTGTCCTCTACGTTTATGCCAAATTTCATCGAGATCCGTTCATCCGTTTCGGCTACAAACTCTAACAAACATCCATCCATACATCTAAGCTTTCGCAGTTATAATGTTAGTAAGATTTACAGTTCAGTATATTTAAATACAAAGAACATTTTATATGCTATTTTCCATTTTATACTAGCTTTGATAGGGAAAATCACATGAAGTTTCCCGGATGCAATATCCTTTCCCGGAAGTCAGTGTTCACGCTGCGAGCTTCCCGCTTACATCGATCCGTTACTTAATTGATGCGAGATTCATTTTCGCTGTACAATGAACTTTGTACATTGATATTAAATACGATGAAATCAGGATTATTATTTCATGTGCCTTACAAGTTAATAAATTTCTAATGTATTTTTTGAATACATTTTTAAAGATAAGATTTGCAAACTTTTATTTTTCCTTTTCATTATATAAATCGCTAGCAATGCAAAATCCAATACCACAAAGTAATGTGATATTGAGTATTGGAATGCTTCGAGGACGAGTACACAAATACTCTTATAAAAAAATGATGATGATATGTACTTATATACTAAAAAAAAATACTGAGCTACCAAATATTGGAAATACGTTTCATTTTATTAACTATACTCTTAATTAAAAAGTAATATTCAAAGAGAAATTCGACTAAATACTTCATGCAGCGAGTATTTGATAGACGTTTCTACGTAATAGTGCTTAATTTAATAATTGCTCCGGCCTTGCATCGTTAAATATTGTAACGAGAAAAGACCAAATAACTATGTAATATTTAAAAGGAAGTTAATATAAAAATCGGTAGATACTCGCTCTTGGTTTTTTAAGGAATTTGTGAAAGGGAAGAAAATAATCATTAATATACAGCGGATTTTTAGAAAAATGTAGCCCATAATATGACCCATGCTACCCTCCAGTGAAAGTCCTGATAAAATCAGCCCAGCCGTTTCGGAGATTACCCGGAACAAACCCAGCTTTTGGACAGGCAGACAGACAGATAGACAGACAGACAGACAGACATACAGACAGACAGACATACAGATAGACAGGCAGACAAACAGACAGACAGACAAACAGACAGATAGAGAAAAAAAATTAAATGCGATCTTCGTTATCAGCAACGCAAATACATCATCTTCCCTAAATCTAGAATTTTTCTTTTGATATTACAGGCACTCCAATTATACTCGTATTATATGTATAGAAGATTAATTAGATTTATGTTTATAAGTAGTAAGTGATTTATGAATATAAGTAATTAAAACAAACGATACTAATTGATACTTTATTTCTAACATTAAAAGACGTAACTAAAGTGATTTTTAAATGTTATTTAGTAGCTAAGTATAATCAACGCTAATATTAAATCGTATGATACAGTCTACACGTATTGGACGGAATGACCTGACAAGTTCATATATATATACAGATTTCCTTAACTTTATCATCTAGTTTTTCCTATATTAAGTTAAAATTAAGTGCAAATGTAACCAACATATAATTTTAATTAAGTACAATGTTTCGCAGGATTAATTTGTTAAAAAGCAACATTTACAAAACAATGAGTGATAATAACACATGCAAATACAACAGTATCCAAAATTAAGAACACTTAGGAAGGTAGATTGGGAAATCTAAAAAAATATTTACTCATCAGTTTACGGTAAGTTCCATTCAACAACAAAGAACCCCACTTATATTTTAAATCATACCAAAGAAAGGAAACGACAAAGCTCTTTGTTATACATCCAAAATGTTCTCTGTGCATTTTGCAATACACATCTATTAGAATTGACATGAAATCTTTTTAGGTACATATTTATATTTCCAGTGTTAGTCAATCGATAACTACATACTACTTTATCGATTGTTTTTCTTTCGATGAAAATATCTAGTTTTAGCATTATATAAAGTCAAAAGTAGAAAAAACGTGTTCTTAACAGGTCCTGTCTCTTGGAAAAAGATAATGTTTTCATACACATGTTTCGGTAATTCAAATTGTAAACCAACCGAGTAAATTTAAACGAAATAAATTTAGTAATAAAAATGATTATACGAATAAATGTTCATGTGCGTCTTATTAATTAATTTTATAAAATAGTTAGATACTAATTAAAAATAAATCTTATAGTTTAACTAACCTTTTAGGTCAGATTGCCTAACGACTATGGAATGTAATGTACGGTTGTAATAAAATGTTCATTTATGAGACTAAAAAGCCTATCTAATAATAAATGAATAAAATTGATAATAAATCAATAATATTATCAATAATATTGATTTATTATTAGATAGGCTACATTTAAATGTAGTTATAAAATTACCTTAATACAAGAAGCATGAAATGATGTAAAGAAAAGTAACTCTTGGATGGACGGATCTGAGTTTGATAACAAAAATGTCTGTTAATATTACAAAAGTAACTATTTAATTAATTAAAATGAGCCTGTATTTGCGGCTTAAAGCGTACGTTGATTAACGTAGAACATTTCATTTCCAAATACTAATTTATGAGGCATGCGGACATGGAAATACAATGGATTGTACGCACAGAAATGTTATTCCTGTCTATCTAGTACGCACATTTACGAAATGAGTTGAAACCTTTGACTAACGGCAAACGGACTAGGCATAGAGCCGCCGCGCCCCGTTGTGCTAAACAAAATCTGCCACTTTTCGCAGGTAAAGATGACAATCAAAATTGAGCGATCATAATGACAGTTAAATAACATTGAAACGTCTTTATGACACACTGATTCTCAACCACTGTGCCGTGTGTGCACAAAAGTGTGCCGCCAAATTTTGCATATTTTTGTCATAAACTATTTATGCAGTGTGTTGTAGTGAGTAAAAAATGTTTATCTTTTTCTTTGTGTGCCGCTAAATTTTGAAATCGTTAAATATATGTCGCAACAAAAAAAGGTTGAGAATCACTGTTATATAGTAAATATATAAGATATAAAATTAAAAATTACAAACTTGCATAAAACAAGCACAAATTGTTCGGTTTTTCTTTTGGCAGATGGGTATACGCGCACTTAACAGGTCCTGGCTCTTAAAAGTCAAAGGTTGAAACAGTCAAATCGTTTTAAATAATTGATCAGCATCCGCCATCTCGCCGCAAAACATTTTTGTTTCAATGGTAACGAATTCACGTTCAGTTTATGACATGCTGTTAATTTAACCAAACTGTCAGTAGAAATGTGATTTTATTTACTAGTTAATAAAAACAGAAAATAATTTTACAAAACCAATTAAAGAAATGCAGAATGCACTAAGAGATTCAACTTTAAAAATACTATGTTAAATATAATATTTTTTTTTTAACTTACGACATAGACAATACAAACATCAAAGGGTAACAAAAACGACTATTAGAAACAAATATCAACAATGAAGAAAAACACATATAGAACAAGCAACGATACAAAACACCAATATAATAATATCTTTACTTACATGTAGTTACATTTTTCTCGGTAATACTTGAACATTTAATATCCTTACAAGGCTTAACGTAGACATACTTGTGGCATGATATTTAATCAAATTTGCAACGAGACACAAAGGCAGATTACTTTGTGATTGACATGCCTATGATATGCTTTTCATATTAAAGATACGTATTTCATAGCTGTAGTCATACTATTGCAAAGAGATTAAAAAAATATATAGACTAGGCATATTGAAACTTCACTTGAAACATTTTTCATATCATCCTCACTAACGCTATCTGTTAACGGACTCGAAACCACATGTATAATTGCTTGTATTTAATTTAATGCCAATAAGTGTAATTCAATAATATTGAAATACTAGCTTTCACCTGCAACTGTGTCCGCGTGGAATTAAGAAAAATTAAAGTTTATAGCCTATGTGTTTTTCCAGACTATCCCCTAAATCTATGCCAAATTTAATAGACATCAGTTCAGCCGTTAAGGGTACAAACTCTAAAAAACATCCATCTAAACCTTCGCATTTATGATGTTAATAAGATGTTGTGACACTGTTCAGTTTATTTTATAAAAAAAGATGGAGCATATAATTTTGTAAAATGTCAATACAAGGACACAAGGTGGCGTACTACTTGATAACTGATATGTTACCTGTCAGAGATAATACCGGTTAAATATTTTTGTTCACTATGCCTACTCTATGTATTTCTTAAATGTCTTTGTACTGTTGTAAGTTTGGTGTGCATGTGTTAATCGTTAACTTTTTTGCTGACAGAAATAACAAACACATTTATATGAGCAGAAAAATGCGGTATAAAAATTCTATAAATATTTTGTCATATGCAAATTTGCTGAATCATTTTAATAGAAGTGAAGTTCTTGCATCTAAATAACAAATGGTGTCAAATTCTAATAATTGATATGGAATTTTACTATTAAATTGAGTAATTAAATTAAACCACGTTTAGGACTTAACGAAACATTTTGTGTCAAAGAAAATTTAATTCAAAATAAAAATGAGTTTCCACGGATCATTACGAAATCAGTTAGATTTTAAAACATGTAATTACTAGTTTTTGCCCTAGACTACGTTCGCGCGGTTAAAAAATACTAAGTAGCCAATACGTTTTCCAGACTATATTCTATACCTTCGGCAAATTTTATCGCGATCCATTGAGCCGGAGATATGAAGTAACAAATATACATTCATCCAAACGTTCGTGTTTATATTAGTATGATTTTTTCAAAATGACTGAAAAATCTTAGAAGATTTACTTAACGTACCTTTGTACATCGCGCCATTACCTTCTTGTCATTAAGTATGTCCTTGTTTTTAATATACCGCCGAACTAAATAATAAAAAAATGTCGATCTATGGTTAATGTGGATACAATGGGTTTCGACTGCCGTGACACTTATATTGACATATATCGTCATCCCTTACTTTCTCATTTAAAAAACAGAGACAACATTATGTGTTAATGTAAGTATTATTGCAGTCGAAACCCACACTACTGTAAAGTATTATAATAAGTATTTATATAATATATTGATGTAATGCGTTTAGAAATACAATCGAGTAAGTAAAACCACACTTTGTATGAAGAGCCAATAGCCTAATGGTTAAAGGGTACGGATTTCCAAACACGTGGTCGAGAGTTCAAATCTCGCCATTCGACTTTTGTCGTAAACCATATACACAAGTGTAGAAGAAGAACTTAGTTGGTAGTACAAGAAAAAATAGTAAATTAACAAATATCTACTAATACGTTACTAAAAGACATTAGTCATTTTTAAAATGTAAAATAAATCCGAGGAGAGAAATACTTGAATGTACATTTATATTATCTACTGACTAAATATGAAAGGATATTTATAAAATTCGTGCACAGCTAAACAGCTTGTTATCAAATTACATTCAAAAGTTAAAAAGTAAACAATTCGCAAAATGTTCCAGTAACAATTTCTTTACATTTAAGTAGCTGGAAGAAAATTAATTTTATATTTTCTTACAAATTGCAGTCGTCTGGCGGCTTTATTTTCTTACAAGAAACCTAATCATGCTTGCACTCCATCTGAATGAAAATGCCGCTTCGATAGTATGAAAACGAAATGCTATACGATGTCACATTATTAGTACCGCACAATCAGTTCAAAGCGCGCTTTCTTCGCTTTAATAATTCTGTTTCGTAGAAAATCTGCTTGTTACGGCTAAAGTAATCTCACAATTAGTTACGGAATATTTTTCCTGGGGGTTCGAGTTGGAAATATTTAACGAATTTCTTACAATTTGAAGTTAAAATGTTTGTTATTGAGACATTTTATTCAATTCGGTAGGTTGAGAGATTAATTCTTTACATAAATTTAAATAAATCTATCCCGCCAGATACTATCTGATGTCCAAATTTGAAGCCACATAGAAGTAACCTTTTGACTTCGTTTAATGCCACATAATCCCGCAATCAAGCGGCACAAATAAAAATGTTTCGCGCAGTATGAATTTCCTCATTTAAAACATAAAAATCTCTACTACATAGTGTTGAAAAGTTCTGACGACGAACTTCGAATTTGTATGAAGTCTCCATCTGGAGGTTTGCAAATCTAATGTTTAGAATTTCATTTGTTTCCAAGAACGGATAAGAAGAGCTTTAAAACAACGCGAAGATATTTATGTTAGTGCTTATTCTAGGAATATAATAACAAACGCGCAACGACTCTAATGATTCTAAAAAAAATGGGTAATGAAATTTTCTTATGATTGGAACAGTTTCATTGTGTAATAGACAATAAACATATTTGCTTTATAATTCGAATTTCATCATCAACTTGCCCTTGTCCCTACGGAGGGTCCGCACTCTATGTCCTGCTCTTCCATACATCTCTATTAGCCATCATATCTGAATTGCCTCCCTTCTTTCTTTCTTCTATTCTTTCACAAAATCCATCCACACTTTCTTCGGGCTTCCTCTACCTTTGTAACCATCCACATTCAACCTTAATACTTTCCTGTTTATGTCCTCATCATCGCCGCATAATATTGTCGCGACGTCATCTATTGATGAGTAGTAAAATTCATATCCGAAGAATAATCGAGTTGTTTCTAGAATGTTTGATCGCAGCGAGTAGCGAAAATGACGTTCGCGAAAAGATGTCTAGAATATTCGAAACGGCATCGAGAATGTTCCATTATGAAATTTATGTAATTCGAACTATCGAGAAAGTTCTGGAATAAAATGACAAATGAATAACGAAAAGAAGATCGAAATTCGGGGTATATAAGGGGAGTCAGACGTGTGACTCGGGGAAGTCTTACGGTGGAAAGTGAACTGTGAAGAAGAAGTCCTGAGCGAATTTCCAAGAAGATTAAGTCACCGCGGAGTGAAAGTGCAAGTGTTATAGTGAAGTTAAAGTGTCAGTAAAGTACTCAGTGTTAGTGACTCTGTACTTTGTGCGTCGTTAAGAGTTAAGGGAGAATTGTGAGTGCCGTGAATCCCTGTAACTGTAAATCGCGAATAAATTAACACAAGAATTTCCAAGGTGTTTAACTCTATCCCCCACGTTCATAACATTATGTCCATACCACGATAACCTTTTGCCTCTCAATTTCTCTACCACTGACGCTACTTTCAAACTTCCTCTAATATACACATTCTTAACTTTATCCCTTCCTGTCACACCACACATCCATCTTAACATACGCATTTCAGCCACAATTCTTGATTCATCAAATATCAATTATCTCAAACAGTAAGTAGCCGATTCAATAGGGATTTATTTTATCTTTCAGAAGATTAATTAGATTGTATTTGTTTCGGGCTATAGAAGTATCCAACTGATGTGTAATTTAGATTGAGGAAGTAAACAAATAACTCCCTAAACCGATTCTCTCATACTTAAGGAAATCTTATAGAGTCGAAACGGTTGTGTACCTAATAATAAGTTAAAATAAGATATACTAAATACTAGAATATCTACTAATTTAAAACAAAATACTCTATCATTTAACGCTTGATAAGCGACTCTTAAAGTTAAATAATTGATAATGATTATAACCTAAGTGCATCATTAATTAAAATTAATTATTGAATAGAAATCTATATATTTTAAAGTTTAATTAAATACTACATAGTACTATATATATACATATAATTTGCCAAGAAATGTAAAAACAAGAAATGTGTATGTATTTAAATCGAAAACATTCATTTTTCATTGTGGTGGTTAACCTATATCCGTATGAACAGTGAATAGAAAAATAATAGGGTATGAACGATTGTAACTTTTTCAGATAATACCTAATAATTATTTTACTTTAACATTTCAATGTGCCTTTTTTAAATGTTATTATTACGTTGATTCTTTAATTGCGGAAAAATATTTGTATTAACGTTTATACTATAAACTATTTTACTATTAATAATTATAAACGACTTAAAACGATTACAAGCTAGTTCAAACGATTATATAATACTTCAGCGTGATATATTAATAATGAAAAGAAATACGAGAAGCTACGATACATACGATTCTCAGAAATGTTGTTCACTGTAATAAAATGTCGAAATACAACATTTAATATTGTTTATTACATCGGATTTATAGAAATCAGTTCTAATAGTAATAAAAATGTCTACTGAATTATTCGTCACGTTGAACAATAAAGAAAATAACAGAATATGTTCACAAAATAATTTAGTTAATCACACACACATTAAGTATAATTTTAATTTGTATTGTGTGTATGATACTGTGTTTTAAGTTATTCTAAAGTATATCTAATCTATATTATAAGTGATTCTACTCTAAGGGTGCGTACTGACCAACGTTACGCGGTGTAACGTTACACGATGAGTATTCATGCTGAAACACGGCATCCGTACATTTCCCGCGTAACACCCCGTTCGTTCATTTCCAAACACTGACTTGAATACTTGCCAAGTAACAGGTTACGTTACACCGCGTATCGACGGCCAGCCGGCACATTTACAATGATTACTACATTGCGAAATGTATGCTTAACTAATTACGATATGAAAATTTATATTTTAAATATTTTAAATGCCTAAAGTACAACATCAATTAGAAATACAAATCAGATGCACATGTATTAAAACAGTAATTAAAATAAACCGAAGTTAAAATTATTAAATTATATCCAATGTAATATAGACATTGGTTTTTTCTTTAGCAAAATATGGAAACTAATTATCGTTGTGTATATTAAATACTTTTTTAATCTACAGACATCAAAACAATTAATTCATTAAAGGTTTATAGTGGCTGATACTATCGATAAAAATTTTGAAAAAAAAAATCCAAAAATTTCGATGCAACGAAACATGTTGAATTTTCATTCTGAAAGCAGTATTAATATAGTGATACTAATTACTGAAAAATTAATCCATCTAAACTTTTCAGCCGCTGCAAGAATTTCCAAAACATTGCATTTACTGAGCATAGTTGGCATAGAACATGTACTTTGCTCAGTAAATGCTGATGTGGTCGGTACTATCATCGATAAAGGTGGCGATCCCATCTTAGAATTTGTTTGTTGTCTCGGTCTGTTCGGGTGGGTTGACATTCATTGCCATATTGTCGTAGGAGAAATCCAAGGTAGTGTCTTCTGCCGGGTGTCTGTTACTAATCGCTGTGCTGACTGTTTTAGGCGTGGTTGCACCTTGGCTCTTATCCGTTTGCGAGGTTCTTGTTTCGAGGTCCTTTACATTTAAGGGCTGGGTGGTACGCATCGCTGGTCCAGGATTTCGTATTTCAAGTTTGAGCTCGTGTTTCGGTCGCGGGAAATCAGCGTGCGCATTGTGATGAGTGAGCTCGCTTGGGAAATGCTTAATCTGATTCTGGAAATCAATAAATTATTCTATTAAATGGAATGTTACAAGCTTAATGACTTATAGGTGATGATTAATCAAGATATAAACATAAATACGTAACGCGTTTAAAAATCTAAGGTGACAAAAAATAATGATGTTTATTATCTATCCTATTTCAAATCCAGAAAACGACGTTTTGGTAGCGATTGTTACTTTTTAAAATAATAGACAACAGATTTGGTATTGAATAATCAAGCAATTTAATTATCCTGTATTAAGACTTACTTAACTATTAAGAATAAAAAGTTGTTATTTTTAAAACTACTAGTATTTAAAATATACATAAATATCATGCAATAATGTCTTCTGTTATTTACATAAATAAAAACAAAAGACATTCTGCATACCAGGAAATGTTTATGTTGATCTTTAAACAAAGAACCGGAAAACTTTAAGATACGTGTTCTTCAAGTTTTTAAAACAGTGTAAATATAATAATAACAATGTTTTCGAATTCCGATTAAAGATTGAGATGCTACTGTATTAAATTGTATGATGTATTGAAAAATATTAAAGCCTTTTGAATCTTCCCCAGAGCTTGCACAATGACCGGAGCCCGACTGCCCACAGGACAACACAAAACCCTGATCAGATAGTAGGTTCTTTTGGAACTTGAAACTTAAAAGAAAACCTTAACTATAACTACTAAAATTCGTCATCAAGAGAAGTCGAAAGAAATTCCACTATTTACAAAATAAATTATTTCCCTAACCTTTACCTTAGGTGGTTGAAATCTTTGCTTGATAGATCTCCACGAGAACTTGTTTCGGCATACGATGATCAGAACTAGAAGCAACACCGCCAGAGCTACGCCGCTTACGATGAGCGCCGTTTGCGCTTGCCGCTGCGTACCTAGAGAATCACTCTTAAAGTTACAACACTGTATTAACTAGTTCTTCGTTTAAGAAAACAATAAGCCCGAATAGCCGATAAATAGGTAATAGGTAGTCCTGTCCGGAGAAAAATACGAAACGAATGAGACCTCACTCTTCGAAATCGGTCAACATTAGGATGCAGTAATAACAAAATGAAAGAGACATACCATATGCACTCTTATAGTATATGGTATACCTCTCATAAGAATCTGTGCGTCATGTTTCATTGAATTTGCAATGTTATTGATAACATCCGGAACGAAATGTCATTCTAAGACATCTTTGAAATTTGTCTTTAGTACAATTTAAGAGCGCGAGCACATCTTTGACTAAACTATCGCACAACTTTTTGGTCTCGCTTTGATTCTTATGAGCTTATATGGAGGTGCGCACTCTACTCGATTTTTATTTGCGCAAAACAATCGACAGTCGCACAACTGTTGTGCGATAGTTTAGTCAAAGATGTGCGCCCGCTGTAAATGATAGCTTTTCTCCGTCACATTTAAGATGCAACAAATAACTAAATCACTCTATTTCTATCCCGTTAATGTTAATTTTTAATTTTGATTTCTAGATTATAATTTTTATTTTAATACTACAAATAATGATTATAAGTGTATTTCGCAAAGCGTAAACAATAATCGAATAAAGCCAGCATAAATCTCCGGTAAACTGGTTCATCTAATCTGCAATGTATGCTAGGAATGCTGCGTTTCCACTGTTTCAACTAACTACACTGACTGTGGCAATATTAATTTAGTAATGGTGGAATGAACACGATCGCTAATTTGAATTGTTATCATGTTATTTGCTGTTGTTGATGAAATCGCCATGTTCTGTTTGTGCGGAATATAAACTGGGGGAATCATCAAATAATTAATTTGAAATATTTAGAGTTCTACTATACTCAAAGCAGATTTTAAGAAATAATAAAAACAGATAAATAACAGGATTTGTTCACAACATTTTTATTTTACCCTATGGTCGTTGGACTATTTTTTGTCATGTGGTTTGCCATTAAGATTGGTAATTTAACTTCAGCTAAACACTCCCGAAATTTGGAAAGTACGTCGGTCTATCTGGCAGTAGGTCCACCTTTACAATACCAACGCGGTGGATGTATAAGAAATAGTAGACTCTGATTACAAACCCAGCGACTATCGAAGTATGTTAACAGCAATAAGAAGAGATTCAGAAACTCACTCATTCAGAAATTAGTAGGGTGGAATAATGAAAATAAATTCCAATAAGCAACTCGCATAGCAAACTAATTGCAAAATAGCGCAAAAAAATAGAAAAAAGACACATTTAAAACCAGGATAGAAAACTAGAGTGAAGAATCAACTTATACAGAAAATATCTATTTTATATTCTGGATATGAATAGACTAATTTAAGGGCAAGAGTCTTCAAGGAATATGGTAGAATATGATAGGTATTAAAGAATATGGTAGTATTTAAACCAATCCTAGTTATTAATAGTAATAATACCTTTATCAACGTAAAAACAGTTTATTTAAAAAAAAAACTTCTGTTCTAGCAGCTTATTAAACATTTTCCAAATCAGATAGATGAGTCTATTTAATCAACTACTGATGTGAATCTCACAAAAAGTGTGTAGTTCAATATTTTGTTAAAATCATGCGATGGTCAGATCGGAGTGGTTCACTTAATTGGGGTCCGTGTGTTGTACGGCTTTGTAAACTCAACTCAATATTGTTAAATATTTATCTAGGCGCTGCGAAAATGGCCGCACAAACAGACAGCACGGTTATTAATAAATATCGGTAAGGGTAAAGTTGTTGCCAGACACAAAAAGTTTACAATGCACGAGTTTATGAATTGTTGCGAGAAGTTTCCGGCATGGACTGTATTTAATAAAATAGTTTATAAAATTGAAACATGAAACATTTAGTTGTTTTAAAGTTATTAAAAGGTAAAAATGTCATGTGATTATTATGCGTAAGTCTCATATATGTAAATTTTTAGTTGTTAATTATAACTTTACTATATCGCTACAGTAACGGACTTACAGTATATATTTTTTTATTAAATAATTTACTTATTTTCAATTTTAATAGTCTCAAAACACGTAGTAATAAGTTTGAATATTACATTTTTTGAGCAGGTACATTCAGCTTTACAACACTTTACCAACTTGCATTGGCCTTCGGATTCAAAAATATGGTATGCAAGTATCCGTCAATAGCATGTGTTGATGGTAAGAATATTGATGACGCACATAATTTGGAAATCAAAGTCGTTTACGTTTCTGTAGGTTTGTAAATGTACATAAATTTTTGCAGCGGACTGTACCTACTCAAACATTGTAAGAGACAAACTTCCAAAAATATTACTGCGTGTTGTAATTAAAGCTATTGAAATTGAAAAGAGGTAAATTCTCTAAGCTCGGGGCCCATGGGCGTCGCTAGGTGATGTTCTAAGCTTGATCTAGGGGGGTAGCTGCACTCCCTCACACTGCTCCCCCTGGCGACGCTCATGCCAGTAACCACTCAAAATGACGACATGAAATCGACATTCATACTTTTAACAATATTATTAATTAAGGGTCCTATAAAATTATTGGACTACCATTATTCTCAATACAACAGTCATTTATTCAACAAATTAGCAAAGCATCAAACAAAATACAGACAGTAAAAAAAAAGAATTCGCTAAAAGGTTCTAGGAAAAGCAGCGTGGAACAGTGGAACGTTCGCAATTAAAACAACATTTCTTTGAATTTCTCGTCTAGAGTAACTCTGTTTAAATATATAATATAAATGTACGTGCTTAAATAAATAACATATGTAAAATATAAGCTTTTAGCATAATGGAATATAATGTTGATGTTATTTACCTGTTTGTAAGATTATATTTAGGCTCAAAGTACTCAAATTAATGTAAAGATACATCTGACGTATTCACATCAGAAGACGATCACAATGATATTAATAAAATGTTGTAAATCAAATTCGCTTTGCAGAGCTCAAGTAGTTTAGTAGCATCGATTGTCATTACGTTAGCAGTTATAGTAACAAAATTACATTCTTATTAGCTAAATTATCTTGTTATTATTTTAATTTATAGTACTTACCATCAGTATTCAAAGTCGGCGGTTCATATTCGTTTCTCCGCAAATATCTCAAGTCCAGGAGGTAACCTGAAAAGAAAAGAAAATTTAGAGAAATTTATTTTTAAATTAAGATACACTTTTCAACAGAGTATAACTAGTTTATCAACAAACATTTTATGTGATTTGTTATCTTTTTTTAATTAATACAAGTTGTTTTTGAATGGAATGATTTTACTCAAACATAACTTTCTATTGACATGTCTACCGTTGCTTAGAGACGTACTATATCTTGGGGTGTTCGTGACACACTCCGTTTAGTATTGATTTTATAGTAAGGTATACAAGTTTCAAATTACCAAGGAATACATCTCTTTTCACCGCTGGTTTTAAAAACCATTTTAATTATCCGTTAAAAACAAAACATTCAGCGAGTTCACCTGTAGTATTTTAATCAAAATTGTAACTTAACAGTTTTAACATAACGTTCAAGAGAATAAAATGCTTCCAGTACAAACATTGTAGCGTCACGCAAACAATGCAGGGCACCCCAATAGACAGGTGCCTGTATTATATGTTCCTATACACGCGCACACATCCTCAATATAAGGGATTAGCAAACATGAAACGCGAGTAACGTCAGCAAAGAAGCCAACACGAATTAAATAGCTTTGAAAATAATTTTCGGACTTTATGGATGAAACGTTTTCCAGATAAATCTCTACTGCAAAAATGTCGAGTACCGTTCAAAAATAGATCGTGTTAAGTGAGAGCGAATGCTGAAAAGGCAAAGTTTTCAAACGAAAAGTTACCGTGCATTTCATTGTACCTTTTCGCGAAAGGATATCACAAATTGTTTCAAAACGTTGGAAAGGAATGTCGTATTGTACTTTGTTAAGCAGCGATGCACCTGCACACTCAAACAAGTGTAACGCACACAGACGTAGAAATGTTTTTTTACGTTAACGCTACTCGCACGTGTGTGCAGCAGTTGTGTACACTGTACTGTACCTGTCGAACTCAACAGACCATAAAGTGTATGGGTATTGTTGCTTCCCTTACCAATGATCCGTTCCTACGCTTCGTCATACTTTTTCTATTTAGCTACATAATTTTTTATCGTTGTATAAGATTGTTCGGTACGGATAGAAAATCTAATGTAAGTTAGGAATTAAAAACGACGTGATCAATGTTGTCGTTGTCAATGCAATGAAAAATATTTATTAGGATTACAATATTAAACAATTCCCTTGCATATTTCAAGTAGTCTGGGATCTAATGTTAGTTTTATTTAATAACTAGCTTTTGCCCGCGACTCTGTACGCGTGGAATAAACAAACGAAAGTAAGTAGACTATGTGTTCTTCCAGTCTATGCTCTACATCTATGCCAAATTTCATCGAGATCGTTGAGCATTACAGGCTACAAACTCTAACAGACATCCATGCAAACTTTCGTATTTATTTAGTAAGAAGTAAGATAATTCGTTTCGAAATTTTGTTTAGTCAACATTTTGCTTGTTTCCCGCTTAGTAAATATATGTAACGTGTTTTTGAAATATTTCGGCATCATTTTATGTGAATTCGAGATACTTTACGTATCGTTAACGCAAGCTAATGAACATGTTATGTTAGACTCTTTACAGAGAAATAATTGAGAGATTTCAAACCAGAAAAAATAAATGATCAAAAGAGGCCTCCGTAAGTGAAAAGAATATAATATCTATATTTAGTACTGGAAAAACACGGCGTATAAGGTATGAAAATAAATTCAATATAGTTCCACCGTAATAACGTTCTTACATTCCGTCTGCTTTTTTATCTGTTTTCTTATCTATTTTTAAACGAAGGGCAGACGTAATTAAATTTTCATATAAATTGCTGTATTTTCAATTAAAGCCTGTTATTAAACAAAAGTTAATACTTTAAAGGTTGGTTGTGAAACTGTTTATAAAGTTGTTTAACCTGAAACATGCATTCTTTAATCAACAACTGAGAGAGACGGATATAATATTTAGAGAAGACTAAGTATACAGGTAGGCGGGCTGCGGTCACAAAACTGGTTGTACAAGTTGTCATCGCACATGATAAGGAATCTTATGACACATACAATAGAGTCAACATTTGCTTGCAGACAACAAGACGACTCTTATTATTATTACATGTAGATAACTCTTAGTCATCAGCAAACTACTTGGTATAAGCCCTTTCGAAGGCTATCATTGGATAAAAGTCTTAAAGGATATCGTACACAATCTTACATACAAAATGTAATCATCAGAATTACCAAATTTGAAATTAGATATGTTTGCTAATACAAAATTTCCCAGTTCTAGAATCCGGACTCGTAATTTACAAAGGCAAAATATTTAATGCAACACTTTGTAGTGAATTTTCATTGAAAACGAGCACGCGGCAGTAGAATTTAATCTGTCTATATCTTCTATCTATACATATAATAAAATTGGAGTGTCTGTTTGTAATATCAAAAGAAAAATTCCAGATTTCGGGAAAATGATGTACTTGCGTTCCTGATAACGAAAATAGCATTTATAAAATTTTTGTCTATCTGTCCGCAAGCCGCGTTTAAACCGGGTAATCTCCGAAACGGCTGGGCTGATTTCGACCGGACTTTCACTGAAGGGTAGCTGACATAGACGGGCATATTATAGGCTAGTTTTTTTATCTTAATATTGCGTGGACGAAGACGCGGGCAACAGCTAGTAGCAATATACAATAAGATTACAAAGCCATAAAGCTTAGTATACACATATTCCAATCCTAATGCGTTCCTGTGAGAGGGATCTCGGGCCGGAGCTCTTGCGAGCTCAACTAAGTTTCAAAAGATTACACATAGTAATGTGTATTCATTACTAAGTGTTATTTTTTTTTATTTTGTGGAATCTAATCAATAGTAATTGATATTACTAATAAAATATTTCAACTATCTCTCCAGAGATAGTTGAAATATTTTACCCGTTCCAACGGGTGGACCGATTTTGACGGGACTTTGAAGATAGCTGGTAGAAGGTAAATGCACACGGGAATGTGATAGATGACTTTTTTTTAATTCGCGCTAACGAAGTTTGCGGGCGACAACTCGTTTAAAATAAAGTTGTACTCATCACGGATCCCGTTCGGTTTACATCAAGCAGCTATGTTAACTTTTTTTTTTAAAGTTTATTCTTTTTGCATTATCATTTTTAAAATTTTCGTTTCAACTGTGGATTTAAATCTTATATCGCATATTATGTTTATTCAACATTGAGATTCGTGAGCACATTAATAACTCAATGAATAAATTATGCTCTCCCATTTGAAACAGGTAATCATATTCTCGTGCGGTTTTCTTTGACGGTCGGAATCGTCATACAATGAGGTTTGGTCCAAAGATTCCAAAAATTTGGTTCCATTAAACTGTCATTTATCACAATGCCTGATGACTTCGGAGTTATTTTAAAGTTTATAACAGTTATAGAATCCCTCAATTATTATTAAAACACAGAATGTAATTCATTTTTATTGAAAACTAACTGTTGCCCAGGATTTAGTTTTAAGATAAAAAAGTAGCCTATAATATGCCCGTCTATGTCAGCTACCCTTCAATGAAAGTCCGGTCGAAATCGGCCCAGCCGTTTCGGAGATTACCCGGAACAAACGCGGCTGATGGATGATGATGGTGACTGAATCTTGACAAACTAACCTTGGCACTCCTTAACGCATAACCCGGAGTCGTAGTTGTGGTGAGTTTTGTTGCAAACAGCGGAGCAAGGGGCGCATCTGTTGGTCTCTGGTGAGCAGTACTCTTCGTAGAGGCAGGTAAGCTGGCCGCATTTCACACCGTCCATCGTAAGCTGACTTGATGCTGCACCAGCAACAGCCAAGAGGAAAGTTAGGCGTGACATTGTCGAATCTGAAACAAAATAAAACGTAAATTATAATTTCTCCCGATGTTTACCAGTCGTCTTGTATTAATTAATTAATGGATTTCGAAGGCTGTCTTTCTTAAAATTCTTAGTATTTACCTAGAGTTAAAAGCATCATTAACGGTAATTTTCCGTTGACGTTGTTATTGTGATTCCTTGAGAAAATAAACTAAAAGGCTCTTAGCTTTTTAAAAGATGTTGCGATTTTAATTAGAGAGATTAACAGTACAAAACTGATCAAATTTATTTGACATATTTATAAAGAAAATACTTTTATAAATTACATTGAAAATATAAGGTTCGATTAAAAAGATTATTTTGTTAATAAATAAAGAACTTGTATATAAAATCAACTCAAAACACGAAATCCGCTATAAAGAAAAGAAGTCAATTAAGTCATGTACTGTGCTCGGCGGCGGCGATGAGTCACACAGGGGCCGACCTAACAGGTGCACTATACAAGCAATGCCAACGCGGCCTATTCAAATACCTCCAGAATTTGAATAGACTATGTTCCAAAATTTGGCGCCATATACAAAAAAAAAATCCCTCGACGGGACGTTCATGAATAACAATAGAAACACACAGTAAAATATTGCATTGTCGGAACATGTCTTTAAACAGGTTCACCCATAAAGTAGTTTTCATTACTGTATACACGTTCAACCCATTGTCAAATATAAAAAAATATATAATAGAACGGACATTGGTCTATCTCATTAGGTGCAAAATCAAAACGAATTGATTATGTTCCTACGTAAGCGTTATGAATGGCGATTGTTCCCAAGTTCTTGTTACTGTAACTTGATGTATCACAAATAATTATACACATATCTTAACATTGGGTTTCCATTGAAACACATGTTCATAACACATTGTCCCTCTATCTCTATACGTTCTATGTTCAATTGTTATTGATATATTGATAATAAACAAGCACTACCTTTCGTATAAAAAAAGTATTTTCAAAATCGGTCCACCAGGGCCGGAGCTATCGCTTAACACACATAAGAAATAATAAAAAAAACATACCGACGACTTGAATACCTCCTTTTGGGAAGTCGGTCAAAAAAGTAACTACTTCAGGCAATTATTTCATACTTAAAATTAAAGATTAGGTATTTTTTTATTAATAAAAAGAATTAATCAGCTTGTTTTATCTTTAAAAAGTCATCTTTATTTAATGTCACCTCTTTGCAATGTTTAAGGTAGCGTACTTTTTGGAGAATGGTGTTGCAACTTAAAATTGAAAAGGTCGTAACAGACTATGCTTGAATAGTAATGTATGAGTCATAGAAAACATGGTAATGTGTCGTGACCAATGTTGATAAGTTTATTATTATATATTTATTATTATATGTAGTTTACCTACTCCAGCAGCAATTTTATTATAATAACTAGCTTTCGCCCGCGACTCCGTCCGCGTGAAATTAAAAAAACAAAAGTGTTCTTCCAGACTATCCTCTACATCTATACCAAATTTCATGCAAATTCAATTCAGCTGTTTAGGCTACGAACTCTAACAAACATCCATCCATCCATCTAAACGGTCGCTATTATAATATAATATTAGTAAGATGTATAGTAGTTTACCTACTCCAGCAGCAATTTTATTATAATAATTATAATACAAAAATTAACATCCAGGGAAATGAATAAAGCAAGTACACTTTATTTGTACTGAAAATTAATATTGGAAATATTACCTGATTGTGAAGAACTGACTAATTGATATGAAAACATTTATTTTACTTTAAAACGTCGGGCTACAAAGTAATTGAAGCGTAATATGCAATTAAAGAGCCATTACCAATACGTTTCACATTATTATAAATATTTCAATTAATTTAAATTACTGATGCGAGATGAAAAGTTTTTTGTAATTAATTGATACAGATTTTTTGACATGACACGCTAGATGTCGCCACATGTTTAAATCATTATCACCAGCACCACGTCCCCACTGAGGGCCTCGGAGCCTACCCTAAGGTAGAGTGACTAGGCCATAGTCAACCACGATGGCCAAGTGCGGGTTGGTTGACTTCACACATATCTTTGAATTTCATGTTTAAATGACTATTATAAATTATATTATATACGTTTTATTATAGTCCTTTGATAATAACAGATTAAATATTTGCTGACACAATAATATCCAAAAGTTTGTGAAGATGAAGCGATTTACAACATTTTATAATGTAAGTCATAGATTAGTCATCAATAAGAAAACAAGCGAAATGCATATTTACCTGATAAGATATAAGATGACGGCGACACTATTACTACTAACAATACAAAGTATCTTACTCAGGGTGGAAACATCGTTTTAAACATCTCTGAAAGCTTACACATTTTTACAATACTCTGGGTCATAGCACTTGTGAACGACTACAGAGTTTTTACTGCGGTTGCTAGGCAACCGGCGACAAAGGCAGCCGGAATAGACACAATTTCTTTTGTTTAGGATTTATGCTCACCGGTGAATAATACGAGAAACATATATTGATACGTTCCTTATAATTTCTAGAATACAGTCATTTTATAATATTAACACATTTAGCGGAATACGCCGGGAATTGTACAATATTATTATTCAATTTGAGGTTATGAGCAATAACTTAATGTAAACAGAAACGTAAATCGAGACATCGTCTATTATTGAAAATCTGATTGCATTTAGACCTTACGAAAAGATAATGACTGCGAAAATATTTTCTTTATAGCCTATGTAACATTTAATTATTATTTTTTTAATTATTATTATTATCTGCACTTGAATATATTTAAGTGAGTAAGCGGTTACGCTGGTGCAAACTCGCTCTCTCGTCCTATGCTACCGTATTCCGGTAGGCCAGTTGCAAAACAGGATGCAATGAATTGACCGCCAACCGTTATAGACCCCGGTTGGCGCCCTTTGAGGCACATCACATTACCTTGCTGTATTGCCAGAGGAACCGATAACAGGTGCCTATGGACAATATTCGCCCTCTCTACCAAAACAGACGTTGTTTAGATTGCAAGGGGTCGACCGCAATCGTGATGCTTTCATACGGTGTTGATGGCATCACGATGTTTACCTTCACCGTGAGAATCAGCTGCACATATCCAAGAAATTCAATATATACATAAATAATATTTAAAACTGCAGACTTTTACAAGTTTTTGAAGTAATAAGTAATATTTTACCGCGGTGATTGTAAGATTTTTTTAATTAACAATTTAATAGTCATTTAATGCGAGTGTACGTTGATTTCTTATCACGGTATAGACGTTTTGAAACAATAATCGGTTTTGTCATTTCGGTTTCCTTAAACGTAAGATAGTGAAGATGTTAAATTTATAAACGTGATACTAGAGGTATGCCGTGATCTAACCACCAGTTCACCTTGGAACTTCAGCGTTCGATCACGTACGTAGCATGTTTTATCAATGATTTTATTTTCATAGTACAAATTAGGATAATCTTCACGTAACTTAGATTTTTACCTCATTTACCGTGAACACTATACAACACTTCATTAGCTTTCAATTCGTGTAACAACTATTAAACATGTTTTATTCTTAAAGCATAATATATTATTTCTTTGTAGCTTTTTTTTACTGCACTACGATTGGTGATATATGGGAATTTGAACTCATAACTTTCCAATTAAATGGAGTAACTGTAAAGAACATTAAAATGGGAGGTACGATTATTTTAAGTCATCGATTATACAAAATCACTAAGGAAAGTGAGACATGGCTCCAAGAATGGTGACCATAAAATTGATTGTTTCGTCTCATTTGTATGCGAATAGAGTCTTTGCTACCGACGGTCGTATGTTCTTATGGTCTCGATGTTGCATTGACCAACAAATAATACGCACATTTTGATTTAAAAATAAATATCTTTCTGCTTCTTAAAAAAAGCATCGTCTTAATAATATTAGCGGATAATTACTGCGCCAGTTGTCATTGCCACTTGAAGTTAGCGATTGAAGAAACATTTCAAGGGGAAATTCACGCAACGGTTATTTGTGTAGTGCTTAATATTTGTACCACACAACACTACCACAGACGCAACTCAGTGGTACATCGCTGTTAATTAACACCTCACCAATTCCTTTTTACGATAACAATCAGTAAGGAGATACCCTAAGTATCTAGGCGATTTCTTTGTCTGAAGATACTAGACTCAATTTAAACATAATAAGTGATTCCAAACCTTCAACCCTATGGACAAAGCAGAATTTACTCTAATAACTCGAACCTTCCTAATATTTCTGGTTAATATTTCTTCTAACATAACTACTTATATTATATGGCTTATAATATAGCCGCCATCTATGTACGCCATGTTCTACGTACCTAAATTCATCAATAAGCGTCTGAATCTGTAAACCGACAGCCATTGCATCAATACGATGTACTACTCAGATTTGAGGTAAGTACTAAAGGATTACGATATTGCTATTGCAATTTGAAAGCATCAAATGGATTCTCGGAGCTTTTACTCCATTGTGTTGCGTCTTTCACAAATCCTCTTTCAGTCTACTGAGAAATAATGGAAAATAATAATGTATTTGTTATTTGACGTTTACAAAAAGTACACTATATTATATTAAATACTAGCTTTTGCCCGCGACTCCGTCGGCGTGAAATTTAAAAATAATAAAAAAGAAATGAAAAAGTATAGCCTATGTTACTCACAGATAAATTCCTTTGCAACGGTGAAAGAATTTTTAAAATTCGGCCCAGTAGTTTTTGAGCCTATTCATTACAAACAAAGTTTTCCTCTTTATAATATTAGTATAGATTGATAGTAAGAATATCGATACACGAACACGTGTAGTCATAATTACAGCTTTATTCGGCCGTCAGACAACAGCTCGTCATACAATTGTAACTAAAACGTAAACACTTTTCTATATCTACATCTATACTAATATTATAAAGAGGAAAGATTTGTATTTTTGGATTTCTGTATGTATCGAAATAACTCAAAAACTACTCGGTAGATTTTAAAATTTCACCATTAACAAGCTACGGTATCAGTGAGTAATATAAGATGTCTCTTTACTATTTTTTTTAAACTACACGCGGACGTAATCGCGAGCAACAGCTAGTTTCTTTATTTATACTAATATAATAAAGCGTAAACACACACTTCTTTGTGGCATAAGATGTCAGCAATTACAGCATATTTTTGAATAATTCTTTTTTAATAAAAAAACCCTAAAATTACGTCACGCTTTGGGCTATATATTTTTACGCTATTAAACTTAGGTAAATAAATTGGATGAAAACCCTAATGTAGGAAAGAGACCATAAGTTGCTGCCAACATCAAAGAAGCAAAATTGCCATCGTTGTCATTTGTGCATTTGACATTTGCAATTGAAAATATCACAAATGTAAATAATAAAATAAAGTTTTTATAAGTCCACGCGGATGAAGCCGCACAGGAACAGTTAGCAATAAATAATGGGGAACAGCAGATTTGCGAATAATCGTAAGGTAATTCTAAAAAGGTAGTATAGACATCAATTGGGATGTGACAAATTAATGTAGAATATGTTCGAATCCAAGCAGTTACAATTGGAAACATGTATGAAAAGCTGTGTTGAATAATATAAATACACCCAGACGTAATAAGGCTTAATAGAAACGCATTCCTCTAAATGTTGGTATTGAACATTGGAATATTTGTTTAGTTAATTTGTAGTTGAAATTTTGTATTGAATATCTGGTACCCCTACCATGATTATACTCACTCTGTTTTCACCTAATAAAATATTTATAAACTCCAAGAACCACCTTTACTTTCTATTCTCACCGAAAAAGACAGTAACTATCCTAACACCAGTATATTGATCTTTATTTTAAACTAGCTGTTGCCCACGACTTCGTCCGTGTGGAGTTTAAAAGTTCAAAACTTACGTTCGCCCCTTTTTTCAACCTATTACCTAAAGTATTATCTTAGTAGTAATCTACATAATAACAGAAATCTACTGATGCCAGATTCCGAATTTCTAGGCCCGGTAGTTTGTGAGCTGATTTTTCGGTTACCTTTATTGTTTGTGTTCGCGATATCTTCTAAACTACGAGTATTTGTCCAATTTAAATGCTGTAAAGGACAATTTTATTCTACATTGAATTCTCATCACAACAAACGCATTTATTTGGATAAGGATTAGTATTGAAAAAAATAAAACAACGACGTAAATAACATGCGGTTTTTAATTCATTTTGTTAACAAAAAAGTGGTTAGTGTAAGAAAACCGTTAAAGATAGATATATGCTATCGCGGACTTTTCTGTAGAACTTTTTGAGATCTACAATTCTTTCATACATCATTTTTATATACCTCTAACGGTTTAAGCAGCGTAAGCACAGATAAATTACCTTTCTAATGACGAAAGAATTTTTAAAATCGGCCCAGTAGTCCTTGCGTGAATCAAATACATACAAAAATACAAAGTTTTCCTCTTTATAATATTAGTATAGAGTATAGATATAGATAAAGAAGACAGGAAATCTTACAACTCGAATCACTTGATTCTTGAATAGCATTTATTTAGACAATAAACATAGTTTTATTCGCAAGAAATAGAATAAAGAAAGATATGCAATGAGCAACCACCGTCTTTTTGCAGAAACTTCTTGTTATTTACGATGTATGTGCAGCTTAGTATTAGATTTAAAATATATAAATAAATTACAAATATATAAAAGTCTTGAACACAGACGCAAGATGGCTAGCCTGTCGGTTTTTTACAGGTTGCATTTTGGTGAGTGTGCGCAGAAATGAACTCATTCCCCGTCCCCTTTACACCATCGGACGTCGAGACGTACGGCTCACTAACCTTTCTTAGTTGCAGCGATTTGAGACATCGTTTCTCGTGCGTTCAGGAAAGGAATGGAATAAGTTGCCGGCGTCAGTATCCCCGTCCAGTTATAACTTGGTTCGGTACTTACTGAACTAGCGCGTACCATCCTTCGACAGCGTCTTCACTTAGCTCAGTTTAGGTGGAATCGTGGTCAAGCGCTGGTTTATTTATGATAAAATAAAAATACTAAAAATGGTATTATCTCATGTTGACATACTAAACTATCAATCCGAGTCCGCGTTGATTTATATTATAGTCCGATGTTTATTCATTCGAGTTAAAATCGAGTTCGCAAAATTATGGTAGGACCACTGGCCGTAGGTCGGATTACTGAAATGCATGGATGGAAACTCTCGAAACGCTTCAGTAAAGTAAGAGCACCATTTAGTATATGTATTCGCCGAAAATACGTTATGTTTTCATCAAATATTTATTACAAGCATCAGTTTGTAATTACAATTTTAATATATTAATCGTATCATATCATACTTCATATCTACAATTATAATATTATAAATGCAAAAGTTTAGATGGATTAATAGATTTTTGTTAGAGTTTGTAGCTTAAACGGCTGAACAGATTTCGATGAAATTTGGTATAGTGGATAGTCGGGAAGAACACATAGATTACTTACTTTTGTTTTTGTTTTTTTAATTCTACGCGGGCGGAGCTAGAACGACATAAATGTAAACTGTTATAGACAAGAAAAGGAATATATTAAGTGCTGTGTGCTGCTGAAGGGACCGGATATGATTGGCAAACACTAGTCTGTTCCGGATATTGCACGATTCATCCTCTGACATTATTTACTGACTTTTCACCTGATTACATATTCAATTTTCTCAAGAACATTTAATAAAAGGAGACAAAGGTTGTTTATAATAACATCGGCGACGTTAGTCATGTTGTTATATAACAATTTTTATGATTTTAAAACAAGACGAGATTATTCCGTCCAGTTGGTAACTACAGGAAGAGAAAAATCAATACAACATTCCATATCTGATGCGGAAATGTTTAATTTTCATTGAATTTGTTGAATCCCTGGATAATCAAACAATACTTTTTCATATACTCAGCTTATTTTATATTCATAGCAAACGAGGAGCTTAGTTATAATGCAGTTTATTGCAACATTTACTACGTTTTAAAACTGATTTTAAACTCTTTCTTAGGTAAATTTGTTACTTATCAGATTAACAAAGGTTATCTATACTTCTATACTAATATTATAAAGAGGAAAGATTTGTATTTTTGTATGTATTGAAATAACTCAAAAACTACTGGGCCGATTTTAAAAATTCTTTCACCGTTAGAAAGGTAATTTATCTGTGAATAACATAGGCTACATTTTTTATTTCACTCGGGCGAAGTCGCGAGCAACAGCTAGTTTGTAATAAACAAATAAGTTATGTTATAATTTTTTTCTTTTGTGGTTTTCAACTCTTAAAATTTGTAAGAAGGAGATAATATATATCTCTTTTTTTGCTAAGAGAATGAAAGAGATTCCACGTGTACGACACTCGAGCTACACCAAAGCCTTATCTTTATTTAATTTAAAGAGGTCAT
This sequence comes from Papilio memnon, assembly GCA_003118335.3. Taxonomy (NCBI): domain Eukaryota; kingdom Metazoa; phylum Arthropoda; class Insecta; order Lepidoptera; family Papilionidae; genus Papilio; species Papilio memnon. The sequence continues at coordinate 151,935 of LD688996.1, forward strand.
TAGCTTCTGTGAGCAGGTGTTGTATTAACACGAAGTAATTAGTAATTAGTAAACGACGTAGTTATTTGATTACGACGCTAGGTTTGTCATGCGAAAATATGATAGCTAAAAAAACATTGATATCAGATTTCTAAATGTGATTATTATTTGTGACACACATTAGTCATGAACAAAATTAAAAAAAACTGAAATTCCCTCTAAATCTAAGTCTGCATATCTATTAATATGGTTTTATTCTAAGTAGTTTTTAAATATATGTTACATTTTAGGTTTGTATAGTGGGGTCAGCTACCCCCCTAACGAATCCATATATCACCTGTGGCAGTCTAATTCTTCGGTAATTTTTTTATTAAACAATAAAGTATAATTATTTTGTACTAGCTTTCGCCCGCGACTCCGTCTGCGTGGAATTAAATAAAACAAAAATGATTAGCCTATATGTGTTCTTCCAGACTATCCTCTACATCTTTACCAAATTTCTTCGAAATCCGTTTAGCTGTTTAGGCTACAAACTCTAATAAACATCCATCCATCTAAATTTTCACATTTACAATATTAGTATATTATTATTATAATATATTATACAAAATAGTGATTATTTATAATACAATGTTTGTTTTTAAAGTACAGTGTTTGGGAAGGCTCGTATCTTTATATTAATTGAAATTGCACCAACAAAAAAGGTTTTACTGCAATAAATACAAGGCTTCTTAGAAACCTTTGTTCTGATACGAGCAAGTTCAAGGATCAATCACGATGTGACTATTTATCGCACATCAAACAAACAACTTTAATAGGACAGTTTATGCGTCACATAAATCATCTCAGCGAGAACATCATATCGGGTCAGTCTTCAATCTCTCAGGAAATATAGTGTTAACCCGAAGTATTCATTTTTAAGGACTATAAACGCATCTGTTACAGCATATGATTGTCATTAACTACTGCAACTATGTCAAGGTATCGAACTTTCTTTTATGAACTAAATTGTTTGTAATCATTGCTTTATGCCATTTACGTCGGAGTTCAGCCTATGTGTGATCTACTTTAAGTTCTTTAAATACACTTAAAATGTAAAATTTCCGTCATTACGCCAACAATATGTTTTTCTAAACATAAATCTATACTAATATAATAAAGCGTAAACATACACTTCTTTGTTGCCTAAGATGTCAGCAATTACAGCATATTTTTGAATAATTCTTTTATTAATAAAAAGCCCTACACTTACGTCACACGTTAGGATATGTATTTTCACGACATTAAACTTAGGGAGTAAATATTTGGGATAAAAACCGTAATGTGGGAAAGAGATCATAAGTTGCTGCCATCATCAAGGAAGCAAGATTGCCATGGTTTGTCATCATGTCATGTCATTTTGACATTTGCAATTGATAATTTGACAAATGTAAACAATAAAATAAAGTTTTTATAATTTCACGCGGATGAAGCCGCACGCGAACAGCTAGTATATTATAAGTAAAAAAATATTTAAATTTCTACTCATTTAGTCAAGTTCTTGTAACGTATCATTAATATGTCCCTTACAATTACTTAATTTGCAAGCTTAAATACGTCATTGTGTAATCTAAGAAATATTAATTAATCACAAATGACTCAGTTATCCGCGGTATTCTGTAGAACGACTAAATAATAGTAATGATAAAGTACTTAAAATATTTATTCAAATCTCCAAGAATTGTTTAATTTGTTTCACCTTTAAAAAATACCCAATCGAGTAAACGCATAAAATAAAAGAAAAAGTAAAGTTTGTAAAGTAACTGTCAATCTTTAGAATCAAAGCCCCTTAAAAGAATTAAGACAAAACAATAAGGTTCACAAAATCGTTGCGCGCTGACTCGATTGGGATAAAGGCAGGGATGATCAGTGGGGCGTCGCGGTAGCAAGCGAAAGCAATCCCGTGGCGTCCCACATAATGGCCAGGAGGGAACAGAGGTTTTAGGGTGTATACCTTTTATGGGAGAATCCCACATAACTCTCGTGTCTGCCCCGAGGCACGGAGTATGCATAAAGCCTCCCCCTATTGAAAAAAAGGTCAGGCTTGAAAACGATGACGTCGTATACTAGCCTGAATTACGCACCGCAATATCAACAATATGGTTTAACTCGCAATTGTTACTCTGTTAACAGTAGGCTTTCACGGTTGGAATGAACCCACGACCAAGAGGCGCGAGCGTGAGTGGTAAGACTAAAGGCCAAATGGGACCAATGACCTTAGAGATGAGACGGGTATAGAAAGGGAAAGAAGGACCCACCGTTCCACGTATTGTTACCCACAGGTTCAGTTATTTATTGCACATGTGTAGCATTCATTGGAAGCTTTTAGACCTCAGAGTTATAATTTGGAAATGTGGGGGAGAACTTGGTTTTTAACATACCATTTTCAACCACATCCAATACGAAAAAGTTAAAAATCGAATTTCTACGTCTATTTATCAAATAATTTAAAATTTTTGTTAATGAAAATATATCAATACTGATTAATTTAATATCGGTACAAGACAAAAAAACAATCGTAATAAGCAAAAACGGTAGCAACTGTACCCTAAAGTAAATGATTTTAAGTACATATACAGGTAACCAGTTTGTTTTCCGTATCATTGAGTTAACACGCTGACCTCGAAGGAAATTGTTTTTTTTTTATATTTGCGTCGTGCTGTAAGATTCTCGCTGCCATTAAATTATTCAAGTTAATAAATTAATTTTGATATTTATTATACATTATTTTATATGTCCTATTGTTTGGATTTTATACATTCAGTAATTGCAATGGAATACTATACGTATATTATTTAGTCGATACATTAAGGTGACATCAGATTTAATAATAAAAAAACCTTAAGGCTGTAACGTTTTCCTCTATAGCTTAAAATTACTCATGCGAAAAGAATATCGAGAAAAACTAAGATCACGCCTTCTAGATTATATTCAGATCACGTGATTACCCCATCGTGTCATTTTCTTTAAACTATATTATTTGCAAAGTAATTCATTTAAAAAAATAACGCTCTTTAACGGTAATATTTTCTTACCTAAGTGTATATACTAATTTACATTTCTGATATGAAAATATACGTACGTAAAAGTAATGATTCAACAGTATGATAAGAGAAAACATTTAACTGTACTTAAAACTTTCTAAAATAATCAAATAAAATATGTTAATACTTACATTAATGTTAAAACATGGTGATAACAAAGTTAACACTTGAACCGACTTTCTAAATTTAATAAAAATTGTGACACTGTATTACAAAGCCTTTAGAGGCTCGACGGCCAATCGCGGAGGTGGGTGACGGAATGCGACTCTTGCGCAGGTAGAGTCACGTATGTGTTAGTGTTGGTGTGCGCTTGTGTGAGTGAATGTAATTACAATGCATAAACATGGCCAACTGTCGATGTGTGAGTGTGTAGCGGTGAAATACAATTCTATGTATACATCCAAATGTACAGTAAGAAGTGTGGAATTAATGCGAATATTAGTTTGTGTCGTGTGATAACATTTGCTTATTTTAATAGTATATCTAAAAAATATATAAATATTAGATAATAGCTGTTGCTCGCGACTTCGCCCGCGTGAAATTAAAAAATATAGCCTATGTTACTCACAGATAAATTACCTTTCTGACGGTGAAAGAATTTTTAAAATCGGCCCAATAGTTTTTAAGTTATTTCAATACATACAAAAATACAACTTTTTCCTCTTTATATTATGATAATATATTTATGCTGCAAATAAAATAAATATTCAATGCAATAGAAAGGTTTTGATCCGTTTGACTTATGGCTTTAACCCTACTTTCTTCCTTTATAGCGACCAACTACAAGTATGGTCGATAATTCTCTTATTTCCCCATCGAGACTTTCATACGGTAGACTTGAGCCTCATAAATGTTAGGGATGACTAGACCTTAGTCATGGTTGACTAAGACCTCGCCCAGTGCGAATTGATTGACTTAAACATCTTTGAATTTCTTTGCGGATATGGATGGGCAGGTACACGATGTTTTCGATATTAACAATATTGCTATCCCACAGTAAAAAAACAGAGGTAAGAATTTCGCTATACAGGTGTCCTGTACATACAAGTAATGTAAAGTGTAGGAAACTTCCAGACATATATGCTAGCATGACCTTTATAAAGAATGTGGAATGGATTATAAATTAATCCATATGTGGAAAACAGGATTGGACTGGAGCGAAATGTGTCTATAAACCTGTTAAGATATCCAGTTACGGGTTGTTTTGTTACCTGTATGACATTTAAAAACCCTAGCACTAACAAAACTTATGTGCGGTTGCTTATTAAAAAGGTCAGTAAGTAGCGATATTTTTTCACTTTATATAAAGGTCAAAGCTGCTTTGCATTTAACGGCTTCCAATTTTATATTTATTATCCAATATGTTTTATATTTATTAATTTTATATAAAAATATTATAAAAAGCGTCGGTGGTCCAGTGGTTAAGTTAAGGACTTGTAATGTACAAGTAGATCTTATAGTAATCTGTAGAGCGTCGGTGGCTCAGTGGTTTAAGCACTTGACTTGTAATATACAGGTTTTGGGTTCGAATCCCGCCGCCATGTACCAATGTGATTTACGAGTTTTCGAATTTTCATATGTACATAATTTACCCGACGTTCTTACGGTGAAGGAAAACATCGTGATGCAACCTGCACATATCGACGAAGAAATTCAAAGATATGTGTGAAGTCAACCAACCCACAGTGGGCCAGGGTGGTTGACTATGATCTAGCCACCGCTAACGTAGGGTAGGCTCCGAGTCCCTCAGAGTGGGCGTATAGTGAGCTGGTGATAATGATAAAAAAAGATAGGTTAATGGCTTTACCACAAAAAAAACAACTTCAAGTATTTATTCCATCAATATATTTTATATTATAGGATTATATAAACTAACATTTAAGTATAATTATAAAAACGTTAATAAAACGTTGAACGTAAAAAAGTGTTGCCTTAAATATGTTAAGACATGTGGCCAAAGTGTGACATTAAGGTAAAATACACATAGAAGTATTAGCTGGCATGCCAGTTACTGGCAAGTGTCAGCAACTGGCGCATTACACGACAAGAGGTGTCTGTGTCGACTATCGTGAACGGAGCTGTCAGAAAATCAATATCGTGCCACCCTGCAAGTTAGGGTTCACATAACTGTAGCTTACACATGCCAGTAACTGGTATACAAGTGTGCTATTACTGGCATGTGTACATTATTTAACGTTTCAGACATAAATATAAACCTAACTTACCTTATAATTAATTAAATGTTATTGGACACGAATAATACAATCGTTAGAGAGTATTCATCTACTCGATTTTTAAATTTAACTATAAACTAAAATAAACGAAAACAATCTGTCAAAAACATGTTTAACATAATCTGATTCAAACTTAACATTGTTCATTATAACATAATTAAATCGACTTTAATATTAAAACGGTAAATTTAATTTGTTGTGACATTGACTGTTTATGATAAATAATATCGCACATTACTAATATGTATTTATATCAATATAAAATGTATTAAAAATCATTTAAACTTGTTATTTTTGATCTTCGCTTAACTATAATTGTATGAAGAAAATATCATATTTTTCAAATATCGTTATTCTCTTTCTAAAACATGCAATCAGCGCATAACTTCTAATTGGTTGACAAATTGTATTTAGTATATAATGTAGGTTTAATCCGATAAATATCTACCTTCATTATATATTTATCTCCAAATTTTAATATAATTAAAACTATCTTTAAGTATCGTACTCACATTAAACTTGCAATACCTTAACTCTAGAATAGTAAATAAAGCACACTACTTAATATTAACATCAAATTTAAAGTAAGATAACACTGACGCGCGTAAACCAGAAAGGCAGGATAGTATCATTTGTAAAAAAGCAATTTCGTAATTATTAAATTAAAAAATTACAATGCTTACAATTAAGTTGCATTGTCTTTGGATTGAAAGTTCCAACTGGACCTTTAGAAGCACGTCCTAAATCTTACTTATTTTAAACATTACCTTAATACGAAATTAGCAATAGTTTTTTATATATATCATTAGGAACATAGTTAAAAATTACCTTATATTATCAAAAACATTGTTTTTGCTCGGATGTCTTTTTACAAGAGTGTTAGTTGTTCAACACTTATTAACCATCAGTTTCAACAGTCTACATTGTTATATTTTCCCAAAGAGAATTGGTAATATTGTTATCATAGATTTTAATCAGACCGATTTTTACAGACAAGGGAAATCATACGTATTATCAAGACATATCCCGACCCGTATCACGCGCAAGTCAAATTCCATTTGATTTCAAACATTTGTGCGTCATATTTTGACAAAAATAAATTAAACGGTGACATAATTGTCACAATGTTATGACACAGAAGCTGCTGCGGAAGAATCCGGGGGCGGGAGAGGTGCGTTCTCTTCGTATATCATCACCAGTTTGCTGTACTCGCGTTTCTTCTTATGTGCCTGTTATAACAAAAGATTCTTTAGATAACATAACGGTCACTAAGGCAATCCGTTTGCAATTTTTCATACTAAATTCAGATCGTTTCCCGTTGGAAAATCCCAATGATCGTCCTAACGGGAAACAACCAATTCACACGATAAGGGAGATGTCTAACATCTACAGAATGACAATAAAAAGGGAGCGCTGCAGACTACCACTGCTACGGTTTGAGCAACATTGGGTGACGTTAGATTTTGACATCTTTGATAATTTAAACATAATATACTGTATGCTGATGATGTCTACTCCCGTCGGTGGTTCGGGTAGAACTAACTTGACAACAGTGTTGCCACCTTAGCCACATACACTACAATTACCAACATCATCACAGAGAAAAAGTTGTAACGCAAAACAAACCTTAGGAACTCCCACATAAGACTCTTCGCCAGAACTACTGGAACTCGTGATACCCTCTTCAAGTGTTAACCTTGCTGCTACACCTTCTAATTGAAGGTCCAGATATAGCTGACCCAATTGCTCGTTCACCAATGCTGGCTAAAATAAAAACAATTAAATATTAAACCGACAGTTAACGCAAGCACATATTCAACTACTGTAAGTAACGATATGCATAATTCATACCTGTTCCAACAGCTTTAATTTCTGCTTATCAGAAGACAAGACTTCCTCCCTGCTTTTCGTTTGAATTTGATATTTGTAAATAAGCTCGGATGTAACGCTCACCTGAAAGAGTGAAGAAAACAATTAAAAGCAATTCAAAAAGTTTTTCTTGTTATTTGACTGCTATAAACCTGGTTAATTTTCTTAATTTTGAATAACTTCCTAATATTTCTACATTGGACCATTTCATAATAACAGAGTAACAGAATAACACGACATAACACTATTCATAATAAAACCTTTAAACCGACCGGTGTTTTGCAGTCAACTGAATGCATGAAGTGTAGCTAAGCGTTTAATACGAAATTTATTCGCTATAAATTGATGAAAACTAACAGAAGTATATTAGTAATTAGTATATGTGTATATTCGCTATGGGACAAATTGCAGGACGTGTGACGTCGGGATATTGTGGCCCTAGTAGCATTACTTACATGTTCCATCCATGGTGGTTGCATTTTCCTTAGTGGTCGTTTCCTCGCTGGCGGCTTACTAAATCCGGGATACCCACTTACTGATTCGCATGTCTTCTGAAATTATACAAAATAATTGGTCAAAAATTATATATCTTACTAATTTTACTAATATTATAAATGCAAAAATGTAGATGGATGGATGTTACGAGTTTGTAGCCTAAACTGCTGAACGGATCTGCATGAACTTTGGCATAGATGTAAAACACAGTCTGAAGAACACATATTCTATTTACTTTTGTTTTTTATATAACTAGTATACAGTTTATATCTATTTTCATCGCATCCTTTTTTATCGCTTCGGTCAGTGTATCGGTGGCTCAGGTGTTTAAGCACTTGACTTGTAATCTACAGGTCTTGGGTTCGAATCCAGCTATGTACCAATGTGATTTTCAATTTTCGAATTTAATATGTACATGATTTACCCAACGTTCTTACGGTGAAGGAAAACATCGTGATGAAACCTGCACATATCAGCGAAGAAACTCAAAGATATGTATGAAGTAAATCAACCCGCACTGGGCCAGCGTGGTTGACTATGGCCTAGTCACCCTAACTTAGGGTAGGACCCGAGCCCCTCAGTGGGGACATATAGTGAGCTAGTGATGATGATTCTTTTTTATACTACAAACAAGAGGCTCGCATTGATGGCAAGTGAACATCACCTACGCCTAGCGAACCGCGCGCCCACGACGCGTATAAGCAAGAATCACGTATCGCAATTTTATATATTTATCCCGCTCTGTCGGAAATGTCGAAGCAGCGGTGACTGAACGTCGCGACGATCGGAGACGGGGCTGTGCCAGATGGAAGAGGAGTTGCCAAGTGCGCGTTAACCTCAAATTTTCCCTGTCATGCTTAACATAAAACAAAATGTGAACACTTACTTTATTTCCTTTACCACGCTTTTTAGTATCGATACTTCCTTCGGCGCTACCGGATTCGGTTTTAAAGAACGATGAATAAAATGACGAATAGCTTGAATCTTCGTCAGTTTTGTCTGTCGTTCCCTCGCTATTGGTAAGTCGAGTAGGTTGAGATGCGCGAGGTTGCGTAATGTCATGTACTGCCCTTACACTCTGTTAACAATCAATCTCAAACTATATTACACTGTACGCATTCCTATATATCATCTAACATATATTACCGTGAGTTTGCAACAAAACAATCAATATAAGACGCATGATTGTATAAATCTTAAAAGTTATTTGTTATTTTCGTTATTCGAAACTCCACAAATTATAAGGATTATTTTTAAAAATTTCGAAACCAGTTTTGTAAACATACTTGTATAAGTAGTGCGAACTCACGGCAAAAGCAACACATGCATCTAATAAAAATATCACATAACTAAATTTTACAAATAACTGAAATATATATAATACAATAACGTAAATAATTCTTAAAAAAAAAACATTTTCGTATTCATATGTCAACCTTAAGCGGTGTAATTTCTTTTGAAAAAGTACCATAATTGAGCGTCGTGGACGCTTATTCATGATACGTTTTTATACAATAAAAAAAATTGTCTAAAATAGTTTATACAATAAAAATAATTGCTTTTCACAGCAACAAAATAATCTATGTGACGATTTGGGTACCTACATTGTGCGCAATATACGGTTTCGAGTGGCTCTTTTATAATTTTAGCCTCTCGTCTTAAGGAAATTCTTATTTGACTACGGCAACAAGAAATGTAAACAATTGGAGAAGGTACTGGAACGATAGATTTAAATCTAAATATGCTAATGTTAGTATGGTTCATAGACTAATGGAATCATAGCACATAGCAGATAAAAAGCACATGACACCGATTGATGATTATGAATTTAATAACCACAGAACTTACCTTTAATACTAATATCAATGTTAAGGTGATCAAAAGATTAAATAAGAGAAATGCCAATATAAGACATGTCGCAACGCGCGCGAATACTGTTATCATGAAACGAAATGCAAAAAATAATTCTAAGGACCTAATTCTGCACCTCCCTAACCTTTATACTGAAACTGCTCCTGAAGAAACTGAAGTCTGATGAATTCTCCGGCCATTTTCTGATTCCACTTTTATCGCTACTTAGAGCACTCGATTCCTATAATAGAAACTAAGGAATTAACTGTGTCCAGTGCCGGATTAAGCCAAAGCGGGGCCTGTAGCAAATTCTGTTAATGGGCCTTTAGTTTGCTTTAGGTTCTCAAGATTAGGGTATTTAATAAAACAAAACTGTTAATCAGTGGCGTAGCGATCCTGTCTTGCGCCCAGGGCACAATTCCTTTTTACCGCTAACCCCGAATTGGTTTGATATCTAAAATATACTCGCAAATTAATTCAATTACATATTGTAGTTAAACTAATTTGGAAAAATATTCAAGGTAACAGAAGACGAAGCAAAATTAGTAATGTTTTTAATTAAAATTAATTTATTTTAATGATTTTTTCAAAAATGCCTTAAAAATCATTATTTATAATAAAGTTATGATCTAATGTAGGTATATAGTTTCGGTGGGCTCCCAATTTTAGTGGGGTTCTAAACTTTCTAAAGATTACCTGCCTTTTGGGTGAAACGGTTATGTTACTCGCTAAAACCCTGTCGTTGATAATCCTAAAGTGTCATCACGAGGGTCGCGAAATATCCCAAGGAAATGATAACTCCGCATCCGTTTCCGCTTCCGTTATTTTTTATGCGGAGTTATAACGGAGGATAATTTACGTCGTTAACGCGAGAGGAGCGACTAGGTATCGTGTATGCGGACCGCGCAGGCGTGCTTGGTCATCTAGCAGTTCACATTTTCGACTCATACACACACAGTAATTTCCTTATTATGTACGGTAAAAACTAAAATCCTTGTTGATTTTATGTCATGAAGGCGATGCTTCTAGTTGCAGAAAACACATTACATATTATAAGTCAATAACTATATAACAATTTTTTGAAATTACAAAAACTAAACATATTATTCATGCATCCCCATCGTAGTTAGGGAATCTCTTGAATTAACTAATGGTAACACATTCTCATTGCAACAGACACAATATGATTCATATTTTCAAATGTAATTACTGGACCCCCTACTTCTTATTCGCGATAAAAATATCGTCCACTTTCAAAAAACCTCTCTGATACTACTTTTAAACACTTTCATCACTTTTTTCAAGGAATAACATTAAAATACCACACAAAATGCTAAAAGTAATGACGCGATCTGAACTGACAAGCTATGTCACTAATACCCTGTCATTCAATCGTCATTATTATTTTCAAAAATTGCCGGGTGCTAACAGAACCATGTACCTCTATAACCTTGGATCGCCGCGGCCGCGCCGACAAAGGGCGGGAACGTTGGATAGCTCTTTGGTGGTGTGACCGCGGAGGACATCGCAAGACGCGGTGTCCTTTGTTTTACGAATCAATATAAATATCGAATGTTCTTCGTAAAATACAATTTGCCTCTTCTCAATTTTAATTATTAGTTAAGTACCAAGTTACGAAAAGCTTAGTATTTTATTATCGACCTCCGCTTCCGCTTCCGTTAGCCTCCGCTTCCGCAGAGGTGAAGTCCTTCGCCTCCGCATCCGCTTCCGCTTCCGTTAAAATGGACTCCGTTACAACCCTATTTTAAAGTGACGAAATCGAGTTTTACATTTTCAAGAGTGAAGCATAGTCTAAACTCTTCGCGTTTAAGACATGCTTGCATATTTTTTATTACTGTCAGACAGGCGTTGGAGCGCGGGCTCCCTAAATTCGCGGGGCCCGTAGCATTGGCTACTCTTACTATATGTCTAATCCGGCACTGACTGTGTCAACCTTCGCCGGAAAATATTCAATGGAGTTTTTAATTGGAGATATATTCTCATAGAGAAAAGAAGTAGTTAATATAGTATTAACTTGTTCACCCGAAGCAAATGACATCATTACTTTTCTTGTACCAGAGGATTTTAGAGTTGATTATTGAACAACTCTAATATAAATGAAACATTGTGATTGATATCAATAAATAGGGACAGTAAAACAACTTAAATAAGAAAGTAAATTTGAATCCCTAACAGAAATAAGTTATTTACTGAATTATCAAAACCCAAGTGTGCTGTGTACAAAAACTTACCTTTACAAATGTTCAAAACTCAGAAAAAAAAAAACTAAAGTTTAAACCACAATAATGTACAAAATCGCATACCCTGTATGAAGCGTTCGCAGAAGAATTACTGAATAAGCTCCCTTGAAAATATCCTCGATTTTCTCGTTTCCTGCCCCTCCTGCTATATCCAAATTTTGATTTTGTGGTCCTCATAGGCAACCTTGGTTTACACGCCTGCGTATGCATTCTAATATTACACCTAGTTCTGCTACAACTTCGACCGTACATTTACCCAGTTATTTAATATAATTGTAAGCAATTAATGATGATAAAGCAGGATGATACGGCTGCAGAAAATAATGATTTAGAAATTGTGAATGAGTAAAGTGTTGTTAGTCTTTATGTCCTAACCTAAATAAATTATCAACATATTTCGTAGAGACGTTAATGTTGACACTATCAAAATAAGTTTACATATCGAATATGTTTGATGATATGGAAAATAATTGCGGATAATCAATGTGAATCCGCTGCGCTGCAACTTTTAAAGTGCACGCATACTTAAAATAACATAAAATAAATATAAAAGGTAAAAAATAAAAATAAATTAATCACACACAGGCCGAAAACTTGAACAATGATTAAAATTTTCCTTCATACTTTCTCCAGGCTTAGGACTGGCAACCAAATATGTCTTGACTGTACAAACATTATTACATAAGAACAATTTCCATCAGAAGCATAGGGATCATTATTGGTCTTAAAACATGTGTTGTATTATCAAAACATGGAAAGTTGGCGTATTTAAAAATCGTGACAAACCCTTCCTGTCTGTAATCCCTAATGGTTAAGACAGTAAAAGGGCTTGTCACTTTTAATTCACAAAGGATGTTTTATTTGATAAGAAGGCATAAAAATTGATCTGGGAAAGGTGAAACTCACACAAAATCAAAACAAAAAATGATGAACAAGAAACTTCATAAAATATCATAAACACATGCGATACTTATCACATCCGCGCTGTAAATAATGTTAAATGTTAACTGTCTTTTAGATTTTAATGGTACATATTGTTAACACCACTTTATCCTAAAAAAAAAAAAAACCACAACAATTTGTGTTACAAGTGTCAAAATAAAGCCTATAGTAAAAGGTAGATTATAATATTGAGACTCAAGTATCTCAGTAAAATTTATAAATGTTTATAGACATTTCATTTCATCCTTCCCAAACTTTCTTTGTATTTCTTTTAAAACACCTTGGCACTCAATTTAACTTGAACATTTGGACAATAGCTATAGAAAAACGCTATTGTGATATTAATGAGTTTTAACGGTGATCATTTCAGCGCTTGATCCCAATTGATGTGATCGAAAAATGCGTTTGTACGCGTCAAGTAACTGCCTCAAAAACCACAATCATGCATAGTAGAACTGCAAGTTAATGTTATCCGAGAAAAAGCCGTATATCCAATTAATATTTTATTATAAAAATATGTAATCAACATACAAAATTTATTGTCAATAAATTAAATTAAAAATCTTCACACAGATGTTTTAAAAACATTGAATTATTATACATTTTTTATTACCTTATAAATAATACAGTTGTACCATAGACATATGGCATTATTACGTAATAACTTAATATATACATTTCGACATCACATTAGTAATCCAAAAATGTTTTACCTTTATTGAAACTATTAAATGCAATCAATGTTATTGTAATCCTGTGTAGTAAAATAAGAAAAATAACCAAAAACATTTCTTAATTACAATGTTTTAGACTCTAAACTCTAGAAGCAAAGAAATGCGATAAAATCTTTTCGCTAAGTATGAAATAATTAATAGGGTTAGAGCGTACGTTTCCAAGCAAACATGATTATCTATTAATATAATGTTAGACACGGAAACAGATGGAAGCTATTAGTCGCTTACCTCCACATAATTGCTGTTCCCTAAGTCAAGTGCATTTAAGTGGTTTACATATTGGATTCCATGCGATGGTATAATGTTTTGTGCCACAGGGTACGTGACTTGCGGATTGATAGGTGAGAACATAAAGGGCGATCCATACATTGGTTGGCCGTACATCATTCCTTGCACTAAAACAAAATGATTAAACATTGATATAATACGATTCGAATAAGTAGAACACAACGAGGAAGAATACTAATCTAGACATCCAAATATTCTAAATCGGTCAAGCGGCGCTATTTTACAAATTACAAGTTTTACTGAAAAAAATTATTGTCTATTGTGAAAATATTTTGAACGGAATTTCTCATGTATATATAAAAGAAAGTCGAGTTAGTTACACCATTTATAACTCAAGAACGGCTTTACCGATTTAGCTGAAAATTGGTGAGCTTAGAGCCAGGAGACGGACACAGGATACTATTTATTCCGTTCGTCAGCGATGGATGGATGGATGTTTGTAAGAGTTTGTAGCCTAAACGGGTAAACGGATTTCGATGAAATTTGGTATAGGCGTGGAGGATTGTCTGGAAGAACACATATGCTACTCACTTTTGTTTCTTTTTTAATTCCACGCGGACGGAGTCGCGGGCGAAAGCTAGTATACATATACATATAGTCGAGGACGCTTATTTCCTACCCGTTGTTCAGTGCAATTAAAACTTATAACGACATACATACGAGCTGATATTTATTACTAAAAGGGACGAGAATCTTTGATTTAGATTTCAGTCAATGAGCTATAGAAATTAAATTATAGAAAGACGTAAACTCACTTGTTGGTTCTTGATATTGTTGTCCATTGCTAGTTCCAGGCACTGCGTTGTCTGTAGAGGTACTTGGTTGCATGTGCGGCACATGAGGCTGTATATATTGCATTGGAAACATACCTGTAATTTAAGAAAAAAATTACAGTGGTAGAGCCCGCTTTAAGATCTTAGCACAAATGGGTCGGCTCGCCCGGTGCAACACCACGACCACACAGAAGACAGGCGTGAAGTGGAAGCAATTCCGTGTTTCGTCTGATGAGTGTGGTGCCGGAGGCCCAACTTTAGTCCCTTCCCCGTTCCACCCTTTTCTTATAAGGAATGTATTGGATGGGAAAGTGGATTTGACGGTGGAGGAGACGCATAGGAAGGGGAAATATCCTCTTTATGTGCGTCTCCTCCTCCGTCGATTTAGGGTAGGCAACGCATCTGCAATTGCGGATGTCTATGGGCAGCGGTCGCTTCGCCATTTCAGCGGATTTAGGTGGCCGCTTGCTCGTTTGCCACCTTATTGTATAAAAAAAAAAATCTCATTATAACATACAATTTAGGGGTTAACAAGGGTCAAATGAGCCAGAACTAGATTAATAAAAACATATTAATAATTATTCTGTTATTTTATAGTTCGTGTTTCTCACTATTGAACCAATTTACACTTGGTTAACGTTTATGAATTATCGATTTTTTATGACAATTATGCGCACGCCTTATGCGCACAACGTACAAACACGAACTATGAACAATCGGACTTTTTTCCTTTATTAAAGTTATTTATCTATCTATCGCGTAATTAATTTTAAAAAAAACTTATACGTGAATATTTCTTATTTGTCAACAATTTTATTTTTGATTTAAAAGATCTATGCTGTTTGATTTTTAATAATGAAGGAGGAATTTTTAATCCATTTGTATTGAAATACATTTTTGTTAATTCCACTAAAAGATCGAACGCTGCCCATAGACATCAACAAGTTGTCCATATATACTCTATTAATGTTTGGTGTAAATTACGAAAAAAATACAAGGATTTGCATAAAACAAGGTTAGTTCAAGCAAGCAAATCAAAATATGACTTAGAAATAAGAACTAAGAAATGTAATGTTAATACCTGGCATAGCGGCTACGGGACTGACGATTGACATTTGTTGCGGTATTCCAACGCCCAAGAAATACGCGTTCATAGGGTTTGACGGCCAGGCTGTTGGAGCTACCGAACCAATATGAATTATAAATACACACACATTTATGCCTAGTTTATCTTATCTGATTAGTATCGTTATTCCGAAAATTTGTTCAGAAAACTAGTCTATGAAAAACATTATTAAGGTTGACGCAGACTCGTCAAGTCCTCGCACACCGCATTGTCTCGGGATCGCAGCGACGTTGGTGATGCGTCTACTCGCAATGCAGGGTTGACGGCGAACGGACGCATCGCCAACGCCTCGCATACATTTTGATAAATAAATAAAATCTTTATCTCGCTTAATTGGAAGAGATCGAGGCACAGGTAAGCGTACCCTGTAGCGATAGTATGTCGGGACGGTGCCGGATGGACGAGGAGTTGACGTATGCGAGTTAACCTTTAATCTCCCTCAAGTATCCCCAAGAATTGCAAAAAAACCACAGATTTCTAAACCCATTGTGGTATTATCTGATTTGCCCTCAACCTGTTAACTAAAAAGAGGAGAGGAAAGTTACGATATCGCCCATATGATTAATTGAACTAGGGTATTAAGAGTCTATATTCGCGCTTTTGATAAAATATGAACGTTTTTTGGAATGTCGACTTTTTGAAATGTCACGTTTATATTTTGTCAGAAGTGGACGAATATACTGAAAACCCGTTGTTAGATCTAGCGTTTTCTAGCTCTTAATGATGGTGCTATGCGATAACTGTTAGGTGGTTTGGAAAATAAATTCTATGACTATTTGAAGTATAATACAGATTTCCTTACCCATGGTTGTTGTCGGTGTCGTCATAGTATGTGGCATTGTCATAGTATGTGGCATTGTCATAGTATGTGGCATTGTCATAGTATGTGGCATTGTCATAGCATGTGGCATTGCCATAGTATGTGGCATTGTTGTTATAGGTTGCCTGCGACGCGTTTGTCGTGGAGTAGTGCAATGGTGCTTATGTGCCACAGATTCTAAATCAATTTGTTTAGAAGATCGTTTAACTCCCTGCGGCTGAAAAAAAATGCAAATAAATATCCATTAACAGTTTAGTTAAGATTTGTCACAGTAAGTGTTGGTATTATATCAAATTAAATGGCCACTTTGTGTAAACAGTTATAAATAAAACTGTCATGTAAATAGTCTAATAAAATATATCAAAAGTGCTCGACACGCGCATACTCGCTGCTTTATTTTAACAGAAAGTCCATGTTTCAAATTTTCGACAGATGATGTCAAATTTTGATATAAAGAGAAAGTTAAGGTAAAAAAGCGCAAATAATGTCTATTAAGTGGTTACGAGTGATAAAAATTGCTTTACAATTCCGACTATTTATATTTATATAGATATACAAGTTTTTTAATTACCGTAAAAAGAACCGGTAACCTTACTAATATTATAAATGCGAAAGGTTGGATGGATGTTTGTTTGAGTTTGTAGCCTAAACGGTTAGACGGATCTCGATGAAATCTGGCATAGATGTAGAGGATAGTCTGGATGAACACATAGGCTACTTTTGTTTTTTCTAATCCACGCGGACGGAGTAGCGGGGGAAATCTAGTATAGTATCAATATGTCAAATTTTGTGTTATGTCTTGTAAATAGTTATTTATATAAAAAAAAAGATTTTATAACTCACATGTGACATATTAATGTTCACTCCAGCGGATGTCGGTTGATATGAAGCATTACATCTAGCTAAATGCTCTTTCTTTTTCTGTCTAGTCTCTATAGAATACTTTTCTTTTTCACCCTTACTAGAGCGGTTTTCTCGATGTGTCTTTACAAGTTCTTTAATCATAACCGCATTATGCCTAAAAAAACATAAATACAACATATATACACATTGTTAATACGTTCGGTAACACAATGTTCACGTATATAAGTGAATATTATTTTCACGTTTTTCTAATTATTGTAAAATAGGGTATGTTTATATTTTTATTAACTTACTTTGATAAAACGGATTCAGTGAGTCGAATGGGTTGATAATCTCCATAAGAGTTTCGGTTATCTTCATCACTCTTAATAGAATTTACGTCGTCATCAACAAAATCGACTACAATCGTCGGTGGTGATTTGCGCTCTCTGCAAAAGTAAAACAATAATTTTAACAATCACAAAATAATCATGTACTATGTAGGAGATGGGATATCAAATGTTCAAATAAAACTTGAGAAAAATAAAATAAAACCTTTTGTCCTTCAACCTTCAACTATGTTAGTTCCATCTCACTCGCACGCCCTCTCGCTTACACACCCGTTTCATTCCTTCTGATCATATTACATTTCGATCCGACATGAACATTAACAACTCAATGAATATCGATACGGTTTTAAACAGAACATCAAAGACCAAATCGAATCAAATCATGATCAGTGGCGACTGGTCATGATCAGTGGCGACTGGTCATGATCAATGGTGACTGATCATGATCAGTTTTTAACTTACTTTGTATTCGGATCCACCGATCCCAAAACATTTTCACCAGTTACAGTATTGTAGTCTTCGTACGAACACGACGGATGACTCTCGAAATACCTAAAAACATTAATTTCATAATTTCACATAACTTAGCACATTAAATATATTACATATTTTTCAATAAATCAAAGATACAAATTATTACTATAATATCAGATGAGTTATTACTATAACTGTATGAGTTCTTTTCCAGTTGCCTGCTGCCCCACTTAGATAATCGAAAAATATAAAATTGATATATAAACTATTGAGAAAAACTAAAATGACTTCAATTGTCTCCAAATGTCAGTTATTCATTAAAAAATAGTTGTACAACACGTTGATAAGCATTCTTTTTCAAATAAAAAAATATTTTTTACTACTCCTCCCCCATCCCTCCCACATCCTAGATGAACTACTGGCGACGCCCATGTATCAATGTACTACGTACAGTGTAATTAAACAATATTATAACGAGGAAAGATTTGTATTTTTGTATGGTAAAGGCTTTATCTATCTATCTATCTATTTATCTATGAATTGATAATTCAAAAACTACTGGGCCGATTTAAATAAAATCTTTCACCATTATAAAGGTACTATTTTTTAATTTCACGCGGGTGAAGTCGGGAGCAATAGCTAGTTCCAAATAATTCTGTGTATATTAAAAGTGTTTTCCTTACCGTTGCAATGTGTCGTTATAGTTAAGCTGATTGTAGCTGACTGGAGTCTCAGTACTCGACATGCTGTCATTATAATCATGGTGCGGGGATATACCTCCCAGCATCACTGAATCACGTTCCTGTAATACCAACCTACTGTTAACTACCGTTTTACTACGACCATAGACGTTGCTAGGGGAAACCAGCCTCCCCTCCCCGCTAGGGATTTAAAAATAGTTAAATAGTTATAAAACCTATCTATATCTATACATATAATAAAATTGGAGTGTCTGTTTGTTGTATCAAAGGAAAAAATCCAAATTTCGGGAAGATGGTGTATTTGTGTTGCTGATAACAAAAGTCGCAATTAAAAAATTTTTGTCTGTCTGTCTGTCCGCAAGCCAAGTTTGTTCCGGGTAATCTCCGAAATGGCTGAGCCGATTTCGACTGGACTTTCACTGGAGGATGCTGACATAGACGGGCATATTATAGGCTACTTTTTTTTAAATTGCGCGCTGTCAAAATGGCGACCGGACCGCTATCTCTGGAACGGGTGGACCGATTTAGACGGGGCTTTGACTGGAAGGTAGCTGGTAAAAAGTAGATGCACGCGGGAATGTTATAGATAGAAGTTTACGGGCGACACGTCGTTTTGAATAAATCATGTTGATAGTAGCTTTCTAAACAAGACCAGCGCCCTTAGACAAAGTAGCATTCGATAAGTCACGCGCTTGTCATATATTCATGTCTATACTTTTTGACACATTTTGTCGATTCTACTAGCCATATCGCTAATCGAAAGTCACTTTGTCTAGGGGGCTAGCCTAGATCATCGGTTGTTAACGCCCTTATATTTTACGAATAACGAAGAATAGTTCATGCATTTTGATTCCACAGACAGGTAGCTTATAATTATTGGTAGCATCAATCCTCTTGGCTTTTTTATTACATTACATGTTTAATTTACACATAGCTATTCGCAACATTACTTAACAAAACTTCTGTATCTTTAATTGGATTTGACCATCAATCACACTGGACATCTTGATATCTACTTATTTATACATAATCTATGTCCTTATGTTCTAAATATTTAAAGAGGAAAGATTTTTACGTTTGTATGTATTGGAATAACTCAAAAACTACTGGGCGGTTTTCAAAAACTCTTGCACCATCGAAAAGCTACGTAACCACTGAGTAACATAGACTATATTTTTTTAATTATTTTAGCTTGCGTTCTAATACATTTGTATTACATTATTTGTATACAAAATTTGTACAGAAATTTTGTTAAAATATATAATTCAGTGTTCAACTTACATAATAGCTGAGATCGTGATCTTGTATTTCTGCGCGATTATCATCATCGTTCTTTGGCTCGTCTTCCAGAAGACTTTCCATAAACTTAGCTACATCCTGGCATCTCTTGCTCATCTGTTGCTTTGCAGCCTCAGCGGGCTTAGTGAGAACCTACAAAAACATACATTTAATATTTTCGTAAATTCAAGGTGAGAGAGCTACTCAGAGTCCTCCCTAAAACTCCCTCATTTCGATTGTTTGGATACTGAACGTATATTTTAGCTTTACATTGTACTCTGCAATGTTCTGAGCCGAATTGAGTAAGTTATTTGAATGCAAAGGGTCAGTACCATATTTTAATTTCTCATTTTTTTTTATTCATCTAAATACCTAAGTCTTTTGTTATTTAATAATATAATTTCATTTTGGATTTCATTTAATGACGCGAAATTATTTAAATTTCATAGCAATTAAACAACTATTAAAGAATATAAGACTTACGTCGTTTAAAATGTTAATAATACTCTCTCTAAGAGATTGAGCCTTTAACTTTTCTTCTTCAGAGAACATTTTATATTTGTCGGGATGTGGATCTTCAAACACATCAGGATTTAAAGGCCCCTGGAACAAAATTATTTTCGTTAAAGAGAAGTTTCCATATATTAATCTTTTCTTTTTAATTAACACATTTATTTACTTTATAATCTATACAGTACAATTAAAAAATTAACTCAGAGACAAAAACATTTTAAACATACATAACACTATATATTCCCGCGACTTTGTCGCCGCGGAATTATAAAACTAGGTTTGTTCTTCCAGACTATGTTCTACAACTACAAAAATGGAGTACCACTGGCTGCGGAATGTTTTGACTCAAGTCATGCGAGCATTTTGTTTATTATTAAGATTTTTATTAAATGTTATTAAATAATCATTACAACTGATAAAAAATATAAAAACAATACTTACTTCAATTATATAATGTTTTCCGATAACGAATTCAAGTTTCTTCGACCACGGATTAATAAATGATGACCATTCTGTCTCTAATCTTACGTAATCACCGTTTTGTGCCCTCATCCTTTAACAAACAAAAATAATCGTTAATTAAAAAGTACAATGAAAATTTTAACTTGAGAACTAATACTATACTAGTAAATAATACTCGCTTTGTAAACTAACAAACGTTACTTGTATCGATTATCAACGAAAGTCTATACATATATAATAGAATCGGAGTGTCTGTAATATCAAAAGACAAATTTCGGGAAGATGTATTTGCGTTGCTGATAACGAATATCGCATTTAAAAAAAATGTTGTCTGTCTGTCCGCAAGCCGCGATGTTCTGGGTAATCTGCGAAACGGCTGGGCTGATTTCGACCGGACGTCCACCGAAGACTTTCATCTTAATATTGCGTGGACGAAGTCGAAGGCAACAGCTAGTATTATAACATAATTTAACAAGAATCTTATGGCAGTAGGAAAATATGAAAACTGACAATGTTATTATACTTTGACACTGTCATTTTTGAACCAATGACGGAGTAATGCTCGGGTAAATTGCTGCCATTTTTCTAAGTTCGTAATTCCACAAAAAGTATCACAATATCAAAGTTATGTGTTATTTATTAATCCTAAAGCTGTACCAATTTGTATAGATGTAATATAAATAGTAAGCATTTACGGGTTCAGGTCATAAGTTGTCAATCATTTGCTTAAAGTTAAAATCGTAAAAACATCCATACATAAGTTCCATGTCGAAAAAGACTGGCGTGAATTTCTGCGACATATTTAACTAAACAAAAGTAGAAAAAGCTGCTAAACCAAATATTTTAGAATTAACTTCAGCTTAAAGGTGCGGTGTTTTGTTTATATTTTAATGCATAAAAGTACATTTAAATAAGGATTCAAACAAAAATACTGTAGCATATTATTTTGTACTAACCTGTATGGTTTTGATCTCGGTGCCATGCCTTCTTTTACAATAGTTTCATATATTTGCCTCAAATAGACCAGATCATGGGGATGGTAAAGTAGCAATGCATTCTTATCAGTAACATCCTGAGGTAAATAACCTAAGTAGGGAACTGACTCTGGGTCCAAGTATTCTAATTTGCCGTTAGCAGCGTGCCGAATTATGAATAGTACTGGTTTGGTTACTACCTCGTTTGGTACTGCAAAGAAAATATCAGTATCAAGATATTGAATAATTGATTCTGACAAAGGTTTCTTTTTTATATATATTCTAGCTGTTCTAGTGCGGCTGCAACAGCCGCAGAAAGCCTCGAGAAATTATAAAGCTATATTTTATTGTTTACATTTGTGAAATTTTCAAATGCAATTGTCAAAATTCAAATACACAAATGACAACGAAGGCCTTTCGCATTGGATAACAATTGCCGTTACCACGGCAACCTTGATTTCTTAATGTCAGCTTGTAGTTTCTGTCCCTTTCCCGCATGATGGTTTCTCCAAATTATTTACCCCCTAAGTTTAATACCGTGAAAATGTATAAACTAAAGCGTGTCGCAAGTAGGGATTTTTAATAAAACAAGAATTATTCAAAAACATACAGTGATCGCTGACATCCTATATAACTAAGAAGTATGAGTTTACGCTTCATTATATTAGTATAGAAAAGCCGTACTTACTTTTGAATGCCGAGAAAAATGGCAACGCCTGTATAACTAGGTATACGTCATTAACGTTTTCGTTATTGACGTTTTTAAAAGATAACTTCAAGTGGAACGGCACGTATACAACTGTATTACTCTTGATTCCGAAACCCGCAGTTAAGTCCCGGTATCGTCTGACACGGCACACCATAGTTGAAACCAAGCTTTCTTTATCTGGTACTGAAAATAAAATTAACTTTATAATAAAAGAATTCGACAAATTCAATTATAAATTAGTGCAAATGTTGGGTATTTCAGTTCCGTCCTACTACACCTAAATTGGGTTCAGAGCACTGAATGTATTTATTTGTTTGTTTGCTTTTAAAAAGGTTAGGTTTTATAGTTTTTATTTGTTAAAGTATTTCTCTATAAGCTTTCTTATATCTAAAAGTTTTTACAAAAAATAGAGAAAGTCGGAGTACTCAGTAATATGAAAAAGGACATGTATGCTGCCAGATAACAAAAATAATGTTATGTATATGAACTTACGTGAAACTAAATGTTTCGAAGAAAGCAAAGACAGCTCGGGATAAATGGGACAGTCCAGAGCGTAGCAGAGTCATGCAATACTACTTGCGAGATCCATTGTTAAATTTAAAAAAAAATTACCTTTTTCTTGTGTACCATTTTCCTTTTTCGGCGTCGCCAAGCCATTACTTATCTGCGAAGCGAAGAGACCGCGGTCCTGTTACAAAAACATTTAATGTTAATAATTTATTACAACATTTACGTGAAATATCGAAAGCCCTGCTAGACAAAAAGCCTCACCGTCGGATCAATGAAGTCTATAAAAGACCGGCCAACCCACATGTCCTTTGGAAAGCCGAGCGTTGTGGTAAGGGATGAAGTTGTATACATGACCACACCATCATGCATAGATATTACGCAAGAGAATCCATCCTGCAACATATAATATTAATGATACATTTTGATTAGGGTCACCTAATTGTAAATCCAAAAAAACCATGGCAATGGACTCATTCATCAACTAAGGAACCTGAGGGTCAACAAGTGGGGCTCTAACATAAGTGGAAGACATTTTAAATCAATCTCATTATCTCTCTGCCCTTATACCCCTATATGCGGTATCGACGCACCAGATTTTTATCCTCGAAGTCATACCATCCGTCATTTCAGTCGACAAACAATTCTTAATCACGTCACTATTCATTAAAACCATCCATTTCTTCTTAGAACTACCCCTACCGGCTCCCTCCACGTTCACAAAGTTCTTATGACGTGCAATTCTTTCCTCCTCAGAACATACTCGTAACATGCTAACATCTGCTTATTTGGCTTCTCTATCACTGGTGCTGCAGACTACCTCTAAAATACTATAAAAACCATTCGAGCGCAATATTTTGTAGTGTTTGATAAATCTATGTATCCTACTACAGCTGTAAGGCCTAAAATAGTCAAAAATCATGCTTACGTAAATAATACATAGTTCCTTTATTCCTTGACGTTGATTATTTTATTTTAACTTTAACTCTAAGTTAAAAAAAAACACTTACACGACAAGATAGCGATGCTCCGGTGATTGCGTTTTCGAACGATTTGTCGACCGGTGATTTTGATGCTTTCACTAGGGCGACTTCAGGATCAAACTGGCAATTGTAAAAGAAATAATATTAATAATTCTTATTTTCTTCAAATAATGCTATATTACATGCAAGAAGGGTTTATTTAATACCAGCTTTTGGCCGCGATTCCATCCGCGTGGAATTTTTTAAAAAAGAAAAGTGAGTAGCCTATGTTCTTCCAGACTATCCTCTGAATCTATGCAAATTTCATCGAGATCCGTACAGCCGTTTAGGCTACAAACTCTAACAAACATCCATCCATCCATCTAAACAATTGCATTTATAATATTAGTGAGATTAGTATCATTATTTTTAGAATATAAACGTTTTAGAATAAAACTTGATTCAGAGAGTTTATAATAAAAAAAATATCTAACTAATCTAATATTATAAATGCGAAAGTTTGGATGGATGGATGAATGTTTGTTGGAGTTTGTAGCGTAACGGCTGAACGGACCTCGATGAAATTTGGCATAATTGTAGAGGATACTCTGGAAGAACACATAGGCTATTTACTTTTGTTTTTTTTTTTTTAAAGAGAAAGCTAGTATCAAATAAATATAAATTATAGTTTGTCTAAATAAGATTGATTAGTTTGATAATTCATTTGACAATATAGTAGGGATGGGTTGTGTAAAATCAGATATGAATCGTTTCAATTTTCGATTTTTACTCTCATATAAGTTAGAATCGATAGGTTCATTGTTATAACTTACGGATTAAAAATAAAAAAACACTGTTTTCAAATCAATAATGACCTAAAGTATCAATACAAAGAATGAGAGTAATTAAATATTTATTACTACTACAGTAGTATATAATCGAATTGGATTTCGCTATTATTGTCATCGTTATATTCTCTACACTATTTACATTACTAGAATTGTCCCCTAAATTAGTCAATAATTAAATAATAATTTTAATTAAGTTCGTTAAATTTTATTTGAACCGAATATCGATAGTTTATAGTTGTTCGCTACGCGTGTTTGTTTCGTCACTAAGATACCCGTCTATTAAGTGCGGCATTTGCCTTTATACAAATTTAATTCGATAGTTAATCTGCGTCATTTATCAAACTAATCAATGTTATTTAGACAAACTATAAGTTATGTCATTTATAAAAATACTATTTTTCGTAAAGGTAGCACTATTCCTAGCGGACGTACCGTTAAAGATATGTCATGATTGTATATATACATAGCCGGCCCTACAACACCGCACAACTTGTCAGCCATTGCGAAAGGTACGCTATGATTCGAATGTACAACGCAACCTGACGGTATAACGTATTAACATGTGATATAGAAACGTGATATTTCTAATTTGTGATGGAACGATGTAGCAACCGCACGTGGATTAACCTTAAGGAAAAACACTCACGGGTTCTGCGTCACCTTTGCTACTTCTATTTTCTGACGTCGAAATATCCATGCTTTCCGAACCCTTTTCAGGTGAGGCAAGCGCTGGTGAAGAAATCGGCAAAACTGCGCAACACAATAAAAAAACATTTTTAACTTGGATGTACAATCGAACATATTTCTTAATCTGATATTAGTCCACGATATCCACGATGGAAAATGTATGAAGGGATGAAATCATTTCACGATTTTAACCGCGATTTTATACTAAAATTTAATATCAAATTTCAACTTAACGTAACGAATTGTGAGTTAATGAATAGTTAACAAAAGTCTACCAACTATATCTAGTTAGAATAGGTTTTTGAAACGATACAAATGTAACAAAATGGATGCAATCAAAAATTTCAAGACATTAACACACTAAGAGTCAATTGATGGTTACTTAAGCCGTCCCTTATTGTAGGACGGTGTAGACAGAGAATACTTCAACCCATACCCTTTTCGTACAATGCGTATTCCCATTACTGACAAGGAGAAACATCAGATATTACGTACCGTGTATTCACTGCCCATTGTACTTTACCTTTAAGTATGGAATAGTGTCAGCGTGTTACACCGAAGGAAATACAGAATAATCTATTGAATAATACATTTAATTTAATCCCGTACTTTCCTCGGCCTTCTGTAATAACAATAACTGGGTTTAAATTTTAAGAACGCCCGCTTTTTAATTGTTTGAAAGCAATTTAACTGGGACTACGATTAATATTTATTAACGCATAATTTATATCACAGCAGGTATATCAAAAAAATTACACAATTGAATATCGAAAAATTCGCAAAAACTTTAAAAACCATTACCAGAAAAAGTTTAGGTAGATAAGTGAGGATCGAAGTAAAAAATAATAATCTTTGTATTGTTTTTCTTTACTTTCGTGAGCATTTATTATACTATAGTTCCTTAATAGTTGACTTTTTTTTTATTTCTGTCAAGCAATACACTGCTGTAGAGTATTTTTTGTAAACCATATGTTCTATGCGTTATATAATAGATGTATTTATTTCCTAGACCGGGCTAAATTTTAATAATGAAGATGAATCGAACCTGCAACACAAATACTATGCGTTCCAAATAAAAACCTGTGCACCTGTGACCTCTATTTATTCAAAATACCTGTAAAAGTACAGATTTTACCATCACAGCGTTTTTTTTTTATCGGAGATTAAGGTTTACTTACTCCGCTGGCGCAGCGAACCAAAGCGAGTCTTGGTCTCTGGTTCCGATACATTCTGATTTAATCTAAACATTATTTTAATAATATTTGTTTAACTGATCCTCACACGCACTTTCTTATTTGAAACGCTCTGTATTTCTTACACATTTATGTACTCAAAACAGTATTTCCACATAATAGTAGATCATCGTTTTCTTCAATAACATCGATATTAAAAAATGATGTAATCTGATGTCACTTAGCGCCACCTAAAATCGCTTAATATATGACAAATTTATCTGGCCCAGTGGGCAAGTGAAAATAAATTACAATAGCTATAGACCGACAAGGATATCTGACCCAGAGGGCATAAGTCAAACTAAATGATCTTAGCTCACAAGCGCTATCCTGTCAAAAATTTCCACAGGATCCATTCCCTTCTGTATCTTTTATTCCATTTTTATGTCCATGTAGATTTACATATTTTCTGACAACCAACCGACAGGAGCGCCCCTCTCATCGGGCTAGACATTCTTATTTGCCATGTTAATTGGTATACTTAGGAATTAACAATGTATGTTGAAAGAGTCATATTTTGACCAATGAGGATATTTCTGATATCAAAAAGGTGGCAAATAAATCCTTGTCGTAATGTGTTTTCATTGTTTTTCTTATATGTAATTTTTGTCTAAGTTTTAAAATGTGATACAAACAAGGAGTGTGATAACTTCTAATTGGCTGTCAGTTTTTTCTTACTTCGTATATATAGATACATTTTTTTTCTGACATAACTAACCGCGATAACAGTGCCACTGGACTATATAGCTGACATGTTTTGTTTTGTTTTTTTTTATTTTCGACGCCTATAGACCGTAAATTATGTCCCGGCTGGCATAAATGAAGTTATATGGCAACTAACTTTTGTCATTTTCTATGTTTTACATATTTTCTGATAGAACCAACTGATAGCAGCGGCTTCCCCACCCGGCTAGACATCCTTGTTACCATAAGTAATTATACATATGTAAATTCTGACAGAATTAATCGTGATAGCAACGCCTCTTACCGGTCCAGATATGTTTGTCGGACTATACCATACAATATGTTACATAATAGTTTTTTTTTTAATAAGTCGCATCACCCACCAATGTCAACATCTTCTTTGGGGGTTTCAAAAATTGGCGCCGTTTCTGGAAGACCATCGTCGTCCCTTTCATTTCGCGCCTCAGTTAACATCTCCGTATGAGTTTGCTTCTTCTTTTTAGAATCTTTCTCTTTCAGCCTTTTCTCTTGTGTTTGGTTAAGGTTGTTGCTACTATAAAGAAAAATATATATGGATTTATGTTTCTACTATAAGTAGAAGGTTGTTGGAGAAAATAAACTAAACAGTTTTTTTTAATAATTAAAGTCTTACAGGAATTCGTAATTGCTTTAGATCGTGTTTTTTAATTTAAAAGCTCTAGTAGTTTTAAGACGTTTCAATACTTTTTCTTTCGAAGTCAGAAAATCAACTTTATTAACATCAAGTGCCATCAAGTACAAATTTATAAAAATGTATTAAGTGGGGAAACCTGAGTGGAGAAATGAAAAATATTTAAATAATTGAAAATTCGAAAAGATAATGGCAATTTTATAAACGAATATCAGTTATCGATCCCCTGTATTCAAAACATGACGCAGTTGCACCTTGAAAGTGCTTCATGCCTTGTAAATTCATGCAAATGACGTCATTAAAATTCCAACACTTGCAATACAACATGCAAGATAAAAGCATCTCTTTAGAATACCGAATCTATTATAATGTGGAAAACTTTTCTAGATTCTAGCAAGATCTGGTTTTATTGGGTTTATATGGTGATTGGTATTTATTTCGGTATTAAATTACTTCTTTTTCGTGTTGCAAATATGAAAATGTTAGTAAAAACTATATATTATCTATACGGATTAATTAATTGTCCAATGCTCAAAAGAAAGTTTGGAGTAAACTTAGTTCAAATATTATAACTATAACAATCATTATACTAACAATAATAATAACAATGTTTTAAATTAAACGATTATTAAATGGTCACAACATTTAGATGACGCACCTGTAGCCGGATGTGGATGGTTTCCCGCCATAACCGCTACTGCCACTCGAATTGCTTCCAGAGTGGGTTGACTTAGAACTACAAAAAAATGTAAGCATCAATTTGGTGTAACTGTGGGTTTCCAGTGTCAACACAGTACCAAAAGATTATAATCCCTAATAATAAGTTTTTGCAACTTTGGGATATAACATAGTAACGAAGATAAGTCAAGCGTCTGCTGCTATTGCTAGGTAATATTGTTCGTTTTTTTTTTAAGTTACTAGTTTTCGCCCGCGACTCCGTCCGCGTGGGAACAAAAAAAAACAAAACTATAGGCTACTTAGTTCATCTAGATCAATTCAGCAGTTTACGCTACAAAACTCTAACAAACATCTATCCATCCATTTAAACTTTCGTATTTATCATACTAATCATACTTCATACTAATATAATATTATAAATGCGAAAGTTTAGATGGATGGATGAATGGATGTTTGTTAGTGTTTGTAGTCTAAACGGCTGAACGGATTCGATAAAATTTGGTATAGATGTAGAGGATAATCTGGAAGAACACATAGGCTACTAACATTTATTTTTTATTTTAATTCCACGAGGACGGAGTCGCGGGCGGAAGCTAGTAATAATATTAAAGTAAGAAGTAAGATTCTTAACAACATTATTTCGACTAATTAGAATATCCTTTCTTAAAAGGACTAGATTAGTACAAAATAAGGCAGAGAATATAGGTTGACCATTTTGACAGGTCACATTCGACACCACCATAATCCAATATCGTAACCTCGTAACGACGCGGGCATACATTATAGCATATTTTTGAAGTAAGAACAACAAGAATAATAAGTAATTTGTTAAGTATTCTATCACAGTGAGTAACAATGGTATTTAATAAATGTGTCATTTGTCTTAACCTATTGTAACAATCCTACAAAAATAGGTAATTATTTTGAACGTTCTTAAAAAACTGTTTGCACCCGTTTCGTTAGAATTAGGGTTGTAACGAAACTCCGCTTCACACTTCTGCAAATGCGGAACTTCCGCAAGAAAATATAACTCCGCATCCGCTTCCGTTATTTCTTATGCGGAGTTATAACGGAGGTTTATTTACGTCGTTAACGCGAGAGGAGCAACTAGGTATCGTGTATGAGTCACGCGCGGGCGTACTTGGTCAACTAGCAGTTCACGTTTTCGACTCAAACACACACAGTAATTTTATTATTATGTAAGTTTTAATGTCATGAAGGCGATGCTTCCAGTTGCAGAAAACACGTTACAACTAAGGGTTCGGTCACTGCAATTTGAAATGAATAGGTAATAAAAAAACTATAAGCAAAATATTTATAAGTTAACAATTTTTTTTAAATTTCAAAACTAAACATATTATGCATGCGGCCCCATCGTAGTTAGGGAATCTCTTGAATTAACTTATGGTAACACATTCCCATTGCAACAAACACAAGATGATTCATATTTTCAAATGTAATTACTAGAACCTGCTACTTCTTTCCGCGATAAATATATCTCCCACTTTCCAAAAACCTTCTCTGATACTATAATACTTTTAAACACTTCATCACTTTTAACGAAACTCAAAGAATAACGCTAAAAAACCACACATAATGCTGAATGTAATGACGCGAAGTGAATTGACAATCTATGTCACTAATACCCAGACATTCAATTGTCATTTTTATTTATCAAAAATTTCCGGTTTCCAAAAATACCATGTACCTCTATTACCTTGGATCGCCGCGGGCGCGCCGCCGTAGCGCGCCGACAAAGGGCAGGAACGTTTGATAGCCCTTTGGTGGTACGTCCGTGGAGGACAGCGAAAGACGCGGTGTCCTTTGTTTTAAGAACCAATATAAATATCGAATGTTGTTCGTAAAATACAATTTGCCTCTTCTCAATTTTAAGTACTAAGTTGCGAAGAGCAGTTTGTCACCTTCTAATCGGTTTGGCAAATGTTCATAACTATTTTAGGTTTAGTTTTTATTTCTTTAAAAAATCGCAATTAACATTTTATTATTGACCTCCGCTTCCGCTTCCGTTTACCTCCGCTTCTGCAGAGGTGAAGCCCTTCGCCTCCGCATCCGCTTCCGCTTCCTTAAAATGGCCTCCGGTACAACCCTAGTTAGAACTGTACAATCGCTTAAAAATATACAATTACACAATTTTTGTAATAATTACCATCGACCGTCTTTACAATGTTGGGTCAGTGAAACCTGATATTTTTAGGTTATTTCATTATGCAACTAAAACTAATAGACAACAAAAACGTAAGCTATTAAATTGACTCAACTGTAGTATACGAACTCGGCAACCAAATGGGTTGCTTACATCAAATTTCACAATACACTTATTTTAAAAAATAAACAGTCAAAAAATTGCTATAAAATGTCGTTTAATTGTATAAGCGAAGACTTAAAATTATTGTTTAATAAAAAAAATATATTATATCTATCAGTTCCCCTGCAGCTTCAGCCGCGTGGAATTATAAACACTTTATTTTATTGTTTACATTTGTGAAATTCTCAATTTTCCTTTCATTCAAATGCTCACATGACAACTTTTCCTTCTTGATGTTGTCAGCTTGTAGTTTATGGTCCCTTTCCCACATGAAGGTTTTTTTTTTCAATTTATTTACCCCCTTTAATAGGGTAAAAATATACAGTGTTGTAACACGCTTTGCGCTGTATATTTTTACCCTTTTTATTAAAGAAAGAATTATTCAAAAATATGCTGTGATTGCTGATATTCTACGCCACGAAGTAGTGTGTTTACGCTTTATTATATTAGTATAGATTACCTGCGC
The DNA here is from genome assembly GCA_003118335.3 of Papilio memnon. Lineage (NCBI taxonomy): Eukaryota > Metazoa > Arthropoda > Insecta > Lepidoptera > Papilionidae > Papilio > Papilio memnon. Next base: position 183,757 of record LD688996.1, read on the forward strand.
CTGGACTGACTGTTGCTGCAACTATTAGAATACGCTGAATCTGATATCTTCGCATTGTTCTCTGAGTCGTCCATGTTGTCCATATTAAAGTGAACCTATAACAAAAATTACGTAATGTTAAACAAAAATTTCATAAGTACATTGTTAAAAGTCGTAAGTCATACACGTTTTAATTAATAGTTAATTAACGAATTTCTTTTAAGTGAAAGAAGTTTCGAGAACAAGGGTTAAAGTTTGGAAGTAACTTTAATTGTACAACCTTAGAAGTGAAGCCATATAAAAGTAATTTGGAACATAAGGACTAATAATCACGTGATTTTTAATGGCATCGGCAGTTTCTTTTTAATCCACCGTTTGTCGGCGGCACGCGAGCGCAAAACGAGGTACGTATTTCTAATCGTTTAACGATAGGGAATATGCGCGTGAGGTAGACAGTAACATTTCTTGACACGTGAGACTTACTATATTTGTTTGTTTACTTTTAACATATTTATTTGGACAAGGATTTATACCAAATACAAATAATAGCGTCACAAGTAAAGTCGAACACATTTTAATTGATGTTTCTAGAGAAAAGAATGGTTGTTGTGATACATTCATAGAAGACATACATTCATTATTTTGGGAAGGCAATTAAAAACTACAAAAGATAGTATTATAGAATTATCAGAGGGGGAATACTTAGACATCTATAACCGGTTATAGATATAGACATTGTATAGAGAAGGCAATTAAAGATGACAATGAGGTAATTTTTCCGCTTTAGAAAATTAAACATAAATATATTTTTTAACTTGGTGAATTGAATTTTCGTATAAATCATTGCATCGCGTCAAAATGGCGGTATGAACATTCGCACAAGCGTTCAAGTGAACAAAGCGATCGTTAATGGTATTTTACATCTTACAAACCGTTTCATATCTCACAAACCAGGTGAATGGTCTATGAATATGGGGCTTTCGTCTTAATTGTTTGCGTTAATCAAAGAGATTCAAATATATTATTGAAATATCTTTAACGTCGATTGACAATCCGATGATATGGAGATATTTAAGTCTTACATTTTAATAGTACGTACTGCTACTACAAGCTGATAACCACTTTATTTCTATTAAATTAAATATAAGTTCCAAAAATCCAACTTATATAGTTTAGAAAATATTGCGATTTTAAAGTACCCACTACTTTATTATGATGGATAATTTATTTTGCGAGATGATCAAAGGTTTTAGAGTAGTACAAATAAAGAAATAATAGCCGTCAGTTTTCTCAGAGTTATCTAAAACTAACATAATGAAGAGAAAAGATTTGGATTTTTGTATTGCATTAACTCAAAAACTACAGGGCCGTTTTCAATTCTTGCATCATTAAAAAGCTACGTTATCACTGAGTAACATAGGCTATATTATTTACTTTTTTTATCCTACGAGGACGATTCGCAAGCTAGTCTAAAATATAAGGTCGCGGTACAAGTTTAAACATGTCTTGTCCTAAAATTACTTATACATACACTAGGTTATTTCTTTTTCTAAGTGTTAACAAAAGTACTCAATACTTGGTTGTAGATTCACACATTATGTATAAAGTTATTTGTAGATCAACTTTATTTACACGGGCTGTCGCCCGCAAACTTCGTTAGCTTGGAATTTAAAAAAAATGGTCGTCTATAACATTCCCGCGTGCATCTACTTTTTACCAGCCCTTCCAGGCAAAGTCCCGTCCAAATCGGTCCACCCGTCCCAGAGATAGCGGTCCGGTCGCCATTTTGACAGCGCGGAATTAAAAAAAGTAGCCTATAATATGGCCGTCTATGTCAGCTACCCTTCAGTGAAAGTCCGGTCAAATTAACCCAGTCGTTTCAGAGATTACCCGGGACAAACGCGGCTTGCGGACAGACAGACAGGCAGACAGACAAAATTGTTTTTATCAGTTACGCAAATACACGATCTTCCCGAAATCTGGAATTTTTCCTTTGATATTACAAACAGACACTCCAATTTTATTATATGTATAGATTGTTATATTTTGAATTCAAGTTCAGGGTGTACATATAACTAATCCGAGGGCGTTGAATGCATAACTCCATATTACGTGATCAAAACAATCATTAAAGCAAATAGTTTAATCCCATTCACGCAAAGGTACATTGCGTATTGCGATTCCAATCTCTATATTTAAACTGCCAATTAGGATCTAAAAGTCAAACCCAATCTGAAGCTACTAGTACGGATTTTTTTTTTCAAATATCTAACAGTATTCTTCCCCAAAGTGTAGGGTTAGAGCGCGAGCATCACTTTGACTAAACTATCGCACAACTGTTTAGTCTCACTGTGATTCTTATAAGTTTATATGGAGGTGCGCACACTACTCGGTTTATAGTTGTGCAACTAAACAGTTGCATTGGCTGCGAAACAATCAACAATCGCACATTTGTCCGATAGTTTAGCCAAAGAGGTGCGCCTGCTCTTATAGTTAATTAGTTAATTTTCAAAAACCTAATAATTTGTGTTATATAAATATTGAAAACCACAGTATAGTTAAAAAGAATATCATAAAGATTTACATTTTTATCGTTCATATTACAAGTAATTGAAAACCTAATTACCGTTTAAATGATAAACATTTTTTTATTAAATTTCCTGTCAGTTGCATTGTCGTCATTATATTTTGTCGTTACACAATATCAATTCCTGCTGGATTGCATATTATTCATGTCAATGTACCTACAAAATGTTTGTAATTAATATAAACGACGTGTTACTATGCTAACTGCCACTGATCAGTATAAATGGATAGGTCATTGCTTGGAAATGATAGCTTTTGCTTCTTTTGGACATATAGGCGCCTGTTGATATTGGACAGTGAATTCTATCGCGGTTAGTTCGAATATTCACTACTGCCAAACTCAGCGCCAAAATGATGATAATTATATAGACAAAATACTGTCTATAAATACTGTCTATTCGTAGCCACAATGATTATAGCAGACTAAGCCCAGTGGCATACGGTTCTAACGTTGCCACCGCGTTCAAGTCGTCGTCCTGTCCTGCCTACTATGTGGCGGTATCATCAAGTCACGTGGCGTCGCACGTTCCAATATCGACTCAAGACATTCGATACAGTACAGAAAATTCAACAAACAATTATATATCGACGGGTGAAAGGCTATTTGTTTCAACCGCCATTTTAGGCGATATTGACTTATATACAAATTCAGAATCAGCGAATTTTTTTTCGACAGTTACAGCGTTAATAAATAATGAAGTATGCAGAATTATAGTAATTTTAATCTAGAACCGGTCTAAAAATCTTTCAATTGAAATTATTTTCAGGATTAGCTTTTATGTTTTTTTTGAAGAAATCTTTAAATGGCTCTCCTGAACATTTAACCTAATGGCGCTTAAAACAAATAGCCTTTCACATAGCAATATTGATTTTAATATAAGTCCTTAAATATCCATTTTACGTTGTAGTAGTTACTCTATTCTAACACAATCAGCTTTCTTTAGGAATTGATTATTCTTTATCTAACACTTCTATGTTTTTTAACTACAATTTTAACATATATTATTCTACCACCACCACCAGAAGGGTAGTATCATGTACCTATGTTCTATTGTTATCTCTTGGCTTTAGTATTTAAGTATTTTCCCTTCTAATGTTAATTAATTTCTCCTATATTATTAGTACAATATAACAGTGTTAAAAAGACATGATACAGATTTCGCTCTGCATTTGCAATAAAAAACAATAAGACACATTATGTGCATGTGTCATGAGCGTAAGGTTGCTCAGTGCGGAATGTAGGCCTCCCCTACTGAGACATACATAGGTATAAACCATAAGATTTAATTATTTTTCACACCTATATGAACTCTCTGACAGATGAGTAAAAAAATAGAACTGTAGATTTAGGCATAAACATCAAGCCCTCTCTCCACAGTTAAGGCCTAATTAGTAATATATAACTATGTTTTCCATAGTTTTTTTTGTTTCATTCTATTTTTACTAAAAGCAAACACATTAAGTGTCATTTGGAGTTTTTCGTACAGAAGTTTGTACAAAAGCGCCAGCCAAATCAATAAAATTGAATGAATTCAGTTTAGAATTGATGTATTTAACAGCAATGGAATTACCGCCTAAAACGCTCAATGGATCTCAAATTTGGCATAGATGTAGAGTATAGCCTGAAAAAATACATAGCCTACTTACTTTTGTTTGTATTTTTTAATTTTCGCAGGCAAAACTTAGTTAAATATGAAAGTGAGAGAATATTTAAAATCAGTTAAGGGTGTATCAACGGGTAAATAACAATAAAATGTTTTTCTCCTTAAGTGAATATAAAAGTTACATTTAGAGTAGTTCAGAATGTATTTCTAGGAATAATGATATAATACCTCTGTCTTATATTAATTAATATATTTACTTACAAATCTTTGTCAGAAAATTATTGAAAATATAGCAAGCAAGATCAATTCAAGAGTAAATAACCATAAAATTAAAAATCTATACTTCTATACTAATATTATAAAGAGGAAAGATTTGATTCTTGTATTTTTGTATATATTGAAATAACTCAAAAACTTCTGGGCCGATTTTAAAAATTCTTTCACCGTTAGAAAGGTCTGTGAGTAACATAGACTATATTTTTCAATTTTACGCGGGCGAAGTCGCGAGCAACAGCTAGTATAATATAACTTACCTGTATTTATTGCTGAATGAACCTCATAAGTAATGGAAATTTTTGAAGACTTATAAAATTACTAAACTGTAACTTCACTTTGTTGAAACTGTTTATTTTACTTAAAAATCTTAATAACACTACAATTAGATACAATAATTCAAAACCACGAAAAAGATAAGTTTTCTTAGCTTTTATTTTTTCCGACTGGCTACCGAGCCATAACAGGAGCAGAACTACACTGTTTGCCTGTTTGGTTGACAGCAGAAGTGAATTTCGTTTCGAAACCTTAGTGTTGTTCCTTACTCGTGAAACTTTATGTCGAAATCGATTCGACTAAAGATTTCCACTTCAAATTTGTTTTTTTTTTAAACAAAGTAATATTTATAAAGATCTATGAAAATTTCTAGTTAACAATGTAAATTATTAAACAATCCCAAACATAAAAAATAGACTCTTGGGAGTTCAATAACATGAACAATTGTTCTATGAAATAGTGAATATATAGAAAAGCTTCGTTTTTATATTCTTTTTTTCAACAAAAATAATAAACCATCATTTTGATGAATTTTTCTTAATTTCGTGCGTTTTTATTTTTATCATTTCGTTGTTTCACTAAATCATGACGGATATTTTGTGGATAAAGCATCTCTCAAATGAAAATTCCAGGCATGTTGTTGAATACGAGAGTGAGTATGTGTGTTTTGAGATGTAAGTAGTAAATAAAACTTGTTAAATAATAAATATATTTGTATTTCCATAAGTATTCTGTCTAATAAGCACATCACTATAGTTCACGCAGTGGAAAACGTGAGTTAACTAGTAGAAAGAAACGACTGATATCTACGTTTCACTTTAGTGCACGTGGCTATAAAAGCGACAAATGTGCCAGCATGTGTTTTAGCCATAGTTGATTCAATTACGTATTGGCGTGTTTATTCTGCGTGCATGTCGCTTTAGGTTCCGTTCAAACGACCCGAGCCAGTGAGGGACAGCAATAGATACAATATTTTTTTTTGCATTTTCTTTTTCTTCATTAAGATCAAGCTTAATCTGTGGTTTCTTCAAGCGTAATGTGTTAGGAAGTTATAGTAATCAGTCTTCTGCGCTCGAAGACCATCTGCTCGGCTCCGGCTCCGGCTCTTAGCTGATCCGGTTTAAACAGTTTTTGTTGTGACTGAATTGCCACTGTTTGCCTTGAATAGGCGTTTACAGATTCAACGGGCTTAAGGTGGCCGAGCGTAAATGGCGCTTAGCCTAAACCTCGTGTATGAGTAACTAAACTCGACGACTCCCTCAGAAGCGTCGGCTCGGGCTATTACTTCGTTATTATTACCGGATTGGGAGGCCGCCGAGCTCTTACATCGCTTCGGTGGACGCTCCATGGAGTAACTGGGCACAGGTGCTTGGGATGTCACTCAATACGCGTTTAGCATACCGATTCAGGGTGCCCGAGAGGGCCGAACCTCGGCTTGATTGGTTGCTGCTATGTGATTACTACATATTATTATTATATCTAACATTACTACCACTTCGGAAAGCGCTGGGAGAAGAAGTGGCGGAAAAGACTCCAGCAACGCTTCTATCATTAATAGGAGAAAAAATGCCTGTAGTCGACAGCGACTACGGCGTGTTGTCTGAATACATGGTTGTTTAAACCTATCTTGAGCGATTGCAGTTGCATCGTCTTGGAAGTCAAGAACGTGCCTAGGTCTGCGATGATCACGTCGAAATTTATCGAGCGCGATTGGGTTGTATTGGGGGAGTTTAAATAAGGACGCGACGCCAGCTTCAGGTGTTCTGCTATGGTGAGCAACTCCAAGTCTGTCAAGAAGATCGCTGTTGCGCATTTACCACGGGGCTTCCGTGGCTCGGCGCAAGAATCTATTCTTAATCACCTGAAGTCGGTGTATTTGTTTCGGCGAAATGTGCACGAATACCGGGCTAGCGTACGTCATGAAGGGACGAAGTATTGATTTGTAGAGTGTCACCTTGTTACGAAGATAACTTTTGCTCTTTTTGTTAAAAAACGCGGAGAGGCGACCTAAGATTAAAGCCGTGCGGTTTCTTACTCGGGGTCACGTGAGCGTAGAAGTTAGTTTAGAGTCAAGTCAACACTTAGGTGTTTAACTGGTTTTCCCAAGGTATTGGGCTGTCCATGAGTTTACGGATGGGAGACGAGGTTCTTTGCGGCTTGAAAAGTATAATAGAAAGCCGCGCTTTTGTTAGGTTGATTTCGATCCTACATTTCTGAAACCAGGCACCAAGGGAGTTAGCTGCAATCTGTAGACGTCGACAAATAGCATCAGGCTTACGACCAGATGTAAAAATGCAGGTGTCATCGGCAAATTCCATAATTTATCGAACGCTTTCGATACATTCATAAAGAGAGCTCTAGTGATAAGGCCGCGTTGGCGTTTGGCAAGTACATATATGCCCCGTGATGCAGTGCACTTGATGAGTGCATGAATGCTTGGCGCGGAATCCAAACTGTACGGGAATGGGCATGTCTTTCGTATCCATAAAAGAACGAAGGCGGACTAAAATGAACCGTTCATAATCTTCCCAAACGTTTTGAGAAGACTTATAGGGCGATATGACGTGGGATTTGTAGGAGGTTTGGTGGGTTTGAGGATTCCTATAACTTCGGCTTCCTTCCACTCGTTGGGAAAGACGCCTTTGGTCATTGTCGTGTTATAAATAGCTACGTGAAATTATATAATCGCAACTGGAAACAGGTTTGCCACCCTATTGGTGGTATTGTGTGAGCCGGGAGCTTCACGTAATGATAAATCCTTAATTAGTTTCTCAACTTCGTCGCTGGTTACCGGAGGAATTAGATCTACGAGGGGAACGTGTTTCCTCCGTTCGACCTTGCTGTCCACCTTTCGGAGATGGTCGGGGTCGACCAGTAGGCTACTGGGGGAGCACTGGGTCTCGAGACTGTCAGCTAGGCATTCGGCTTTTTCCTCGTCCAACTTGGCAGGTACCATATTAGGACGTGACAGTGGCGGCATCGTATGATGTGGATGGAACTTGACTGATTTAGGAAGGCTCCAGAGGACTAAATGTGATGGCTTTACTTTACGAAGCGTTGTGTCCCACGGTTCGTTCCGTATGGCAGTTATACGTGTTTTTACTTCACGCTGTAATTTACGTAGCTGGTTCGATTTAGTTAGATACAAATCGTAAGCTCGGGTAGCCACGTTCTTGCGTCTCAACAAGTCTCTGACATCTGGTGGTATTGCCCAGCGTTGTTTGTCTGACTCTGGCATCTGTCTTGAGCACTCCTCGATGGCGGTTTGAATGTGACTTGTTAGAAAGCCAATCGCGACGCCCATATCGTTATTTGTAATAATTAGTTCGGCGATGGCGTGATTTAAACAGTGTTCTACCAGTCGGTATATGTCAAATAGTTTAGTCAACTGCAAGCGTATAATTCGAGAGAATATTTTAGAAACAAACGGCGATGTCCGATGTTATCCTGTGCGGGCTATGCGAACGGACCCTTATTGCATAAAAGCCTATACACACGTGTTTCCGTATCCCAAGGGATACCTTATGCGTCTTGGAAACACGTAAACGATTGAGTCACGAGACCAATCCACGTCACTATTTCCTTTTTTATACCAAGCTCACATTTATTTTATAAATTGCTTAAAAACATGTGACGTTTATTGGGTAAATGACGGTGTTTTACCCAATTTTTTACTATGTACCTTATCTTATAAATGAGAAAGTTTAGATAGATCGATAGATGTTTGTTAGATTTTGTAGCCTAAACTACTAAACGGATCTAGAAGTTTAGCATAGATGTAGACGATAGTCTGGAAGAACACGAAGGCTAGTAATCTATATCTATATCAATATCTATACTATCTATACTAATATATCTATATCTATACTTCTATACCAATATTATAAAGAGGAAAACTTTGTATTTTTGTATTTTTGTATGTATTTGATTCACGCAAAAACTACTGGGC
>LD688996.1:201425-328236 GCA_003118335.3 Papilio memnon
GATCGCTTTCTATCTCCGATTGGAGCGATCTCCCGATTCAGGATGCGTTATTGAGACCGGCCGTAAGTCAAGGTGATTCAAGAACACAAGTCAAGGTTATATCAAAATTCAAAGAGCACAGGATATAAAAAAAAGTGTTGTTTTAATGAATGTGAAGTGTAGTGTTACCAGATCTTAACAGATATTTTCCTACATTTGTTAATAATGAAGCTTGGTAGATTTGATTAAGGAACTCCAACATACTTTTAAACTATTAATTTAATTGTAACTAGCGATATTAATTTAAACACTCCAATACAGGTCTCGCCAGGGATGCACGCCAATATCCAATTTTTCTCATGGCATTGACAGCTGTCAGCTAGGGACGTTACGTTTATGCCGACATCCTAGTGTTGAGCCAATTCTACAGAACGGTTCTAATTTTCTTCTAACAATACAAATATATTTTAATAATTAATCCAGTTTTATTGTTTATCCCGTGTTAATTACATAGACAGAATGTCCCAAATAGAAGTGTACAACTACCACAGATTCCTTGGTAGAAAATATAACGATTTGAATGAACGTTGCTTTATTTGGGCGCTACAGGGCTTTATAGTTTGCAAATTAGTTTTCTTTTATCTAGATATCTCGAAACGCCTTTGATAAATTTTATTCATATTGAATCCATGGTTTTGTTTGTTAAATTAGAAAAAAAAACTTTGTTATTAAATCGTAATGGGGCTCAAACGCTTAATCATGTTTTTGCTGTTATAATTTTTTAAATATAGGCTTGTTTTTTATTTTTATAACATTAGTGTGATATGTATTGATATAAGCCTGCATAATTATAAGCTCTTATTAAACAGCAGAAGCTGCGATAACTTCTAAGACGTCCATTTTGTTTCAATGCCCAAATTGACAGCGAGAAACGTTTCAAAACTTGACTAACACGGCCATTTGCATTGGTTTATGATAAACTTGTTGAACGTGGAGACAGTAGCAATTGGCTTGTATTAAGTTGTGTTAGAGGGGGCGCAAACAATCTAGTAAACTATCGCACAACTGTTGTGTGGTTGTCGATTGTTTCGCAGCCCAAACTATTTAGGTGCACAACTAAAATCTAGTAGTGTGCGCACCTCCATATAAGCTCATAGGAATCACAGCGCGACTAACCAGTTGTGCGATAGTTTAGTCAACAGCCCAAACTATTTAGGTGCACAACTAAAATCGAGCAGTGTGCGCACCTCCATATAAGCTCATAGGAATCACAGCGCGACTAAACAGTTGTGCGATTGTTTAGTCAAAGGTGCGCGCGCGCTCTTATTGTTGTTGTGTTGGTTAAGTTCGGCAAACATGTATGACATTTAAGCATTCAACTGACATTGTTAGTTCACAAAATTGTCGGCTGCCATGATCCTTGTAGGTCATTTCATTCGGGAAACCTATTTTGACTATCATTCGATAAAATAATAGCTTATTAATTAATGTTAACACTAACAAAAAGCAGGGATTAAATAAATAAACGCAAATATAAAGTTTTATTTATCCTTTATTACTTTACCAATCTACAAATTCATTTGTACAAGGGTATTTGAAAAATTGTTGGCATTTATAGCCCTAACACTTACAATAATATTAAAGTGTTCTGATTTATAAATTTTAATTACATGATAATTATCGTAGCTTCGTTTATAAATCTAACACAAATAATGAACTAATAATGCAAGTAACAAACTATTTAACAGAATCATCAAAATAATGCTAGTAAAATGAAAACAATGTTTTTCATTACTTGCCAGAAAGGCTAGGCTTGCCACAATGCCACATTGAATGACTGTAATTTTGTCACATTGTGGCAAGACTAGCCTTTCTGGCCGGTAATAAAAAATGTTAAATTAAAAATTCATCTATGACTTGCGAAATAAATTTTCAGATTAGAATTTAATATAAATTATAAATGAGGCTAGACTATACTAACATCCGTGGTAACGCAAAAATCTTTTGACGGGTTATCTTATAGTTTAAATGCCTAAAAAGAAAAAACATTGGCCTTACTCATTGTTCTTTTTATATTATTCGTGAATGATTCATGCGGGGCCGTCTGCGTGACACTTTCGTAAGAGTCAGGTAAATTGTAACGATACGACGACAGTTAGATATTCACGGTTAGAACATGCCTTAGTCGTTAGATTAGTTATTTAATAGTTATATTAAAATTAAAGTGTTACTGCTTAATTTATTGTAGAAACATTTTAGCAATAAAATGAGATTCTTACTATATTTTGAAGTAACAATATGTAATGGTGAATTTCCATTTACAAATAACAAAATAAATAACGTTTGTATCCAGCGGAGAGTTTCATTGAGAAATTAGCGCATAATCGAGTCTTATACGACAGGTAAGTGAATCTTAGACATCTACGTAATCACTACATGTATACCATCACTTTAATTGTGATATAATAGTTAATAATACTATAAAACGAAACATGATTATGAAGAAACATTATTAAATAGTAGTAAAATGTTTGTCCATCCTAACAAGTAATAAGTTTTACTATATGAAGTATAGTATGATAATAATTATCTATAAATAAGGGGAAAATTTATATAAATATGGAATATAAATCATTTATGCCTTGGCGAAAAATAATAACACGCCTTAGGCGCTACAAATCAGGTGATTATTTAACTAAACACTGCCAAGCAGAAAAACAATATATAGTATCACATTTCTGAACATAATTTCCAGTATCACCAAAATTTATTAATTTGATACATCTACTTATTACCACTTAGAACTAATTACCTTGCGCCAAATAAAACCTCTATACTAAAATAAGCATAAATGAACATATTTTTTAAATGCGAACACATTTTCTGTTCATTCATTATGTGTAATGGTGTGCTGGTAGTTATAAGATTGGCAGGAATTCAGCATAGCTTTCTCTTTGTCTTGCAAGGTGAAACGGATGGAAGACATCTTGCAATATAATTTGAATTAACAGATCTTCCACAAACATACCAGCTACTTACACATTGTGTCGATAGTTTTAATAATTTAGTCAAGCTTTTTACATTTATGTTTTTCCATTGTAGATTCCGTCTAGGGAGATTTTATACCGCCCACACCAAATAAAGCAAATGAAAATTTAAAATAAATTACATGAGTTACATCAATGATAAAATTTTATATACGTCATTACAGATTAATTATTTTAATGTATTTTCTCTACATAAATATAAATGAAGATCATTTTTAATAAATATAATACCATAAGACTATAGGCATAATACAATATTTTCTGATGGAATGATTAATGTTTGCTACAAGACTACATGATGCTAGAAACGAATTAGGTTTATTTTATCTTATTTTAAATACATTTAATAACTTATCATCTATAAATTTCCATAAAATTTCGCCGACTGAACCATCTAATGTTACCAATGTTACAATTATAATTTATTTTTCCTCTAATTTTTCTCAAACATAGTATCCTCCGACAACTCTGACTCTTTATTTACATCATATTAAAATTTACACAAACTGTATTTATGTTATACATAGATAAATGTATTTTTTTAAACCTCCTAATTGTTTAACAAATGGCCAAAAATAATTTTGTTTCTTTTTTTTCTAAATTAGTGAACCTACACATTTCTTTTGTTCCTTTTCCAATAATCGATAAATTTATATTAAAAAATTTAGTAATATACATACTCTTACATCATTCACTATAAAATTTTACTTCGAAGGGTTATTTTTAATTTGTCGGAATAATTTCGTTGACCATGGACCGTCTCAACGACGGGCATTGGCATTTCATGAAGTCAAATCTTAACCTAATTTACGTGCGCAAAAAGATACATTTGCAATCTTTTTGCACCATATTATAATCTATTAGACATTACGCTTAAGCTGACCTTTTAAGCGGTACAATTAAATATTTGTTAAACGTCTATCATCTACTGCAAAATATAGCAAAAGGCCCGCTATCTGCTTATTTATGTATCGAGTTACGTAGTACCATAGATCATTGCGATACCATGATAATAAACTCGTATCTCAAAACAATATTACTCTTTACATTAAAATGCATCGTATCTCACTAAAACAACTTCGAGTTGCCTAGCATGGTACCTGCTCAGAATTCTCAAAAATACGTCTTCTAAATATCTTGAAATGTGTTCGAATTTTGGTCTCCCATTTGGTCAGGTGATTGTGCGATTGTTTATTTTTATTTATAAGATAAGAAATTAAATTGGATTTATATGATTATAAAAATCACAAACCACTATAACCGTTTGTATGTTTACAGGTTAGGCATCGAATAAATTGGACATTAACGGTCACAAAATATGTATATTTGAAAAATTGTTACGTATGCTGTGGCCAGAGTTCCTTAAACAATTATTCTCATCGCTTTGGAATAACGATATGTTGGGATATAAATAGTTTCCGGATAAAACTCATTACCTGCTTATAATTAAGTAAAAATAAACCTATATAGGCCGGCTTTGGAAATGTTCGCATACGCACTATTCTCTAACGTTTTAACTCTAGTAATTATAATTTAATAAACTCTAATATTTTGGCACTGGCAATACTTTCTGACGCGCACAATAAATTATTTTAACTACCACACCCAGAGTCGTTTACAATTTATAATGAGAAATGTACAACAAAAACTGCTTATGTAAGCATTAACCCGTATGGCATTTCGCCGGTACTAAAACGGTACCTATGGTTTATGTAGACATGACCATTTACCAACCTTTATTGTCGAACGACGAAATTTTAAGGTTCTTACAATTTTGCTCCAAATAAACGTACCCGAACATTATTTTTGATAAAAATTAAAAAACAGAAATTAGTACCGATTGTTATACGTGGCGTAAGATCAAGTCCTATCAGATATATTATTTTAAATTATATATTAATATCATATATCTGAAAATACGTTTGATTTTACGATTACAGTAATTTTGAATAATTATATAGCTGCCGTTCATAAATGTATTACGTACTAAAATCGGCACTATCTTTTCATAATACATAAATTATTTCCGGATATATCTATAACTTGATTTGCCGCTACATAAATTATTGTCCTACTTTTTATTAATTAAAAGGATCCTTTAAAAATACTAGTTACTATTATTTCGTTCATTAGTAGCTGCCATATGTTACTTTTAATAAATGTATAAAAAATTTAAAAGCCATTTCAAAGGACTATTAAAATGGGTTGTAAATACTGTTATAAAGTTTCGCAACGAATAAGGGGAAAAAAATTGCATTATATAAGTTCCGAGAGGTCTTTTTTGAGTTGTGTGTTGTAAGAAGCTTATTCAATTGTAATTGTGAGGCCATGAGGTTAACAGCGAGTTTTAAAATTAAATTTACAAGTCATTTATCTTTGGTTCGAACCCGTAAACGATGTTTAATCTGTTAGGGCCTGTCCCACCAAATTATAAATTCATAACAATCCAACATGTAAAATATGTGATGGAAATATCGGATTTTGTTCCCTTATCTGACAGTGACATCAATTTTAAGCTATCTGAGCCTCAATCAGCCAGTGGTGGGACAGGCCCTTAATGTCTAATCTTTGGACTGTAGATCAATTTGGTTATTTGCTAGATACATATTTGGAATTTCTCTTTGGAGTTTATAAAACATAACTTGTATGCTCGTTGAAATATCTATAATTGCATTATTATAGTTATAGATTAAGAATATTAATAAATTAAATGTAATGATTAGTACAGTAAAATTAAAACTGTATATCTGTTTAGGAAAATTCCGTCCAACATATTGTGTAGTGATTGAAAAAAGTTTTTAAGACTCCACCATAGTGGATGCCGCAATATATTCCTAACCAGTATTTCCTAATTATTTTAACTCTTTACCAATGGACATAGCAATTGCTATCATTTCAACTACGTAAATTACAACATTTATTTTTCATTCCGCTTAACATGTACTTATACTACATTTCGCTTTCAAATATAGCGTATTACTTTATATTAGAAACATTGAAATAAATTGGATATGAAGAAGGAAATTTTAGTCCGTATCCGTCGTGTTCATGCTGAATGTCGAAGTTTACTTGAAGGATGACCGTTTGTGACGGCAGCATCTCCCACGATTTACATCTGGAAAATATTAAAAAACAACGTCATATGGGTATTGATAGCTATTGATAAGTTTTATTTGAGTAGACCTTTAAAATTTGTACTTTTAGATCAGACATTTGTTGTTTTTAATTTTTTTTAACTACTTTTTGACATGTAAATATTTAAATATATTATAAGTAATTAGTTCTAATTCTTTGATATATTACTGAGTTAGTGAATTACCCCGTCAGACGTTCATGGCGTAGTACACTGGGTTCTGTGGCGGCGCTAGTGGTGACGTAGCCGATGTCGCTTGTGAGGCGGACGCTGCGCCCTCTGGCGGCGCTCGAGGAGCTCGCGA
The DNA here is from genome assembly GCA_003118335.3 of Papilio memnon. Lineage (NCBI taxonomy): Eukaryota > Metazoa > Arthropoda > Insecta > Lepidoptera > Papilionidae > Papilio > Papilio memnon. Next base: position 207,889 of record LD688996.1, read on the forward strand.
CGGCGAACCGGGAGCCGGTTGGTAAAGTGGTGGTGCCACCTATTATGTAAAAATATAAACGTTTGATTATTTTTACAGGTCTTTATAAGTCTGATAAGATTTATAATGTTTTATGGATAGAGCAAAGAGATTCAAAAAATATATAGAGGAAGCATTAACATTTGTGACATTTTTCATATAATCACTAACGCTATCTATTAATTATTAATATTTAAATGTCTATATTTTATTTTGTGACTGTTTAACACAAGATGGAGCTTATTATAATTATGTAAAATTGTTATAAAACATTTTGTAAATACAAGGACACAAGATGGCGTACTAAACTTGTCAGAGAAATTACCGGTGGAAACATTTTGTTCACTATGTCTAGTCTATATATTTGTTAAATCTCTTTGGGATAGAGTAGAGAAATATAAAAATTAAAGAGACATGTTTTACCTTTTCGGAATAGCAAATCATTTGTTTTCCACCGCCAGGTTGCGCAGCGAGCACGGGCCTGTATCTTGCCGGGGCCGGGCATAAATTCTGTAAATCCCCAAGGTTTTTTTTTTATAAAATTTTCGTCTAAGTTCATATTGCTTCCCGGTAGAAGCATAAAAAAAGAATATTACAATGAATAATTTATAAATTATAGGTTATCCAAATGTTGAATGCATACATTCTACAAAATACCCATATGTAGACTTCGCAAATTCTAAACCTTAAAAAATGATCTTTAGTCGTGACAAGAGTTATTTCCTTGCCACGTTTATTGCCTTACCTGCAATTGTAGAGCGTGACTGTAATGTGCTCGTTGCTGGAGCGCGGCATTAGGCTGCGGGGTACTGGCGCCACTACGAGCTTGCTGCTGGTAGTACGATTGCACTTGACGGTTATCTGGAATTGTAACAATAGTAACAGCTAAGAAAATTATAGTGCTATCATAATCTACTGAGTACTGCTGCTGGTAGCTGTCCGTGTACGACGACCCTTAAAGAGTTATAGAACTACACCGAGTTTTATTTCTAAACCATTGAAGCTACCTTGCTATATGCTAAACTTTTTGCGTTTAACTTTATGCTTGATATGGTCGTTACCTACAGGGTGAGTTTAAAATGTTTCAATAGTTGTAGAAGAGTGTGTGATGTTACACGTACCAACGCCACTGAGAGAAGACTGCGACCGCGAAATATCCCATTTCCTCTAGTCACCTTGAAGATTTGCCCCCGAAGGGCTCGACACTAGTTGGTGTCGACACCGGAATAACACGTGACGAGCCATTTTTCTGTAGTTACATGTTACAAAATTTATACATACAGTCATTAGGTGGCCACTGAGTTGGGTATTCGTGCTGGTAATGATGGTGGCTGCTGTAGGGCACGTAGAGCAGCTGGTGGTGGCTGCGAATCGGCGGCGGAGACTCCGGCCGTCTGCCGCGCGCAGCCGCCCGCACCGGCGATGTCTGCTCGGAGCTCGTCTGCGAGCTGTACAGCTCCTGACTGCTGTCGGAATACCTACGTAGTCTTATACATTTGAAACATATGACATAGACATTTGAATCTAAGTCGAATAGTTAAGTCGGTGCATGAAATAAAAGGAATGAAAATAACATGATCGCTATCGTTAGAAACTTATCCGCAAAAGAACAAAGTGCGATAATGCACGCCCTCAAAAAATAGAACGTGTAGATACGACAATAAGCAGCGGTGTAAAAGGGACTTTGTTGTTTCCCGTACATCCGTGCGAACAAAGCCGGAGTCTAGATCGGCATCCGGCTGTTATCTGGGTTTCTCGCTGTTTCTGATCCACGTTTTTTTAAATAATCGCTAAAGGCCTGGTTGACTATCTGGGCCGCAATGTGCAGTCTCCTTCATTTGCATTGTGTCCCATTTTCTATAGATTCAGGAATATAGGAATGAAAACAGTTTGTCAACTTTTTTATTTTAAAACCTTCCTGATTAAGGGATACGTGGATTTTTTATTTTGATATTGATTTTATAAAAACAAGTCACTACTAGAATCTAGCTTGGACCAATTCTATGGTGGAGAAATTGACATTATTGTAATGTGTTTCGCATATTTTGTTACGAATACAAGGATACTTTACAATTTTTTTGCATTTGTCTATTTGTCTATTTTATAGATATCAATGTTATTTACGAGTATCTTGTTTAATAGGGAGTACTGATGTATTACTAGATTAAAACTTTATGGTATCTTGTGGTTAGCTGCAAGTGCAAGTCCCAAGTGAAGTGTGGCCTACTGAGGGTGGTGGTAAGCGCGCGGAGGGATGTGCATCATTTTACGCCCCGCTGAAACCTAAACCAGTGTTGTGCGCGGCGTCTCATCCAAAATTGCGGCTCACCATTAAAGTAGTATGTCAGTGCTAACAGGTTAAGTATTTAGTAATTACCCGATATTAGCGTAGAGGGAACAGTTCCTGAGCATGTTTTCTTGCTGTCGCTGTTGGTACTGCTGATAGGGCACCATGTTCTGGGCATGAGCGTGACACATCTCCGAATGCTGCTGCTGCGGCATCGCGGCGATGCTGCACTGACGCGATGCCACGTGATCTGTTGCCTTCACCCTAATAAGAAAACCGACGAATGTGATCGTAACTGTATTGATGTTCCAAGCTTTATTAACAAATTTGACGTATTTTTCCGTATTATAGCGAACCAACCAGGCGAAGCTCTGTCTGAGTTATTATGGAATTATTTCAAACGGTACACAATATAGTACCCAAACGGTTGAGAAGTATACATTGCTGCTATTGAGTAACTTACCAATTAGCATTGGAGCTCGTTCGGCTTTGGGGCCTTGAATTAAGATTAGCTTCAGAGTAATACGGCCAAGAGTATGTGGAGCTGGTACGTTGGCACGCGTGGGGTTGGTGATGGGTGGCAGCCGTGCTCGATGTTGGCTGCAGCTCGTTCTGCATTTGCTGCAGCATGTCATTCGATGTGCCCAACTGCTGCTTCACGGCGATGCCCCGGACCGCAGGTCGACGGTGGAAGCCTAAAATTACATTGAAACATCCCTTGCTAGCGTAGTTTTTAATGTTACTTTCTGTGAGAAAAATATATTTGAGTCTCTATAAATAATTTTCGTAATGTACAATCGAAATAGAAACCTCACTCATTTTATTTTAAGAATACATTAAATATGAATGGATCAAATGGCATGTTTTAAAACATCGAGCATTAGCGAATTGAAATGAATATACAGTTAAAAGCTTTGAATATCAACTTAATTCTATTGTGTTTAAATGGCCGACCTTTAAAGCTCTTAGAATCATGTAATTGTTCACGTTTAAGGTTTTGTCGTTGAAGATAATAAATTTTGAATAACAAATCTAGTTTTTTTACGTGTTAAATGTTTGTTTTTATCTATAATATACTAATACAATAAATCGTAAACACACACTTCTTTGTTGCCTAAGATGTCAGCAATTGCAGCATATTTTTGAATAGTACTCTTTTTTAATAAAAAGCCCTACACTTACTTCACGCTTTAGGCTATATATTTTTACGCCATTAACCTCAGGGGGACCATTAACCTTATTTTGGATAAAACCCTAATGTGAGAAAGAGATCAAGGAAGCAAGATTGCCATGGTTTGTCATAATGTCATGTCATTTTGACATTTGCAATTGATAATTTGACAAATGTAGGTAAACAATGAAATATTTTTTTATAAAATCACGCGGATGAAACCTCAAGGGAACAGCTAGTATTAAACAAATAGAATATAAATAGAGTGTAATTTACATACCATAATCATCATGTTCATCATCGCTGCTGACGGGATGTGAATCCTGACCGTACCGCTGTCGTATGCGCTCAGTTCGCGGAGCGCTTGCTCTGGCGAACGCAGCCAATCCGTCGTCGCCGTCGTTGGCGCCTGTTGTACATTATGTAACTCGGTGAAGGAAAACATCGTGATGAAACACACTCTTGGTATTTGCATATTGATGGTAGGTATGCTACAGAGTGATAGGGAAATTAAATACCTACAATGAATACATTTGACCGACCTATAGTCTTCTGTTACTCCAGATCGTTGGTTTTTATTGTGTATTTCTAACCAGTGTTTTTGTTCAACGGATACACATTTACGAAAAATATTTTAATTAAAACAAAGTTACATAACAGATTTTTTGTTGCTCTAGTAAGTTACGTGGCTTTGTCCTACTTATTTATTTCAAAGTATTTTCGCGTTGTTCTGAAAAGTTCCTAATTAAATAAAATTTTCATTTACATTTACGACCTCTAATTAACACACAAATAATTCTGAGACCCAATTTCGTTATTATTCATATCATTATATTTTATACTTAAAAAATATTATGTGAAGAACAAATACTGCTCCAAAGGATATTTAAGTGTGAACACTTAAAAACGGTTTAACTTAAAGATGTGAATTACATATATTTGGTAAAAGTCAGCTTTATTGTTTGTCTAGATTCATTAGTTGTTTATCAGAAAATAGTCCAGTCGAAGACTTAGTCAGATAGCAGCCAAGGACATTGTTTTTATGTTTAATCGATACAAATGAGTACCTACAGCGATACGACAAACAGAAGGACGTTCTTAGTTACTTCATTTTATGTAATGTATTTTATCTATACTAATATAGTAAGGCGTAAACACACACTACTTAGTAAATCCTACATTACTGTATATTTTTTTTTTAATAATAATCTCTACAATTACGACACGCTTTAGGCTTTTTATTTTTACGCTAATAAATTTAGGGAGTTAAGAATTTGGAAAAACCCGTAATGTGGGAAAGGGACAAAAACTACAAGCTGACAACATCAAGGAAGCATGCCATGGTAACGGTAATTGTTATCCAACGTCAAAGGCCTTCGTTGTCAGTTGTGTATTTGAGTTTTGACATTTGCAATTTATAATATCAAAAATGTAAACAATAAAATAAAGTTTTTATATTTTCATGCGGATGAAGCCGCACGGGAACAGTTCGTATATTTACTAGTATATTAATCAATTATGTTAGATGTTATTAATATTTAAGTAGTACACGAAATCCTAGCCAGGATCCACATAAACTGGAATTAGGACAACGAATATTTACTTTTAACGTTCTGTTATTGATTTTGAAGAATGATAAAAATGTCACGATCATGTAATAGCTTTTTTTAAATTCGAATGATCGTTTAGTTCTCGAGTTTCATTATAAATGCGAACACCTGTAAATATTTTAAAGTGAGTTTCCACTGTTGAAATGCGAGTACAAAATATTTTGCAAATTCAATTGCTCTTTTCAAAGAGAATAAGAATGTCATTTTATTTTTAAAGTGATGTGTCGGAAGTGGAAATCACCATTGGAAACTTCATTTTATTCATATGATACCATTTAGATTGATATGGATCTCGAGGGTGTGGCTACACTTACCAGGAGTTCCAGCGACCACATCTGGTGCCGGTGCTTCATTATGATTTTTGTAATTGTTGGTGGCTGCTGAGGCCGAGGTCCTCTCTCCCGGTGACACGTAATAGAAGCCCTCGTGGTGAGCAGCGCTGCCCACACACGCTGTTAGCGGCGCTAGCGTCGACAGGAACTGCCGTCGGGGTTCCGGCCTTGGCTGTACAACATGCTACTAATTATCATCCTTATCCAAGGTGAAAAAAAGTAAGCGACCACCTAAAGCCTAATGACTGCTGCTTATATACATCTGCAATAAGTTTGGATCCAGTTGCTTCATACAGAACGATCCTCTGCGCGGTAGTTAAAGAATTGGAAGAGGAAATATCTAGTTTTAGTAGATAGATCTAAAAATATTTTTATTTATATTTCCTTATAAAATAAATTGGACTAAACATAGGGTATATTACATTGAGTATCGTTAAAAAAAATTATAGTAGTTAAATGGAATACGGCTGAATTTAAAATTACCTTTCAGTTGGATTTTCTACTAAAAGCTGTAGCAGAAAAGATTATCTGTCACAATACATCAACGTCCCCGTATGAATGTCTCGATGGTTTTTTACGTTTCGGGAACGAAACACTTCATGCAGCGCGAGACGTGTCCTGGCATCCATTCATTTGCATTACTCTACATCTACGTGCACTTGAATTTTTTGTAAAATTTAAATCAACAAACTGACAAACGTTTATGTACAAGTTGAAGATAAACCAAACCAAGCTTACTTTATTGCTCTACCATTGACTTATGCATTTGTAGACATCTGTGGGTTTAATACATAAACCAGCGTTTGACCACTATCCCACTTGATATTAATTGATGATGTGGTCGTATGGTACTTCAACCTAAGCATTTGCTTCAAAAATAGGTATTTAACTATTCTTGAATTGTCTTATCTTACACTTGAATTTAGACAAAAGCATGTTGAATAAAGAAACACTATACACTTTGTTGGCGCTATTTATTTACTCAAGAAAATGATAGCAGAGTTTATAACTCGCAAAGAAATAAGGTTATAAAAATCTTGCAAAAATCAATATATCAATTTCAGTTTATCTAACTCAAAATAGTATCTGTTGCAGAGTACTGACCGATAGCACTGGATACTTTTATGTAGAAAGATCCACTCGATACGTTGCCGGAATAGAATTTCGACGTAACTCGTTTTTCGCCGTATTTTTCCGAGGTATTCGATTACTTACACGCCAACACGGGAACTCATTCGAAAAAAAAACCATATGGAATACTGAACGAAAACTTGGTTCAAATTTTTACTTTGAATTCATAAATTCAACACTGTTTCAATGGCGTGGTAACTTACATTTAAATTGGCATTCATTAATGATTGCTATCCTGATTTAAGTAACCACCAGTTTTCGCCCGCGACTCCGTCCGCGTGGAATTAAAATAAAACAAAAGTGAGTAGCCTATGTATTCTTCCAGACTGTCCTCTAACATCTAGACCAAATTTCGTGGAGATCCGTTCAGCAATTTAGGCTACAAAATCTATCAAATATCCTTCCATCCATCTAAACTTTCGCATTTATAATATTAGTAAATGTAACGGCAGTGAAATTCCACGGTAACACTAGAAACATTATCAATTTTGGTGAGCGTATTTCGAATTTCGTGTACAATATAATTGGTTCATGACGTGAATCGGTACAGCCGGCGGACATGTCTATTGTAAATGATTCCACAAAGTTCGTTATAATTTGATATTTTAAACCACTGCGGGTTTTATAATTCATTGTTCTTTTATGAACGTTAATAAAATCTATGTGAAATGATATGTCAATTAAAATGAAAACGATATCATACATTCATGAAATTATTATTATACATTTTCTGTAATTTCCGCATACATATATTTTGAATAACAGCCCAAATGTTAGCATTAATTATTTTCACTTGACGAAGACGCTCCTGAAGATAATTTATAAATCGCGGTAGCTAATCTTATTGTAAGTTAAAAAACCCACATAGTTTTTCCATCGAATTACTTTTTTTTATATCATAAGGCGGCAAACGAGCAAGCGGCCACCTGAATCCGCCAAAATGGCGAAGCGAGCGCTGCCCATAGACATATGCAATAGCGGATGCGTTGCCTACCCTTAATCGACGAAGGAGGAGACGCACATAAACAGGATATTTCCCCATTCTATGCGTCTCCTCCGTCAAATCCACGTTCCTTTCCCATCCTTTTTCTTATAAGAAAAGGTTCCTTTCCCATCCTTTTCTTATAAGAAGGAAGGAAAAGGGACTAAAGACTACTTGTATGTCATATCTGATAGATTTTTAAGTGTAACAAAGTTCAATTTACAGCAGTTAAAATATTATCGGTTAGGTTAGGCTACCGTTAACAATTTTCGATGTTATATATCTTATTAATTTGAGAACTTTATGATAGTTCAGATAAAATAATGCCCTTAACGAGAGGTAATGGTGTGGAACATTGACAAATACTGTTGGATTTAACTTTTATTAACTGGTATAATATAACAGCAGATAATTAACCCCACAACAACCACATTACATTTCTTATAGTACATAGGACTACAATTGCGAGTAGATTTTAAAAAATTATAGTTCAATTCTGATAATCTACATAGCTATTAGTCTGAGCCCTTAAGCCTACCTCTAGATTCATACGTAGAAAGTGGAGAATTATAAAATCAAGATAGGAGGAGAATTGCTTGTAAAAGTTATCGCCGGTCATAAATACGCAAGATAAAGTGAGAGTCTAGTAATTAAGTCTCGGATCGAAATAATGCAAGTGCTTTATGCCGTTGTCATAATGATGTACTTTGTTACAAGCTGATCGTTGTCGGACATGAAAAACAACTATCGTTTTAGCGAAGACTTCAATCAATTGCTTCATTGTATTTACTTTATAGGATGACTAGCTGTTGCTCGCGACTTTGCCCGCGTGGAATTAAAAAATATAGCCTATGTTACTCACAGATAAATTACCTTTGTAATGGTGAAAGAATTTTTAAAATCGATCCAGCCGTTTTTAAGTCATTTCAATACATACAAAAATACAAATCTTTCCTCTTTATAATATTAGTATAGATAAAAAGATTTCTTTGCAAAAGGTTTACATAATAACAAAAAGAGTAGGCTAATTAAATGTACGCACGCAATATTTTAAATTTAAATTAGGCCGGAAACCGGCAAATTGTTATTATTAAGGACTCAGGTTCTTTCGTTTTGTACCGCGTCGTATGAATGTTAATTTTGTTCAATTAAAAAGTAATTATGTTTGGACAATGTGCAATATTGTTATATTTGTGCGGTGGGAAAATGATTTTATACTAGCTTTCGCCCGCGGTTCCGCATGGAATTAAAAAAAACAAAAGTGAGCCTTTTTGTTCTTCCAGACTATAGTCTACATCTATACCAAATTTCAACGAAATCCGTTCAGCCGTTTAGGCTACAAATTCTAACCAACATCCATAAAATTGTACAAGTTACACTAATGTAGATATTGAAATTTGGGCTCACTTTCCATTTAAAATAAAATGGAAAATAAATGACTTGTATACCTAGATAGATGTTACGGCCTGTACTTAATAAGTAATTTCATCGTAAGCTCAAAAGCAAACGTGTAAATTGTGCATTTGAGTTAGCACGTTTGTCACAAGAGGACTCTGGTTTCCTATGTGTCAAACATACTATGTTTGCGTAGACGTAAGGATTAGTTCAAACGTTATGAGTTGAAGCGTGATTAGCAGACATGGAACGTTCTTGGAATATTCGAATTTAAATAATTTGATATACGATGCAATGTTGTGATACAATTTCATAAACAGTTCCATTGCGGATATATAAGTATATTTAGAACATATGAAAAACAGTACAAGAATTTAAGTAATAAGTACCGCTGGGTGCTTAGCTGTTGCTACTTGGCAAAATAACTGTACCATATAAAAAGTTCATTTACACGGTTTAAAACATTGCGAAGTTGATAAAATAACGAAATGACGCGGACAGGTTAATACTTTTGCTCAATTCAAGTTCCACTTTAAGTCGGTCTTTGTGTTTACACTCCAAAGGTATTTCATTTCATATTCGGAAAAAGATTTCTGAGAATTTTCTATTTAAAACTTTTAAGCTTCTGATTTTAAAACTTCTTATCTTTCCATTTCGTTACTACATTTCACTGCTACCGCACCGAAACAATTTACAAACCAAATCGTCACTTGTTTTGTTTAATATAATATTGTTTTTGTACAACTTTTTCGTTAGTCGAAATCCACGACTAAACACTATTATAGGTCGAGAATGTTGTTTTATTTCCATTAATTAGATCGCACAATATTAATTAGATAGACTAATTTAAAATCCAAATATAAAATACTAGCTTTCGCCCGCGACTCCGTCCGCGTGGAATAAAAAAAAACAAAAGTGAGTAGTCTATGTGTTCTTCCAGACCATCCCCCTATCTATATCAAATTTCATCGAAATCCGTTTAGGCTACAAACTCTAACAAACATCCATCCATCCATCGCTGTGGAATGGAATAAATAGTAAGCTATGTCCGTCTCCTGGCTCTAAGCCACCTCCTCACCAATTTTCAGCCATATAAAATATTAATTTGTCCGACACCTTCAATACATTAAATATCTAGGATAAGGGGTTTTACAAATATAAATGAATGTAGATATTTTACTGTAATTAAATCCTCGTCGTCTATTAGCACTGTGTATCGGACACGAAGAAATAAGCTTCTGTAAATAGTTTACGATAATTCTAACAGTTTGCGGCTTGCAATAAATTGGTCAGCAATGAACGGAATATCGCCGCACAAAATCCGATAGGATTGTATTTAATCCCCATTGCGTTTACTTTGTTGCGTCCGACCGGCAGCGGCGGGGCGGCTACTTGCACTAATTGTTGAACTGCGATGCTGAAATTCTAAGTGGGGATTTCAACGTTGAGCTGTACATTCATGAATAGTTCTATTCATCTATTTCAAATTATGGCCATTTAATACTGCCTATTAGAACTGAGTAATTTTTTACTTTATTTCTGATGGAAAGTGGAAAATCAAATTTTCAATAGAAAAGCTGTAAAAACGTCAAAACACTTGTCCAATATAATTAATAATAAATCATTACTCTAAAAAGTATTTGAATTTAAAGGAAAAGCTTTTAAACCACTATAAAGATTTTTCAGAGATGTTTTAAGGAAAGAACAAGGAAATGGATTGCTAAAACTACTCCACATTTTCGAAAGCAATTCTAAAATTTTAAGTTCATTTGGAATAAGATGTCCTCGAGCGACCTAACGCGACGGCCTTTTAAGAGTCTTTTTTCGGAAGAATAAGTAGCATCGCACTTTAACCGTCTGTTTTAAATTCAAGTAATATATTTTAGTCACATTTCCATTGATATTGTTATTGAATTATTTTGATACTAGCTTTCGCCCGCGACTCCGTCCGCGTGGAATTAAAAAAAAATAAAAGTAAGTAGCCTATGTGTTCTTCCAGACTACGTTCTACATCTATGCCAAATTTCATCCAGATCCGTTCAGCCGTTTAGGCTACAAACTCTAACAAACATCCATCCATCCATCCATCCATCTAAACTTTCGCATTTATAATATTAGTAGGATTAGTAGGATAGTAGGAAGTAGGAAGTAGGAAGTAGGATTGTTGTATTTGTTTTAGAAATGTTGTATCTAATTATTGCTGGGCCGTTTTGGGGTTGGATTATCAAGTAAAAAAATATAAACAAGTGTCTGTTTTGATCAGTGCGCAATTGAGTGTCGACGTCGGTTATGAAAGGAATAATTTGAAAGTCAAATTCTTAATTAAGTCTTTTGAGCACGATAACGAAGGATTGAAAAAGAGAAGCCATAAATATCGAAAATAAGTAGAATAACTTCTGCATTTATTACGCGTTGGTTGTCATAAGTATGACATTATTTTTTGTCTTCGAGATTTTCTTTATTCCATGAGTATGCGACACAATCCGACCAATACTGAACAGGTTATACTCGTGGCGTAAACGGCTGGAATTTTAGATGGCATGCACGGAGGAATTTCCGTTATTATTGAATTCTTCCTCGGTTGAGAATTACGGTCAGTTATTCAATCGATTTAATTGTTTACAATCAACGTTAAAAATTTTGACGTGTAGTAAATATTTTACAATGATCGCTTATAGTTTTCTTATTCTAATTTGCGTGTTTTTTATAAAATGTCTGAAAAAAAACTCCTATCATATCTACTTATATTAATAACTTCGGGAGTATTGAAAGAGAATGTCGCAAAGAAAAGTTTTCTTAATTCTATCATGGCTCATATGTTTAATCAATAAAATGTTAAAACTCCTATAAAGTATATTCCTTTCATGTTATTTAAAATATACACTCGAAATTCTTACCTTTGGTTGCTCATGATGAACGTCACCTAAATCCGGTGGATGCTGTCGTACAAGCATTGGCGCTGACAAGGTAGAAGATGACGAGCTGGAGGAAGCGCTTCCGAATGCCTTTTCGCTGTTTTTATCCATGCTGGTGAACGATTTGTCGCTGCTGGTTGACAGTTTGTCAACGCTGACGTTGGCCGGAGATGCGCGGTCTTCGGCTGGCTCCTCCTCCACGTCACATGTGAGTAGACGTATACGATCGGCCAGCGATGTCGTTTCTTGCTGCAAAGAGAGCATCCTGATAGTGATATGTTTTCATTTGAGATAATGTGAGGGATGGAAGTCTTTTTGTTATACTGTTGTTAAGACAGTGGAGTCGCATTTTTATGAACTCAGTAAAAAGATTTCTATAAGACAACAGACTCGTATTAAAATATTACACCCGTGTGTTAAATTAAAACACAACACAATAAACGTCCAATGCGGATTGGCGGCTTGTTGCAATTCACAATATATATTTTTCATTCTGATTAATCTGTATGCTTCAATCAATGTAAGCTTCATTTAGTTTCCCACTGTCTACTGTGCCAGATTGTACAAACTGAATTAAATTGTAAAACGCGCTTTTCAATTAATTTATTTGCGTGTTCATTTTAATCTCTTTTATTATTAATGGAAAAGGAAAGAGAGTGAATTCAGATATGACGGCTGATATGAATACTGTGCCGACCCTCCGTAGGGATAAGGGCAAGTTAATGATGATGATGATTATTAAAAGTAAAATGCTTATAATATAAAACTGACTTAAATATTTATGAGTTACCTTAGATAATTATACTAGTTAGGTCGTTAACCAAATCGTGATTAGTTGTTTAAGGATTAACGCACATTGCTCCACTCCTCACCCAACCGGCACCTTCCGGAATCGACGTCGCCGATTTAGCGGTACAAATATCGATACAAATCTTAATAATTATCGAAATTTTCTAATAAATAGTTTTTATAAACCGCAAACCTTTTAGATACGTTGATACAGAACGTAAACCATGGGTTAATCAATAATTATTTTTATAATTCAATACCTCACATCGACAATTAAGAGCTTTGCTGGTTTCGACGCGATATTCGCATCCTCGTAATCTTCGCATCGCACTTTGAATTAAATTGAAACGGATAAATGTCAAAGCCGTGTTCGCTGGCGCAGTTGCAATTAAATTGCTAATAACAGTGCTACCTATTTTAATATAACTACGCTTAGATGATGAAGGAGAGAAAGTTATGCAATTTGCATCCCATTATTTCAAGCCACAAGTTTTAAAGGAATTATAAGATGTCCGTTTTTTAATTAAAAAAAAAAATGGTATAGAAAATGCATACCATAATTTTTTTTGTAGACGGGTACGAAACCTGACGCAATACGCATGATTGGCCAATTAAAAAACAAAACTATGACCCTTACTAATAAACAACGCTGTCCGAGTCCTAGTATTGTTAACATGTCTATCCCAGCTTTTTACTTTAAAACACATGTCCACTTAATCTATCAGAGAAGTCGCGTGCGGTTGGAATTGCTTAGTAGAAAGTGTCAAGAATAATCCTTATGTCTCTAATAATCCCATATAAAAAGTGTAACACCAATAGGATCTTCGGATAATGAAATACCTTTGCTTGTTGTTTCTTCCTTGCCTCGCTTCGGAGTAATGAGCAGCGAAGAGCATTTCTTTCTGCAACGCGTCGTACTGCGACATCTTCTGCTTTTGGTCGCACACCAGCGTCCCAAGCCCTGATTTGAACAACGAAAATAATTAAAATCTACAAATTATTATACAGGATTCCAACCTGAACCCTTCACAGTACAATTTACGCTAAAACTCTTGAATTCCAAATTGTTTAGAATATTATAGATGTTATAATAATAAAAATACGAAAATCTAATGAGTTACATAATTGAATTCAATCATATAACTACTTAATTACACGCATCAGTTAAAATGGTAACTGTTATCTATACTAACATTATAAAGAGGAAATATTTGTATTTTTGTATTGTTGTATGTATTGAAATAACTCAAAAACTACTGGGCCGATTTAAAAAAAATCTTTCACCGTTAGAAAGGTAATTTATCTGTGAGTAACATAGGCTATATTTTTTTAATGTCACACGGGCGAAGTCGCGAGCAACAGCTAGTCAAATGTAATTAAAAAAAATATATTGTCTAAAAGTATTATTTAACATTTAAAAAATCAAAACAATTGTGTTCATGGCTGTCGTTAAAGTGTAAAATGTTATGACGTGTATCTCCGTATGTATATAAAAATGTTGGTTTATAAATGTCGAATAATGCAAGCTTTTATGAAGGTCTGTTTTTCATTGATGTCGAATTTAGGCGATACAAACTTAATGGTTTGTTTAATCAAAATATTAATTGATTAAAAAAAGGGGCTTGGCTTTGAAAATTTGTAAGCGCTAGTCTTAGAATACGTCTTTTATTTCCTTTTGAGGCTGATCTATACTGCAGTGATAGGCTTTTTCCTTTTTCTATAATCTAACTATTTATCTTTCTTATTACAAATGCGAAAGTTAAGATGGACGGATGGATATTTGTTAGAGTTTGTAGCCTAAATGGCATAGATGTAGAGGATAGTCTGGAAGAGCACATAGGCATATTTTTGTTGATTTTTTTATATTCCACGCGGACGACGTTGAATTCAATGTTGTACGTAGAATAACGTGTGGTATTACTACGTGTTACAAACGATAATGAGATCATCATCATCATCTCCTCCTCCTTATCCTACTCCCGTAGGGTCGGCGCACCGGGTTTTCGTCCTCCAAATAACTCTGTCATCCGTCATCTCAGTCATCACTCCCTTCTTGATAATGTCACCTTTCACGCAATCCATCCATCTCTTTCTAGGTCTACCTCTACCGATGTACCTCTCCACATTCATAACTAACGTCCTTCTTGTTACATGCGATTCATCCCTTCTCATAACATGCCCATACCACGCTAAACAAACGATAATGAGATGTTTAATATTTATTGCCCGCCGTTATTTTAAGGCTAAAGTAATCGGTGTTATTAAATTAAGCGAAGAAGTAATTTAAGTAATACAAGTACACTTGACAACTAAGATCGCATTTCATTAAAGACAAGGGTCCATTACTCCGAGTAATTCTCCTATTTAAAATTGAAAGGTTTTGATTTTACCTTTAAATTTAATTGGTAATTAAGACCATCGGAATGAACGTTGGAATTCCACTTCGTTGCTTACTTTTCGAATATTTTCTGAAATTAATGAACGTTTAAAATACTCGGAACCTTAAATGAAGTAGATAAAGGGAATTAATAATTTGATATCCAAATAAAATGTTATTATTTAATCCTAGAGTAAAAGGATAACATAAAGTTATACCTAGGTTAAGATGAGAGCTACTTCGATACCTCCAAGACTGTATTAAGTATTTACACCTACCTTCATCGCGCGATGGGACTTAATGTCAAAATTCGTCAAAGGACTTAAAGAAAATACATTAGGCACTCTAGAACTACCTCTATAAAATTACAATTCACGCTCAGTGTATAATGTGAGGTATTTATGTTATTATTCAATTCTTGGGTATTCTACGTGTGAGTGTGGTGAGAACGGTTTCTTATTACCTCAAGGTTTCAGAGGTGATGAGATGTGGTTCTATGGCAGGCGGCGGCGGCCTGTTACTGTTGAACAATTGCTGAACCGCTGAGTTCGTCTTCGGTGTCTGGATTGTAAGAATCAATGGTGTTTCCAATCTAGAACAAGAAGATATTTATGAGATTTGATAAACGATGAGTTTGAAAACTGTGACATGTATCTAAAATGTCCTTTTAAAGGATAAAAATTGTTCTTTATGATTAGTCTTATAGATGAATAATTAAACGGCGATTAGGAAGATAAATAAAGATAAGTTTAAAATTGTAGACAATAAGATTGTTATTTACATTAATAACTAGAATGCCTCTTAATCTTAAGGATCTACAAGACCATCATAACATCTGTCGTATTATAAGGATCTGAATGTTGAGCCACCAAAGTTACGGATGAAAGGAGATTGCATGTGGCTGAGATGCGTATGTTAAGATGGATGTGTGGTGTGACAAAAAGGAATAAAGCTAAGAATGTGTATATCAGAGGGAGTTTGAAAGTAGCGCCAGTGGTCGAGAAATTGAAAAGCATAAGGTTAGCGTGGTATGGACATGTTATGGACGAGAGGATGGGGACATAAACCAGAAAGTGTTGAGATTGAATGTGGATGGCTACAAAGGAAGAGGAAGACCGAAGAAAGTATGGTTGGATTATGTAAAAGAGGATATACTTAAGAAGGGAGTAAGTTATGACGGCTGATAGAACTGTATGGAAGAGCAGCACATACTGTGCCGAACCTCCGTAGGGACAAAGGTAAGTTAATGATGATTTACATAAAAAATAAAAGGTAGAATATCGTTCTATACTAAAGAGGGTCTATATCGTTTAGTAACAATTACCTGTGTGTAGGGTTAGCGCTCGTGTCTTTCTTAGGAGGCGTCTCGTCATCTGACTCTTGAACTGACTCCGGCTCGAGCTCTGGCATCGGTTCCTCCACATTGGACTCGGGAGGTCTTTCCACGAAGCGCACAGACCTGGGTGTGACCGAGCCGTCTTCATCGCTGGCAGTTGTTGTTGATCGCTGATCGTCGGTCTGTTAAAATAAATTCCTCGTTTATTATGTGATAGTAGAAGAATTATTAAATTTAATCTTATAACTTATTATACGTACAATTTTTATCTATATAACACACTGAGGTCAGAAAAGTTTTCGACGTGACTTAAATCTTGAGTGGTAAGATCATTAAACCCAAACTTGAGTAGAACCAACAAGGCGAACTCATTTTTTACTATTTTAAAATAATTACTTGTTCATTGAAGTCCTTATCAGCGTCAAGGGATTTCCACAGCCGTCCCCCCTTGAGAATGCCTCCTCTACGGCGGCGTAGCGGTGAGCTTTCAGTTGACAGTTTGCCTTCACTATCGGGCGCATCGCTTTCTTCGCCTGATTTAACACAAAGTTAGTTATACTAAATTTCGCAATAAAACTATATGTACCATTCGCTACCATTACTAAAGTACTCGCTTAGAATTGTCCTAAGTGAATTTTAATTACCATTAAACGACTGGATGATATATAAAAAACGGAATATCCCGACTGACTGTATCTTTTTGACATTTTTAAGGGGAGAATTCGAATGGAACGCTACAATATTCGTCAAAAACAGTTCAATGGTTTAGGCTATCGGCGCTCACAATAGAACATACATAAAAACCAAAGTACATTAAAATATCTTATACATGTAGAAATTATATTTATCGGGATTTCATAATAAAAAATCGAAACAAAATGCTGTAATAACTCCACTAATAATAATATTTAAAAAGCATTACTTGTAACAGGTGCTGGTGGATCTGTTTGGGTCTCTTCTACGCATGTCTCTGGAGGGCATTCTGTAACAACAGGAAAATTACTAATTAATGTAAACAAGTAGCATTACTATTTCTTATATCTTTATTTACATATTTAATATATGATATAATAGCTTTCCGACTCCGTTCGCATATAATTAAAGAAACAAAAGTGAGTAGCCTATGTGTTCTTCCAGACTATCCTCTACAACTATGTCCAACTATGAGATCCATTCAGCCGTTTAGGCTACAAACTCTAACAAACATCCATCCATCCATCTAAACCTTCGCATTTATAATATTAGTTAGATTAATTAGATTTTACACATCAATATAAAAAAATTAAACACGTTATATAAGAAGTCGGTCAATAAAAAGTGTACCCCCGGCCTCTATTCACGAACTAATAAAGTTTCTCGTCGCTTAAAATTTTAAGTACTGTTGCTAAATGTTCTATACGTTACGTTTTTAAAATGTTTTTCCGGTATTAATATAAATTATTTATCATTAAGAATATTAAACGTAACTACGGTATTGCAAAGTATAAAAGTATAAATAAACCTTGGATTTCGTATTTCTCGGATTTACTATTATTTTTATTATTCTTGCAAATCAAAAGAATAAAAGAAACGTTCTTGTTACTTTAGTTATTCTCTATTACCACGACTACTTGTTTCCTGAAATGACTTTATTGCAGTTAATATTTTCTAATAAACCTCCTCGAACGCAACACAAACCGAATCCCTGTTTATTTTTTATTTTCAAATGATACTCTTCCATTGTACTCCCAACATAGATTCTTTTAAAACGTCAGAACAAAAGCAATGCTGCAACTCTGAACCAATTAAGAAATAAATGAAAACAATTAAATTTTTCTCTTCATTTTAATTTGAACAATGAATCTTTTTCTTCCATAAAGGGTTTAAATTTTTGTTACTGCTTACGATATAATATACCAGCATGTGGCTCATAGTGTGTACTATACTGAATTAGATATACCGTCAAAATCCGCAATTACAGATTAAATTTGTACATTTGACCACGCGTTTTTCTATTAAAAATGTTATTTGGTGAGCTACGTGGGTCAAAGAAGGTTCCAGAGCTACCTTTTTGCCATAAATGGGTTTTAAAGGAAATATAATAATATACATATCATTTCGGCCGTGGTGAGAAGCATGTATTTAGTCTTCCCACTCTCCGATGATAAGAAGGCATTTTTGGCTAGATATACCTACAGCTATTCTAGGCGAGGTCGGTCTAATACTGTTGCTACAAGGGCGATTGCAATCGAATGCAGTAAAGCTGGCCGACGAATTTAAAATAGACTCGTCGTTTCGGTCTATTTAGTTTTAAATTCTGAGACCTCAATTTTTGGGTCAAGTGATTGCGGATTAAAAACTTATATCTACTGTTAGAGGAAACAATCGCGTTTTGAATTAACAATAAAAATAATTTTCTAATTGAAAAAAAACCTAGCTTTATCTTTTTAAATTTCGAATAATAACATATACAAGCATTTATTATCATACTTTATACTAATATTATAAATGCGAAAGTTTAGAAGGATTGATGTTTGTTAGAGTTTGTAGCCAAAACGGCTGAACGGATTTCGATGGAATTTGGTATAGATGTAGAGCATAGTCTGAAAGAACATATAGGCTACTTTTGTTTTTTTTTAAATTAAACACGGACGTATTCGCGAGCGAACGCTAGTATCATTTTATTATTATAGATATCATATTTTAAATCGTAGATCTCGGTAAAGGTGAAAGAAATTTCTCTCACAAGCATAGTAAATTACTAAGTTTTTCTTACTAAGAAAATTATAACTGGTACTAATTTAAAGTATAGTTGAAATCCAGGAGTTAAATTTCTCAACAGTCAAAAAATAGAGTAACGACAAAGCGAACGCAGGCGTATTGAAAATACCGTGCAAAAAATTCCGTTCATTTTGTAGCTCGCAGCGTTTTCCAAATTGGTAGAACTTTTGACATTTCAAAAATACCCGATGTTTTTAACGCGTGAAAAACTCAGTTAAGCGATTGGGTTAGGTTTTCTGGTAATCGGTCAATATTTAACGAATTCAATTTAAACAAGCTTTTAATAAAAAAATTATGATTGAAATAGTTTAAATTTTGTCATACTAGTTAAAAGCAAAGATCAAAAAGTTTTACATTATATTGTTGAACGAACTTTTTGTTATCTATACTAATATAATGAAGCGTAAACACACACTTCTTTGTTGCCTAAGATGTCAGCAATTGCAGCATATTTTTGAATAATTCTTTTTTTAATAAAAAGCCCTACACTTACGTCACGCTTTAGGCTATATATTTTCACGCCATTAAACTTAGGGGGTAAATATTTTGGATAGAAATCCTAATGTGGGAAAGAGACCATAAGTTGCTGCCAACGTCAAGGAAGCAAGATTGCCATGGTTTGTCATCACATCATGTCATTTTGACATTTTCAATTGATAATTTGACAAATGTAGTTAAACAATGAAATAAAGTTTTTATAATTTCACGCGGATGAAGCCGCTTGGGAACAGCTAGTTTCATAATAAAACTGAAAATTCATTAACTAAAACGTTATGATAACGAATGTGAATGTGTAGGTGCTTATTTAAAATTCTTTTAAATCAATTGGTAAAGTAACTGGTCATAAATTCTATTTGAATCTATTATCTAATCCAATTTTAGATAATCACAATAATATTAAGCAACTTTATAACAACGCGGGACATGTTGCTAAACGTGCAGTGATATACAGTTAACAAAGTTCGCTGTCACGTCTAAGAATAAATTTGCAATGCACGAGGCTGTCGACTTAACGAGTCGAAACAGACGCACGAGGACAGTTGGGATTCCGCTCCTTTTTCTTTGTGATGTCGTTTAAAAATCATTTTTTTCTCAGTCTCGATAACTTTGGCTCTATTATTTAATCGCACGTTTACTATATTCGGGAAAAAGTATTTTACATTTTTTTTTAATTCATGTTTAAAAATATTATACACTAGCTTTCGCTCGCGACTTCGCCCGCGTGAAATTAAAAATATAGCCTATGTTACTCACGGATAAATTATCTTTCTAACGGTGAAAGAATTTTTAAAACCGGCCCAGTAGTTTGTGAGTTATTTCAATACATAGAAAAATACAAATCTTTCCTCTTTATAATATTAGCATAGATTTTTAGAGTTCCTTTAGATGTTTAATGAAATTAGCAAATAGGATTTCGCTATATAGTCCAGTAAATACTTTTTATATAGAAATGTCAGATAGAAACATTACATAATTGGTAAACTACCAATCTTTAACGAATCCTAGTCAAAATGCAGGGTATAAACGTAGAAAAAGCGTAAATCTAAAGTAAGTTATGGACTTAAACGTGGGATATTTTCCAGCTGGATACAATTTATTCTGTAATAATAAAATTAAACTAAAGATGCGTAGTAACCTCACAGTTATTCTCTCGACAGAGTAAACTCTAATGGCAGGCTTCCTTGCCCTTAATTATATTTCTAATGTCGTAGCGCCATATATGCACTACACAAATTTAATTATATTATAGCTAGGAAGCCTTCTAATATAATTATAACATGTCTGTATAAAATAAGCGCTTTAATATAAAATTTACTGTTTAGGTTTTTGTTCTCGACTTTGTTTTCTGAGATACATGTATAAAATTCATACCCGCAATTTAGATGAATAGACAGAGATTATGGATATGGCACGATCCCGGCACACCTCTTTCCATACTTGTCGAATTACTTAACACTTTTTCTTCTTAGGTTTAATATATCTCACTAATATTATAAATGCGAAAATTTAGATTGATGGATGGATGTTTGTTAGAGTTTTTAACCTGAACTGATCTCAATAAAATTTGGCATAGTTTTAGAGGATAGTCTGGAACAACACATAGGCACATATTTACTTTTGTTTTATTTCCGCGAGGACGGAGTCGCAGGCGAAAGTATAAGATAAAGGTAAAAAGTTGTATAATAAAAATGTCCTCACATCACATCAGTTAGAAGTTTAAAGTTACTACGCTACGGATGACTAGAAACTTAAACGGTATACAAAATCAAATATCCGGCTTGTATTGGACCATGTTCATTTATCATTTCAGTCAATATATAAAAAAGCCTCTGATAGACTTGCGCACAGAGGAATTCCAACAACGCCACAGAATTTATACGAGAAAACTTTTGAAGCAGCGATAAAAGTTGACTTGGCCATAATGATCGGCAAAGTTCGTAGCATATGCTGCGAGGTTAGTCGTACTAGAAGGAAATATTGTTTTAAAGAGGTAATTAATCGTTATACATTTATTATTAAATACTAGCTGTTCCCTTGCGGCTCCATCCGCGTGAAATTATAAAAACTTTATTTTTTTGCAATTGCAAATGTCAAAATGACATGAATTGATGACAAACCATGGCAATCTTTTTTTCTTGATGTTGGCAGCTCGTAGCTTATGGTCTCATTCCCACATTTAGGGTTTTTTTTTTCAATTTATTTACCCCCTAAATTTAATAGCGTTAAAATGTATATCCTAAAGCGTGACGTAATTGTAGGGCTTTTTATTAAAAAAAGAATTATTCAAAAATATGCTGTAATTGCTGAGATCTTACGCCACAAAGAAGTGTGTGTTTACGCTTTATTATATTAGTATAGATAAAAACAAGAAGCGTTTATAAACAGAATAATTGAAATTGATATAAGCGAAGTATTAACTGATTTTATTGAATCGTAAAATACAAAATTGATAAAAAAAATGTAAAAAGGAGACTAAAATGACAAGAGATTTTTCTGAGTTCAGTTCCAAAGCGAACATTCCTGGGAATGGTTGCTGGCACTTGAACCGTTGAGCTGAGTATCGATACTATTACGTATGTAGCACAGAGCCAAGAAAGCGAAACGTAAACTAAAGCAAAGCGTAGTTAGATATGAAAAGTATGGTTTTGGTTTGTTCCCGCGAACCGTTTAGCAAAGTCACACTAACAAAATAAAATCTAATACGGTGGAAGCTCCATGTTGCGGTTTAGTGTATTTGTGTGTTACGGGCGTAACGCCTCGCATCGCTTGCGATTTGCTTTTGTGGCTGTGTACTACAAGTGTTGGAGACAGAGTGCGCTCCATGCGGCTCTTTGTCGTCGATTTACGATAACAATGGACATAGTTTGAAATGATAGATTTTATTTCTTAGAGTATTTATATGGCGATAAAAATGTTATCAAATATTTTATTATAATAATAGTTTAGTAAAATAAAATACCACCCGTAAGTTATATAAGTACCTAGTTGACGTTCGCTTGCGCAGTTATTTTCGCAGTTTACTATTCTTCAAAATATACCAAGAAGACATATAACAAAAAAATTACATTTTTTCTACTAAATTAGTTGAGTTTTTCTTTTGTAATTTTATAAAATAGTCACGATTTCAAGGATATGGCTAACGGTACTAAAATAAATCATCCTAACTCTTCTTTTATATGTATTACATACTAGCTGCTGTTCGCGACTTCGTCCGATAAAATTTAAAAAATAATTAAAAATATAGCCTATGTTACTCACTGATAACGTAGCCTTTTAATGGTAAAAGAGTTATTAAAAACAGCCCAGTAGTTTTCAGTTATTTCATTATATACAAAAATACAAATCTATCTTCTTTATAATATTACATTACAATATTACTTACTAGCTGTTCCCGTGCGGCTTCGTCCGAATGAAATTATAAAAACTTTATTTCTTTGTTTACCTACAATTGTCAAATTGTCAATTGCAAATGTCAAAATGACATGACATGATGACAAACCATGGCAACCTTGCTTCCTTGATGTTGGCAGCAACTTATGGTCTCTTTCCCACATTAGGGTTTTTATCCAAAATATTTACCCCCTAAGTTTAATGGCGTGAAAATATATAGCCTTAAGCGTGACGTAAGTGTAGGGCATTTTATTAAAAAAAGAATTATTCAAAAATATGTTGTAATTGTTGACATCTTAGGCAACAAAGAAGTGTGTTACGCTTTATTTTATTAGTATAGACAAATAAAAACATTGGCTATTAATTTTATAATAGATTTATTTATTATCGCAATTATTTTACACGGATTTGAATAACAAACATTTTAAGTGAGAAAAATAAGAAACGCGAAATTGTCAATACAATTTTCTTGTCACTATAAAATCTGTTTCTCATTTAAAAAAGCATTCAACTGTTCAATATTCCGTACATTTCAGTGGACTAAAAACATCCAATTGCCTTTGATGTTTGCATTCGTGTAATATTGGAGAATCGACACATTTGACCGGGAGCCGTTTCAATTCAGTCTACATTTCGAAGGTAAAATTGCCTCCGTTTCAGAAAATGAGCGAAACAAGCAATTGACAAGATAAGTTTTATTCTTTTTTGTTCTACGACAAACCATACTTACTAATTATATTTTAAATGCGTGCTCTCAAAGTTCCACTTTATTAGTAAAAGTAATATTTCGTTTCATAAACATATTATAAGTTAAGGTCTTAGTATTAGCAAAAATATTTTATTATTTATAATGTTAAAATACATTTTTAACAAACATTTTGATGTATAACCGTAAGATTCCAATGCCAAAATTCCTATACAAAATTCTTTAGTCTTGTTCTTTAAATTTTATTCTTATCGTAATTCATAAAAAAAAGAGAAGAACAATACGTTTTACTTGTTACTTGAATAAACTGAAGTCCATTTTCAATATTAAGCGTTCGTAGTACGAATTTCTGCAATATTTGTTTCGTAATCATTCGAACTATGCACCGGATATTACGATTTTCACGGCGAGAGCAACTACTCACTTCCATTTTCTGTTTTACATTTTGGTCAAATAATGAAATTTTCGTGCATCTAAAACAGAAATTCTCTACATTCAAATGCTTAGACATCTCTAATTTACTTTGATATTGAATTGTAATATTTCAAAGTAATGCAATGCATTTAATTATTTTTAATATAATCTTTGCATTTTTAATCAATCTATTTGTGATATTTTGTTAGACACGTCACATTCTAGCACCATATACCCTTAATATCTCATGTTTTTTACCACCTTACTTTAAAAAAAAATCTGTTTGACAAAAGGCGAATATTATCAAACTGCTAACTCGTCACAAGAACAGCAAGTGAACAAAAAGGAGGATCACAAATATTTGTCGTTCAACCCGCAAAGTTAAAACGAAAGTAAAGAACGAACTCGGTTCAAGGCACACTAATTAAATCCCTTGAGCATTTTGCTTTGAATTAAACGCAAGCAAATGTTTTGTATCGAACGTATCGTCTACCATATTGTACAAGGATATTCCCCTAAGTCTACACAAGAAAAATAAATCTAATTGAACTTTATCGTTTTAAATAAGATAAAGCTATTATTTGCTTTTGTTTCAACTGATTTCATACTTTCAATTTGAATTCGGCAAGAGAGAACGATAGTGAATTCATTCGTATGGGCTTATTACGAATATTTTTCAGAACGTTTTCGTAAGGTGATCGACAAGATTTACATCATATTTGTGCAGCGCCCCTACTGGACGTAAAGTACACCAACGAATCTCGCAAATGTCATGCAAATATTCGTGAGAGACACATCGTTCACAGTTCGCTGCACTTAATAAGTTACAGAGCAGTATGTTGGTGAAATACCCAATTAATGTTTTTACGCAGACTATAAATTTTTACTGTTATTTTTATTTACAGCGACTACTATATGAAAAATTTACTCGACAAGTTAATTGAAAAACTAATTAACGCAGTATCAATTGCAATTAAATAGTAATTGAATCAGAAATAACAATCTAGATTTGCGCAATTCGAACATTAATTTATATTTACACTGCTCGGACAATTATCCAAGAGTCTACAATAATACTTCATTTAGGTTCGTTAAATACAGATGGAAAAATATTTTTATTTTCACAGTAAAATATATATAACATTTTATATTGTTCTTTAATATTGTAATTTTTCATAGCCAATTGAACAGCAGTAAACACATTTATGTACGAGAAATAGTGTTTCAACTGACCTGACATCAAACGTCGGACAATTCTCTTTGTGGGAGTATTACGAGTATTATCCTAAATACCTGTGTTTTACGTTACGTACAATATGTGTTCAATACAACTTGTCGGTCTGAAATGGTATATATTCGTTAACAAAATTTATTACATATTTCACAATAATATTTTATCAAGACTTTATTTCTATATTACATTGCTGTATATTAATGTTTCCGCACGATTTTTATATATTTTCATTTTTTTTTCTATATTTAATATACAACATAGTTGATGGCCAGTCTTTGGAAGTAGGCAAACTCCTTTTCCACCAAAGAGGTCGAATACTTCAAACATCAATAAACAAGACATTTTGACGCTTCCGAGGATATTTATATACTTTTATTAAGTAAGACGTAAGTAAAATATCTAAGTCTAAATCAGAAGATAAGGGCGGATCGATGAAACTTGGTTTTCAAAATGTATTACATTTTTAGTCACCAAATACCTGTAAAAGACATCAAATCTATGTAATTAGATAATTAAAAAAATCGATTAAATAAAATGTAATTGCTTAATTTTTAGAATAGTTCAGGTAAATATAAAATTATAGACCAGAAAATCAGAAGCTACCCAACGCACTTTTAGTTCATTCAACCAAAAAATATTTTAATTGTAAAAACATTTTCCAATAATACCTCTCCATTATTTTGTGCTGGGTTATCTGTAATCAAATTTATTCACAGCAACGGGCTTCGATATTTTCAAGCACCTCTCAACTCAACGCACGACGAGTCTGTGAGATTTAGCAATACCCAATAAAAACATATATTTCAAAGCCACAAAAATATAGTCGAATGAATCGATTTTTTATTTTACAATCTAGGTTGACTTCAATTCAAATATGATGCAGTATTTACACTTTGGGAATGGAGATTCAAAAAACTCAATTCAATTTATTTAACAACGATCTTCGAGTGTATGTTATACGAGTGCATTTACGAGTATAATGGTTTCGTATTTTGTAATGGAAACGTTATTTTGATTGCGCTCGGAACAAACAGTTCAATCAGAGCTCATCCTACAATTACCTTTATAAGGAATTATTCGAATACCAATTGGTAGATATAAAGCTACAACGATTCTGCTAGCAATTATTTAAAACAGAAATTTCCATATTTTTTTGTTATGATACTTTTCAAAATTTTAGTTGTGTACCCAATTTGTGCGTTCAAAGTTTGGCTTCCCGCGACCTGGACCACTTTGAGAATTACTAGTTTAAAAGAAAATATATGCAATTCTGTGTTAATTTCTTTTATTTTACACCACCTGTGTAAAATATTGTGTAAAAATGCACCACAATTAAGGCAGCATAATTAGCACAATTAGAATATGACACGTACAGTTGCAGCCGAAAGCTTCTTCACTGTTTTTTAGATTTCAATTAATATGGCACTGTATTTTTTTTTAATTTCAATTTTTCAGTTCAAATTCCTACAAAAATAGAACTTTATACAATAAGAGCAATTGTGTTGTTATTTCGAAATACGAACATAATCCGGTATACGTATTCGTTTTCGACAGTTGATGACGTCACTCCATCTGTCTGATTGCGCCCCCAGCAGAAGCCGACGAGCAGTTCAGATAGGCGTAGTTAGGTTTGCTAATTGTATTTACGTTCACTGGATAATATCAAGTTGACCATTTTTTACCTACTACGGGTTATATTTTCAAACATTATTTAGTCATAAATATAAGGTAAGTCTACCATTTGACTATTATTTTACAATAAAAAATTAACATCAATACAAGTACAAAGTACAAATGTTATCTTAGTGTTAAAGCATAAGACAAAAAATTCAAAAAGGAGACAAATAATTGAAGCTCGGATCATATTTTCGCTAACTATAAGAATAATCTAACTTTAACATACAGTCATTTTTAATTAATAACGTGATAGCAGTGGAATAATAATGTTAAAGTTGTGTGAATTTCAAAGCGAACCGCAATCATAGTCATTAGAGGGGAGCCGCTTAATTATCACCACGACCACACTTACGTACAAACCAAAGCTGTAGGTACAATTTACTTTTTTTTATTTAACAATACGTTAAGATTTTTAATTTATGAATAATCAATATCCTAACTTCACGTCCTCGGTGAGGACCACTTTGGAGGTTTTAGAAAAGTTACGAATTTATGTTATAGTGACATAATGAAGTCCGCTTCCCGCTATATCATATCATACTAATATTAAAAATGCGAAAGTTTAGATGGATGGATGGATGTTTGTTAGAGTTTGTAGTCTAAACCATTGAACGGATTTCGATGAAATTTGGTATAAATGTAGAGGATAGTCTGGAAGACAACATAGGCTACTCACTTTTTTTTTAATTATACGCGGACAGAGTCTAGGAGGTAGTGTTAAATAAACCAAATATGACAAATAATTGAGACATACTCGTATATTTTATTATACGAATTTAGAAATTTACCATTACAAATTCAGGGTCACTTTACTAACGCTGAACTTTAAACACACTGCAGCTTAAAGTTGGGTCAAGTACTTGTATAAGTTACATACTAGTACAATATTTATTGATTCGAGTCGAGGCACTTAAAGTAAGTAGTGTTCACTTCATAAGACTAAGTTTTGGAATAACTCACAGTATGTTTAACCCAAGCTATATGATTCTTTGTAAATAAACTAGCTGTTCCCATGCGGCTTCATGCCCGTGAAATTATAAAAACTTTATTTTATTGTTTACATTTGTCAAATTATCAATTGCAAATCTCAAATGGACATGACATGATGACAAACCATGGCAATCTTGCTTCTTTGATGTTGGCAGCTTGTAGCGTATGGTCCCTTTCCCACATTAGGGTTTTTATACAATTTATTTACCCCCTAAGTTTAATAGCGTGAAAATATATAGCCTAAAGCGTGACGTAAGTGTAGGGCATTTTATTAAAAAAAATATTAAAAACATGCTGTTATTACTGACTTTCTACGCCACAAAGTAGTGTGTGTTTACGCTTTATTATATTAGTATAGATTAGAGAAGCTAATCAATGAATGCTTTGATTTCATAAAACATCCATCGGGAAGTGAATCCACAATTTACGTGGCAAATAACTAATCCCTTAACCTAAAACAGTAACACAATTTTACAAACAAATATCAAACAAAGCTGAAAATAAAAAATAAAAGATAAAATAACATTCTGTGCAAAAATCCGACGAAGTGAATTAAACCCGCCCGCGTCGATTCGGTTATTATCAAAGTTGACATCTGTTAAATATACGCCGATGTTTGATAGAGGCTAGGCTAATATGAACTTCATCTATATTGGACTAGTTCGTTTTGTTTAGACCACATCGGGTTGGATTAATTAAAATGCGCACATTCACGTTTATAAAATAACTAGCTGTTCCCGTACGGCTTCATCCGCATGAAATGGTGAAAATTTAAATTTATATGGTTTAAGTACATTTGTCAAATTATCAATTGCAAATGTCAAAATGACATGACATGATGACAAAGCATTGCAATCTACTTCCTTGATGTTGACAGCTTGTAGCTTATGGTCCCTTACCCACATTAGGTTTTTTATCCAATTTATTTACTCCTTAAGTTTAATAGCGTGAAAATATATAACCTAAAGCGTGACGTAAGTGAAGGGCTTTTTATTAAAGAAATTATTATTCAAAAATATCCTGTGATTGCTGACATCTTACGCCACAAAGAAGTATGTGTTTACGCTTTATTATATTGGTATAGATTAAAACTTTCGGATATACGAATATACTACGTCACTATTACATATAAAACGCTCTTACCACCACAGAGGAAGAATAAGGATTACCACTTAGCGTTTACTGAGCACACTTTTCTCAATTCTTCTGCAGTCATACATAAACGCAAATATAGGACGATTACGGTACTACTTATTTTATGGGTAAATAGTGTGTGGTAAGTCTTAACCTAAGACCAACTGAAGACGATTATAAAGACAAATGAATACGAAGGGATAAAGTTGATTGATTATGTTTCACCACACATGTTATCATTGTTTGTGTATTTTTCGAAATATTTATTTATTATAGTTAGTTGTAATTTCTCTCCCGAGTAGAGTCGACGACAGGCAGACGGCTGGCCGTGAAAGTTGTGCGATTGTCGATTGTTTTGCAGTCAATTCAAATGTTTAGTTGCACAACTATAAATCGAGTAGTGTGCGCACCTCCATATAAGCTCATAGGAATCAAAGCAAGACTGAACAGTTGTGCGATAGTTTAGTCAAAGGCGTGCGAGCGCTTTAAGTTTATAAAACTGTGCGTCGTCCCCACGTGAGCGGGATAAGGCCGGGGAGTTGATGAAAGTCTAAATCTAGCATATTTGCCCAATACAACTTGGAATAACCAAATTCCGCTCAAGAACTATGAAGCACGAAATCGAATGTTGATAACGCGTCCAGTCAATTGTCGCGATCTCTTTGACTATTGACACACTACGGTCATCAAAGGCCATGTTATAAGCACTGCAATCTCAACATACTTGCTGAAATGGAAAGCCGCTTCAATTACGGACAGTATTAATGAATCTCTTCTAAGATTATTTATATCTAGTTTTCATTTATTATTCTTCTAATAAAAATGATCGTGTATAGTTATGTTCACGGCACTTATGTGGGTAGGTTATGAATATATTAATAGACCAACTCTGATATAAAATTGTAATATGTGCTTGTATACGAAATCCTAAACGATAAGTACAATTCATTTTTTGTTATTTATTTCCTTATTGAATTTTTCGAACTGTCATGTCTAATTGTGCTTTTATTTTCCAAAGTCTTCTCTATACTTCTATACTAATATTAGAAAGAGGAAAGATTTGTATTTTTGTACTTTTGTATTTATTGAAATAACTCAAAAACTACTGGGCCGATTTCAAAAATTCTTTCACCATTAAAAAGTTATGTTATCAGGGAGTAACATAGGCTATACTTTTTTAATTTCACGGGGACGAAGTCGCAAGTAACGGCTAGTAATAAATAAATTAATTAATTTAACTGCAGGCGAATAATTATATAAGGAACTAACATTAGTTTAAGACGCATTTCTGTAACAATCACATACTGCATTGATCGAAAAATTGTACAACATAACAAAAATTCATTTACGAAAAACAAATTAGAACAGTCAGGTGAAAGCTTTATTTGTTTTAAAAGCTTGTTATTTAACTTTGTGTTAACAGTTTGACGTTTAAAACAATCAAAACCGTTTTGTTTGTTTAATACGAATCAATGTTTCGAATTCGATGATATACTGATATTATAAAAAAATGTATGTATTGAAATAACTCTAAAACGATTGCACCGATTTTAATAATTCTATCACCATTAAAAAGCTACGTTATCACTGAGTAACATAATTTATATTCTTATGTAATTTCTTAAATAATTCCCTTTTTCTATACTAATATTATAAAGAGGAAAGATTTGTATTTTTGTATGTATTGAAATAACTCAAGAACTACTGGGACGATTTTAAAAATTCTTTCACCGTTAGAAAGGTAATTTATCCGCGAGTAACATAGGCTATATTTTTTTAATTTCAGCGAAGTCGCGAGCAACAGCTAGTCATATATAAAACGGAAAGAAATCTAACAGGAGATCGAGGTTTTCTGTTCGTGAGACACTTTACGTTTTTCCTAAGCTTATGTTAAAACTCGCAAGAAGATATATCTCGAATAGAGAAAGGGAACTAATGCATTTTCTCTGTTCTCTACAAACACCGGACTTAAGTCAATTGCCCCGTCTAACATACAATTCTCTCCATGTTAAGGTTACTTTGTATGTTTTAAATCTATCGCTTCTAAGAACTTTTTCATATTAATGCATTACCTATATATAAAAGCTAACTGTTCCCTTGCGGCTTCATCCGCATGAAATTATAAAAATTTTTTTTTTTGTTTACATTTGTCAAATTATCAATTGCAAATGTCAAAATTACCGTTACCAGGCAGCTTGTAGTTTATGGTCCCTTTCCCACATTAAGGTTTTTTTCCAAATTTATTACCTCCTAAGTTTAATAGCGTGAAAATATATAGCCTAAAGCGTGTCGTAAGTGTAGGGCTTTTTATTAAAAATAGAATTATTTAAAAATATGCTGTAATTGTTGACATCTTAGGCAACAAAGAAGTGTGTGTTTACGCTTCATTATAATAGTATAGATAAATCATAGTGATATCATCAATCATAATGATAGATTTTATTACGTCTGACTAAAGTATGTTAAGGCTGATTGCACGATTTTGAATTTTCAAAATAGTGCCTCTATTTTATAATACATCGATTGTGTTTTCGAAGAATATTTCGTCAAAGTTTAATATTAAATATAGCGTTTCTGTGAAGTTGTCAAATATGGTGTAACATTAAATTCCCGCAATACCTGAATAAACGTTTCTAATTGCAGCGAATTTGAAATGGGAAATGTAGTGAATCAGGCTTTCCAATCAAAGCATTTCCGATTCTCGACAGTCGTATACACGAACCTTGATTACTGATTCCCGCATTGATGAATGCCGTTTGAGTGCTATTCCAATATCATTCATAGTCGATATTCATTTATAATATTCATATTAATATATATACTATGAATAATATTGGATGTGCATAACCGTCTTTGATCTCCTCAGATATACGGCTGCTCGTTTGCGCGTAATAATTAATTTATCATTTTTATAAGAGAAAGGAGCTAATGAACATCGCGCACATAACACAAATGCAATACCAGAAGTATGTTAAAAACCTACTTTTATATGTGACTAGTATTGTTATTATATGTTTTTTAAAACAACTATTTATACAGAATTTAACATTAAAGTACGAGAAATTAACTCTTAATGTTTACAGCTATTTGTGTCTTAAAATATTAGTGTAAATCATAGGAAGTTACAGCCGACCGTGATTTCGTTAGCTCGGAATAATAGCTTAAAACGTGTTCGCCTACGGCAGCTCCCTTCCAGCTTAAGCCCCTTCAAAATCGGCTCAGCCGTTTCGGAAGATACCGGAAACCCGGCTAGGGGACAAACTGACAGTCAGACAAAAAAATGAATAAACGGATTTTCGTTATCAGCAAGACAACTACACAATGTTTGCGAAATATGGATCTTTTTTCCGATTATATTATACAAAAATGTTGTAAAAAAAGAGGCAAAATAGAAACCTTTTTTTAAATGTTTCGATTAACAAACGAACGTTCAAAAGTTTCCCAGAGCTGAAAATGACATTGTCACAATAAAAATGAAATGAGCGTTATTAATACTCGACGGACGTTATTCTGCCTTTGTTCGCATGGCGTTGGCATCCTGTGAGTATTTAGTCGACCAATATTTTCTGTTCCATTATATTGAGGATGTGTTTATAAAAGCATTTTAAATATATTATTAAATGTAACTGATATTCATAGGTATTGTTTGTATTTAGTTTCTTTAAATTTGTCTCTTATGTTGTATTCTACAATTATTATTTATATTCTGCAAGTTACTAAGTTCTAAGTAAGAAAAAATTAAGTGAATTTTGTGGGTGACACACGATAGTTGAATGTCGTCGAACGGACTGTGCGCACCCATTATACCGATTTGTTTTGCTGCATCGCCGCAATCCCTTATACATTGTTTACGTAACAAGACACCCAGCTTCGGGAAGTTTGAAAACTTGATTACAAAATGTTAAGTTACCAAATTGTTTTAATATGTTTGAAATAACATTTAGGAATAACAGAAATAGGCAAATATTACAATTAACAAAGTTTGAAAACATATTTGTAAAAATAAAAATTGCCGTTACAGAATTTTAGTAGCGTAGTACACTTTTTATTTAACCCGATATTGCAACTTCCACGTTTAGTTTTGTTATTTGTAAACGAATCTACCGCTGTTAACGAGATACGACAAACGATTGCAAAGCATACAAACATAAATCTGAAAAACTTATATTTAATTAAAAGTATATGTCCAACGGCGTCACCAGCTGATTATCTAGATTGGACGTGTATTAAAAAAATCTTTTTATTCCAAAGGAAATGCTTACGTGGTCCGATTTTCAGTAACTTTATCTTTGAAAAGGGACTATGACATGTTTATGTACAGTTGCAGTAGAAAAGGCAGCTCATGTTGAGGTTATTATAGACAGCTGTTTATACATCCCTTATCCGTTTAGACAGACAACCCTAGATCCATTTCTAGAGCCCTCGTACACTAGAGATCTTCATCGATCTCTAGTTTAATCGGGAGCTTAATCAGTATGAATATATGGAGATGAGATTATACCGATTTTGTTTTGATAAACGGATCAGACCAAACTATCCGACGATAAAAAGTCTGCGGGTCTCCTAATGTTTAGACGACAATAGCAATCGATTGTGATTAATATTAAAATTAAGCTAGGGTACCAGTTGTCGAAGTTTCAAAACTATAACAATCAACAGAAGTCGCTAACAAGTAGCTTAGTTTCAACATTCACTCCAACTCTAATCCGACGCGAGAGCAAACTGAGCTGAACTTTCACCCGTATAGCAATTCATTAGAGAAATTACTTCAGCGGGCTAGATATAAGATTAGTTCTAACTGGAAACATGATATTCAAACGTGAATTCGAATTGTTTCCAAAAGATTACACACGTGGTGAACCCAAACTCTGACCGACAATTTAATTCAATTCCACGTTACTATTTAACCATTTATTTAATCATTATCAATTAGAATTAGAATTTTAACAAGACCTTTAATTTATAACTGAGAGATGTCAAATAACAATTATAATCAATACACACAGTAAATCTTACTTCTTACTAATATTATAAATGCAAATAGATGGATGGATATTTATTAGAGTTTGTAGCCCAAACGGCTGGACGGATCTCGATGAAATTTGGCATAGACGTAGAGACTTGTCTGGAAGAACACATAGGCTACTCGCTTTTGTTTTTTTTTAAAAAAAAAAATCAGTGTATTATAAATACACGAAACATTTAATCTAACCGTTTGCCGGCCATTTAAAATAGAGATATGAAAGTAAAATCTTGAATGCTGTGGATCTGCCTGTCTATATAACTTCAACCGATGAAGGGGTGAGGGTCATTTAGAGGTTGTTGGTACACAGTTTCTGTCTGGAATCCAGACATGCAGAGTGAGAAAGGCAAACTAGAAAAAAATCTTTTTAGATCTTATTTGTAATAAATGTTTGCTCTCAAATATTACATCTAATAAGATTTTAGTACCTGTAATAGTCTTTATTATGTACGTACGAATATGAAATACAATTTTATTTATTGTGAAACACAAAGAGAAAAGAATAAGTATTTTACTGTTTAGAGAAAATATAGTATTTTATTCAAAGGCCAATGTAGAGTCTTAAGATTCCGCTTTCGTATTGTATGTTTTCTCTACTGAGAGAAACATATTCTTTTCGGGCTTTAAGTCTTGTACAAAGCAAAATTAATTTAATAATTTGTGTATAGAAAGACTTTTAATTTGATTATTTATTTTTAGACAAACTTTTTTTGTGTCGATTCTATGAAAGGTAAAGCTTTAGTGCTCTGTCGAATTTTTACAGCAAAATTTATAGACAATTTGGAAAATGACTTGTTGAAAATACTGAGAATTCCTTAGATACTCGTAGATCCCACGGTTTTTTTTAAAGAGTAGTGCTTAATTATTGAAATTCGAATAATGGAAAGAAGATACAAATTCCCAACGAACACTTAACGGGATGAGCGCTTAAAATTTGTTGGACGCGTTGTGATGGTAATATTCAAATGTACGCAATTTGATCAAGTTTCATTACCTACTTTTTAAATATGAAAAATTAAAACTCGTCCGCGAGTAATTGAAACGGCCTCGGTGATTATTTTTAATTCGCATATTAAGATTCTTATATCTATAGATGCAAAATATAAAATGTCAAAACATTTTTTTTTAATCCGGCGCTTGTATCAATATAAATTATAAATCAAAATATTTCAATAATCCGCTTCATAAATTACACTATCTTAATTACGGTTCACGTACATCTAGAACTAGGTGTTCCCATGCGGTTTCATCCGCGTCAAATTATAAAACTTTGTTTCATTGTTTACCTACATTTGTCAAATTATTAATTGCAAATGTCAAAATGACATGACATGATGACAAACCATGGCAACCTTGCTTCCTTGATGTTGGCAGCAACTTATGGTCTCTTTCCCACATTAGGGTTTTTATCCAATATATTTACCCCCTAAGTTTAATGGCGTGAAAATATATAGCCTAAAGCGTGACGTAAGTGTAGGGCTTTTTATTAAAAAAAGAATTATTCAAAAATATGCTGTAATAGCTGACATCTTAGGGAACAAAGAAGTGTGTGTTTACGCTTTATTATATTAGTATAGATAATAGCATAATACTCTTTGAGTATTTATCTTAGTTAATTAACATTATAACATCGGGATCTGTCTTTGTGAATTGGATCTCGTTACTGTACTGATGTTGCTTGTTGCGTTAATTTGGGTAAATTGGACTAGACACGTATCCTTAGTAGCCTCACGATCAGATCGATGTTGGATCAAATGACACAATGAATGTGAAACAAATATTTAGAGATTTTATAATTGTAACTAGGTTTTACAGCCGAACCCTGTAATCAATCTAATGTCACTTATCGAAGATGTTTTTAATTTAAAATTATAAACATCATTACGGAAGCTCACAGAGTTAAGAAATACTAGGTCATAGTCAACCACGCTGGCACAATGCCGGTTGGTTGACTTCACGTATTATTCCCAAATATGTCCAGTTTGCATCACGATGTTTTTCCTTAACCGTAAGTCTGGTAAATGTATATATGTGAACTCAGTAAATCGAAAAACATATCAGTCAAATGCTTACTGAGGCACGCTCCAATTTTAAGCCATTAAACTATTCTTCTCCTGTATATTATACTAGCTTTCGCCCGCGACTCCGTCCGCGTGGGATTAAA
This sequence comes from Papilio memnon, assembly GCA_003118335.3. NCBI lineage: Eukaryota > Metazoa > Arthropoda > Insecta > Lepidoptera > Papilionidae > Papilio > Papilio memnon. Next base: position 244,225 of record LD688996.1, read on the forward strand.
AAAAAACAAAAGTGAGTAGCCTATGTGTTCTTCCAGACTATCCTCTAAATCTATACCAAATTTCATCGAAATCGGTTCAGCCGTTTAGGCTACAAACTCTAACAAACATCCATCCATCCATCCATCCATCCATCTAAACTTTCGCATTTATAATATTAGTAAGAGTAAGAAGTAAGAAGTAAGAAGTAAGATAATTAATTGTTTTCGGATCGACCTTCAGAATCGATAATTGGGTTCGACCGTACATCAAATCGACAGATACATTCAGGATCACCAATTTTCTTTAACATTTGTGTGAAATAATACACGAACATTCATTTGGAAAAAAGATATACGACGAGTATTGAATTCGTCGTGAATTCTAAAATAGTAATTATTTTAAAATGTAACAAAAATTACCGAACTAAACTTAATAGGTACTCCAATAAGAAAAGTCGTCCAATTAATCTTACTTTGTTCTCCGACGTTTAATATTTAACGAAAGCATTTCAGAAAACTCAAATAGGGTTTTTAAAGTATTTTACGTTGTTATGTTATATGGTGATCGTCTCTGATGTTTAACTAAAGCTGACTTATCTAATCATATCTTAGATATTTTATAATAGTATAATTTAATATCAGTCTTCATTTGATGTTATTTATATTTAAGCGTACGTTGCGTTACGTATTTACTAAATTTTACATATAACTTCAGGTGGCCGTTTGTTTGATCTCAAGTTATTAAGTTTAAATAAAAGTTGTTAAGATATATTACGTTTTAATATTTTTTAATCAAATCTACTATATTAAAGTGTTCTGAGTTAAATGATTACTTAAGTTTGATGAAATTTGAAATACTAAATATATGGCAATTGTAGAAATAATAGAGTTAAAATGTGAATATTGCAAATATTACTGTTATATGTTGGAAGGAGCATAATTATCAGCTTGTGTCATTCCACTGCGTAACATGGCCTGTTACAATTGTTTCCAATAATAATGGTTGTTCAACAATATAAATCAATGGTCAAAAATGATATAAACCATTCGAACTGATAAGTTAAAACTGATTAACTGAGCGTCTATAGGGGGCTTAAAATACTTTATTGTACTATGGTTAAGCCAGACACACATCTTCAGTTCCAACTGAACAGTTCGACTGTTTGTGTGTTGGCATGATTTTATCTGTACAGTTCAACTGACAGTTAAAATTTTACCTTTTTTAGTTGAATCAAAACTGAACGTCTATAAGCTAGCTTAACATTCCGACTATCCAGTTAAAACTGATGGTATGTTCCGGCTTTAGAGTAATTAGGCTTACCGTGGCCGATCAATACCCGCAATAGCAATACATAATTAATTTCCAAACCGCGGACACGATTACAGCTCACATTAAACACGTTACCATAAAATTATTGTACACTAGCTACTGCCCGCGACTTCGTCCACGCAATATTAAGATAAAAAGGTATATTTAAAATGCGATTTTCGTTATCAGCAACGCAAGTACATCATCTTCCTGAAATCTGGAATTTTTCTTTTGATATTACAAACAGACACTCCAATTTATTATAACTATGTATAGATAGATAGATGTTTTTTGCTACTTTTTGTATTTAAGATACACCATTATAATTAATTCTCATATTTCTTGAGGTACAGTTAAATCGAGAATGTTTTTACAAAGAAATGTTTCGTGAAGATTCTTAATAACTCTTCAGCATTAATACTAAATACTAGCTGTTGCCTTGCGGGTTCATCCGCATGTAATTATAAAAACTTTATTTTATTGTTTATCTTTGTTAAATTCTCAATTGCAAATGTCAAAATACAAATTACCTTACTATGGCAATCTTGCTTCCTTGATGTTGGCAACAAATTGGTCTCTTTCCCACATTTGGGTTTTTATCCAAAATATTTATCCTCTAAGTTTAATGGCGTGAAAATATATAGCCTAAAGCGTGATGTAAGTGTAGGGCTATTTATTAAAAAAAGAATTATTCAAAATATGCTGTAATTGCTGACATCTTAGGCAACAAAGAAGTGTGTGTTTACGCTTTATTATATCAGTATAGATTTTTATAGCGCCGAGATTCTGCGATTTTTAGCGTACTGTAATTTTATAAAGCATTTACATTGAAGTTTACCTCAAAAGCCTCTTGAAAAGGATCCCGAGGAGATTCTGATACTCCGTTAAAAAATCCACATGTTTTTAATATTTTTCATGCGAATTGTAAAATAAACATTTGTAACTTTTTATTACCAAACATAAGTATTTCCAAGTATTATTGAGTCATACTTGGGATGGAGTCGATACATGTACTTAATTTGGAGAAGTTCGCAACTTTAAATACATACTAACTTATTACTACTTAAGTGCATATCGAAACCAATTTACTGACTTGAATATCATATGAACATTTGATAACAAGCAAATCGGTTTTGACGTTTTAATATTAGGCATAAAATGTTTATGTTTATGCAATACTTGATGGATGATGACATAAACATGGTACACACATCTATCAAGCGTGATACCACCGAAGTCGGGAACCACTTTGTTAGACAACGTGCAAGCTTTTGTCGATCAAAAGCGTTGTTGAATTTAAACGTGTAAGCCATTAGCGTTGAATGGTCGATTGGCTATTAAGAGATCACATGCTATATCCACTAAATACTATTACGTGTTGCATATTTCGTGATTTTTTATAGGAAAAATCCGGAACTATTCCGTCAGATCTTTTGTATTTGACAAAACAATTATTAAATAATGTTAGAACATATTAACCTTTGATAGCAACAGCGAGGCGCGATGGCCAAAACTATAAAGGTACTCGAGTATTTGACATATTTACTCGATTTTATTTTTATTATAGAAACAAATTCCTCCCACAAAACGCTTTTATAACAGTTTTCACGCACCACTTTTGACCGACAACATCGGTTTTCTTTTGTTTTATCATCCATTGTTACATGATCCTTTGTGCGAACAGAACTAATTGTTTCATCGTAGCTTTAAATTTAACAAAACATTAACTTAAAGCTATATTGAATTTAGTGACTGTAACCGTGGGTTTCTACTGCCGACAAAAACTTGTTATATTCGATTTCATCCTCTGAAAAGAATTAAGCTAACATTGCAAAGATCTATACAATCTAACAATTTTCATTGAATAGTATTAATTAATCAGCAACTTATAAATAATTTAGTTTTACCTAAATCTAAACTTTCGCATTTAAAATTTTAGTAAGAAGCAAGATGAGAAAGTTTAGATGGAAGGATGTTTGTTAGAGTTTGCCGCCTAAACGGCTGAACGGATCTCTGATGTAGCATAATCTGTAAGAACATATAAGCTATTTACTTTTGTTTTTTTTTCAATTCCACGCGGACGGAGTTGCGGGCGAATGCTAGTTTATTACAATTACAACTAGTAATATATCTAAGTGTAACATTAAAAAATATGGATGTGTGTTTGAATATGAGCCCTATTTACTTTTTAAAAACCCCAGTTTTACTTAATTACATAAATAATAATGCTTACCGAGTTTACAAAATATTTGAGCTGAATTTCAAAAGGCCTCGATGCTAATTAATATGTCAGAATCATGTGTACATTAATACATTTTATAATGTACTTTATTCACATATTTCAAAAGTTAATTATAACATCTATTATAAAATATCTTTGTAATTATAAGTTAAAATCTATAAAACCAAATCTTATTCATGCTTTGTGAAATTACTGACTATATTTTAAATAAAACTTTTTGTGCTCTCTAAGATTTGATAATATGTTAATTATTTTGTCATTTAAGTTTTGCATTGCTATAAATCATAACATTTTAGGTTTTAAATATAATAGTTCGCCGGTCGTTGTACTGTAAGCTAGGGTCATGACATTGCACGAACACGTCGATTGAATGAAAAGTTTTAAACGTACAACTAAGTTATCTCGCGGTTCAACTAGTACCAACTTTAAAACTGTCGTATTGCTCAAATGGACACAAAGACTTTCTCAGAGCAAAATATATTGATTTTCAAATGGGTAATTGGTAAACTTTGTTCTATGATTCCTGTCTACTGCTACTATCGAATGAAAAATTGCTTCTTTAGAAGTTAAGTGCATTTAATGTATATATTGACAGTTTGAACAATATCGTATTTAATATTAAAACTCTAAAATAATTTCATCTCGGTTAATTATTTTGATTTGTGCAAGCAGTATATTAATTTTCAAGCTTCGCTGTGAATTATTTCAACACTTCCAAACATTGCTGAAGCCTGTTCGCGGCATTTTTGATATATTTACGACCCGAAAAAGAAATATTTGTAACTTAAATTTATAGCAAGTGTAAACTGTAATAGACTTACGTTCCGCTTATGAAGAATTTGAAGAATGCAATTTTAAGTTTGACGTCAGTTCAGAAATTTCTTAGTCCTCGTTGAAAGTTTGAAAGTGTGGACAAAATATGCAAATTATTACAACGATGTGTTTATGTTAAAACACCTTTTAATTTTTTAAAAGACGTAAGTCTAACACATCACCCTAAAGTAAGCAATTTCTTTAATAATAATTTTAATTACAATGTTACAAAAAGTGTACACTCACCCACATATTTGATTTTGTGTAGAGTCAGCAAGGAAAATTGTTATTGACACAATATTAATTGGATATTGATGTCAGTAGATTGATGTTATGTTGTCAGAATCTGATAGCGTCCCACTAATCAGTCAGTTGAGCGTCAAACAGATTGACAGTTACGCAATAACTTCATGTGTGTATAGCAAAGCATTTGGGATTGACTTAATCCATCCTCTCTTACGTATTGACACGTACATTTGACTATTGGCCGAAACTAATAACGGATTTGGATCCGTTATTAGTTATCCGAATCTTTGGAGAATAATTACTTTCTACAGGAGGTTGCAGATTATTCGATCGATATGAGATATGTCGATAAAAAAGGATTCGATCGCCTTCTAAACCATACATCAGACGTTCGATGTATTCGATGATCGGTTGAATGTGATTTTATCTTGCACATTAAAAATCTCGTGTTAATAAAACTTCGGCCGAGATAAGTTGGAATTAACTGAATATGATCTAGATTTTTAAGTATTGGTAGTTTTGTCCTACTTAGGGGATTATTAAAACATTGGCGTTTAATTATGTATTAGTGCTGTGAGAAATTGGGGCAGTCTAATAGAAAATCCATGTTTAAATAGAACATAAAAACGTGATTAAAAATATAAGAGCGTATTGTAATACTAAGCTCATTTTTATAAGCTTATTTATTTCAATAAACTTAATAAAGTTGGGTTTTATTTACCAAAGCTTATTTCATTATTTTTACAGAAACTAATTCTGATAATAAAATATGAACATTGAATATTCATTTATCTCGTGCTGAACGTAGAAAAATGTATGAATATAAAAAACTATTATATATTTAACTAAAAATATTGCAGCAAACGATGTTCGATTAATAAGAATATTAATTGATAATGACATTATTAGTAAAACATTACCTTTCGCCCGCGGCTCCGTCCGCGTGGAATTAAAAAAAAACAAAAGAAAGTAGCATATGTATCCTTCCAGACTATGCCCTACTTCTGTTAAATTTCATCGAGATCCGTTTAGCAGTTTAGGTTACAAACTAACAAACATCCATCCATCCATCTAAGCTTTCGCTAATAAGATTCGTTCGTTAGTACCATTATTGTTATTTCCTTATTATCGTTAAATCACTTTTCCATAAATTGCCTCGTAAAAATTGTGTTATTGGTTGCATAAAAATCTTTTGATTAAAAACAAATTTTCTTTGTACAAATAAAATGGTACACTCAACAGCTATACTTAACCTGAAATCAGGAAAACTGTGGCTGTATTCTTAGTGTCACAATTCTAATGAAGGAAACAAAAGGACGGATAAAAGAGAACGAAACCAACACAGCGAGAGACCGGGTATACAATAACATGGCCCACTTTCGTACCAGCAAGGATGCTTGGGGCCCTGGGAGAATGTCCCGATATACTGGCGGTTTGGAATTTGAAATAGGAGTTGGCCCGGTGCCAAACTCCTTTTACGTCTCTCTTTATGCGCTAAGGAATGTAACCTACATGCGTCATAATTAAAAACCTGTACGAAAAATATTTATGAGGTATTAGAAATAATATTCTGGTGATCTACTTATTATTGAATTGTGATTTTGAAACCTTACTGGCTTTGTCGTGATTTTAATCAATGCTACTTGTAAAGGTACGTATTCTAGAAAAAAATATGCATATATCAATTATTATCAATTAAAACCTAAAGGGAATTTAACTTTGTGTAGCGATATAATCGTTTTAAGTTGTTTTTGACTACAGTATACCATTTATTTATGATAAGTATAAAATAACAATAATAATCTGTAATTGCGTAAACAACATCAAAACTCGTTTGCCAGGATTCTGCGTCATGAATTGTGTTTGATGCGCGATTCCTGTGACCTACAAACTCCTAGGTCAAGGCTGGCTTGAGCCTCTTGCCCCCGCAGACATATTGTTAATAACCTAATGTTTTTAAATACCTGCTTATATCAATACTAGCTGTTCGCGTGCGGCTTCATCCGCGTGAAATTATTAAAAACTTTATTTTATTGTTTATATTTGTCAAATTATCAATTGCAAATGTCAAAATGACATGACATGATGACAAAACATGGCAATCTTGTTTCCTTGATGTTGGCAGCAACTTATGATCTCTTTCCCACATTAGAGTTTTTATCCAAAATATTTACCCCCTAAGTTTAATGGCGTGAAAATATATAGCCTAAAGCGTGACGTAAGTATAGGGCTTTTTATTAATAAAAGAATTATTCAAAAATATGCTGTAATTGCTGACATCTTAGGCAACAAAGAAGTGTGATTCTAGTCAATTAGTAAAGTAAGTAGTCATGTAGTAAATTTATAAAGCAAAACTGTGTATTAAATTAGAAAAACCTGTAAATCAGCAATAAGAAGACTGTATTTTTGAAAGAGAAAAAATTATAAATAAAGAAAGAGTTCCCACCCGCACCCAACGACCCTTTCCCATAAACATGTTAGGGGGAACGAGAGGGCGGCACAGCGCCGCCCATAAAAAAAAACAAAGAAGTGTGTGTTTACGCTTTATTACATTAGTATAGATTTATTTATTAATTTCAATATAAAAAAATACCAGTATTTATATTACATGTTTTTTTACAAGTAAAATATTATACTGGTATGTAAATTTCTTAATACTAATATCATGCGCGTGCATAATTACAACCGCTCAACATTTTATGGATGAAATAATTGCGTAAGAAAAACGATGAACGTATAACTTTGGCAACGTAACAAATCTAAAATAATTTCTCCTGAGAAAGGGAAGTATGGCAGAATATAAATATGGAACGTAAACAATTCAATATAATAACCATGATATAAATCTGGTCTCGATATGAAATGAAATAAAATAACTGATTTGTCGTTCATATTCGTAGTGATGATATTTTTACGAAGATTTTCAGAATGTAAGTACGTAATATTTATATTAATGAAATTTAATTTATTCGAAAGTATAAACGAGGTCATGTAATAAAAATGAGAAAACAAATTAATATAATTATGGCCTCTTTTGTATAATTTGAATGTGTAGCGGAATAGAAAAAGTTTTTACAAATCTGTAAAGTTTATTTAGGCGAGCTTATACAATTTACCGGTTAGACCCTTAATATCCTTCCAATCGTGTAGAAAATATTATTAACATTGTATTATCAGTTTTGAAGTAAGTTATAATAATAATAAAAGCTTTAAAATTTATAATTTACGTTCAACAGTTCTAGGGAACTGGAAATATGCCAAAGCGACATATCGATCAGAAGCGGTACAAAATACAGACGAATTGTGTACCTCCTCCTTTTGGGAAGTCGGTCAAAAGGCCGGAATGTGTATTAAATAATAATCCTTACGTATAATTAACACAAAGTCATAATTTCTTCATTGTTTAGTTTTCTATAATAGAAATGGGCAAACAAGGGAAGGGAACATCGAAGAGTTCATCGATCATGGACATCCGCAACACTAGAGGAAATGCAGATGAATTGCGGGCCTTTAATGTAATCGTTATGTTTTTACACGTTTCAATAAATAGCATGCATTTATAATACATACTGGTGAGGTTTAAATTTATAGCAGTCGCCGGCGACTTAGTCGTAAATAGCATACGCACTGTTCCAAATTTCATATGGATCAATATTTAACTCGTCCTGAACATTCTAGGCGTTCTATTGTTAAGTCGAAACATCTATAAATTCATCGATCCAAACTATGCCATTTGAAATATAAGTAAGAAGTAAGTTTTGCAAATATTTTAATACAAAGATCTGCGTCAAAATATTTTATTGTTAAATAATAGAACATTGTCCATTCTCAACACCGTTAATAATGATTGAGATAGCGCCAAGTTTTAATCAAATACACATGTTTATTTTAACGTTATTTTTAAAGTAACAATAGCGTAGTTTTCAATACTAGACTAAACATATTTGTCATAAAGTCTCAGGAAGGAAGACGCTACGCTGACAGCTGTCTCCCGAGTCCTGTCCCCGACAAATGATACAAATTTCCGTTGAAAAATTTCACGTCCAGAAATAAGTCGCGACCTTTTAAAATTCAACCGTGAATTTCTATTGCCGAAACATTTGTGCAGACTCATATTGTTATCTCGTTTTTCATAGAGACTAACACCTTCAGATTCCACTTCGTTATTCAATTAGGTATCAGTAACTTTACCTCATCCTTTTCTGTACATTCACCGAATTATCCATAGGTTGAATGAAATTTCAATGTAAATTAGATGCAATGTTAGGGACTTCAATTAAGTAGCCATTTACAAATTAGCATTCTGATGTCGCGCTTGAATTGATTAGATAGATAATTAATAATTAATTACCGAGTACGGATCACTGACTAACCAATTACATAGTAAATTAATCTAACAAAACCTTTGTTCGCTGTATAATGACGGTCGAAATTTAACGAGTAGATACAAATCATGTTCATATCTCCAACATATACTTCATCTGCTATGTTATTGAAATATCGAATTACATGTACAAATTTCTTGTCTGTTTTTTTTAAAGCGAACAGTTTTTTTATAAGGCAAACGTGCAAGCGTTTATTAACTCTAAAATAGTGTAACCAGTACCGGTTTACGCCGGCGCATTTTTACCACGGGTTTGGGGAGAGCGGTATTGTGACTTTACCGCTCCTTTCTGGCCAGCGCCCAGGGCGGTCGACAACTACGCCCCACCTTAACAGTTGGGCGTAACAACTTTTCAAACCGTAAATTTGAAACAGTATTTCATTTTATCCCCAACTAATTCGATATACATGTATTGAAAAAAAAAAGCAAGATCATTCGAATCACGTAAACTTGTATTCTTTTTAAAAATCTGATAAGACCAAGAAAATCGAGATTGAATAAATGCTTTAACTACTTTCCACCTGACTCAGGAGCTCGAACACGTTCGTAATTTGTAGTAAACAAAATCAGCGCAGAGGAGAAACTTTTTCAAGGCACGTTTACTTCAACTTAAATTTCATCAGACCCCGCCGCGTGTCCTCCAAGTCTAGGTTTTTATTTATATAGAGTTTTCTTTATTACGACGAAGTTCGAATAATCTTTAATGGTTTATAACTTCTTTCAGACTAAGAGACTTTAACCATAACCTTCATCATCAGCCTGAGTCTATCCACTGCTCGAATTTGGCCGTCCTCAATACCTTCTACGGTATGCATCCACAATGATACTACTGATGAGATTTTAAACTAAAAAAAAACATTGAAAAGAAAATAGGATTACCGGTAACGTCTTAACACTGCTCAATGCTTAATAGATTACTACACTTGCCTGCATGCATAGTACGCTTAAGGTGAGATTTCGACGAACGCAGCAGATCCGATTCCGATACAGCAAAGTACTATTGTCTATCAGTCGACGTCTGCCGACTGCGACATCCGTCGGAATCTCGCCTTAAATCGATCTGTACTGCCCAGTACAATCGAAGCTTAATTGCACAAACAATTATAAGCACCGGGCTTACACAAAATTAAGATCGTTGCTTGATTATAATAGAGGTTAAATGCTATGTGCTCAACTTTAAGGTTAGGTACGTATATAAATTATTGTTTTTAATTAAAATTAAAAATGATTTTATGGAATGAGCACAAAAATCAATTTTGTTCAAAAAAGGAGTTGTAACCTTGTACAGACGACCCATATAATGTGTGTGTGGATTTATTCATCTTCAATATTCTTTACCACTGTAAATGAAATCTCAGTTGATAGCAACCAACCAACGCTGTGTTCATACGGCCGGGAAGTAACTCAATATTTTTTATTCAGCAAGCCATATATTGAAAATACTATGAAAAAGGAGTTTTTTGCAAAAAATATTATTAATTAAACGAACTATATTTTTGCTATTTTTTTTTTACGAAAAGGTGGCAAACGAGCAAGCTGCCACCTAAATCCGCCGAAATGGCGAATCGACCACTGCCCATAGACATCCGCAATTGCAGATGCGTTGCCTACCCTAAATCGACGGAGGAGGAGACGCACATAAAGAGGATATTTCCCCTTCCTATGCGTCTCCTCCACCGTCAAATCCACTCACCCATCTAATCCTTTCGCTATAAGAAAAGGGCGGAACGGGAAAGGGACTACAGTTGGGCCTCCGGCACCACACTCATCAGACGAAACGCGGAATTGCTCCCACTTCACGCCTGTCTTCTGTGTGGTCGTGGTATTGCACCGGGCGAGCCGACCCATTCGTGCTAAGATGTTAAAGCGGGCTCTTCCACTGTCAGCTACCTAACTGCTAGCTAGCTAGCTAACCTGATTATAAAGGCTCTTTTATAAAATTGAAACGTGTTACATTAGTGAGCAACATATCTATTACTACGAACAGAAAATGGTGTAAAATAAATAAATTTTCAGTTCTGATAATTTGTTAACTACTGATACATAATTCATAAAAACCTACCAACACGACTGTAGGTTTCCACATAAGATAATGGATAAAAAGAAGGCTTTAACAGTGGTAGTGCCTGCTTTAACATCTTAGCACGAATGGGTCGGCATCGGCCGGTGCAATACCACGACCACACAGAAGACAGGCGTGAAGCGGGATCAATTCCCCGTACAGTCTGATGAGGCCCAATTTTAGTCCCTTTCCCCTTTTCTTATAAGGAAAGAATTCAATGGGAAAGTGAATTTAAGGATGGAGGAGACGCATAGGAAGGGGAAATATCCTCTATATGTCTCCTCCTCCATCGATTTAGGGTAGGAAACGCATCTGCAATTGCGGATTTATGGGTAGCGGTCGCTTCACCATATCGGCGGATTTAGGTTAGGTATTTGGCAAAAAAAAAACACTATAAATGCTTTCATTATTTTCTTATTGTTATCGGACGTAACATTCTAGAGTGTAGTGTAGTTTGTAAATTGATTACATGTCAGTTGAACAAATGGACTGTGTTGGTAAATATACTTGGCTCTTTACAGTTATCGAGTTAGTGGTGTGCGAACGAGAGCTTGTTAGGAAACGAGGGAGCCTGTCTAACAATACAACATCGATATGTGATATCTATTGAGCCACACCGCTACGGCTGCCTCCTCTGAAGTTGTTTTAATCAATATTTGTAACAAAAAAAAAACAATAAAAAAGTTAATCGTCTTTAAACAGTCCTAAACTGACGAAGGTTTAACTGTATTGATTAACCCTAAATATGACATGTTTATAAAAATGTTGGTCCCTCTAAAACTATTATCAACTGGCCCTTATCCCTTACGGAGGGTCGGCACAGTATGTGCTACTCTTCCAAACATTTCTGTCAGCCGTCATATCTGAATCTACTCCCTTCTTAAGCATATCCTCTTTTACACAATCCATCCGTACTTTCTTCGGACCTCCACTTCCTTTGTAGCCATCCACATTCATTCTTAACACTTTCATTCGTTCTAAAACCATTAGGAAACAACATTTCTTAAGATAAAAAGTGGCAAATTATGTTGTATTGTGCAAACAAACACGTAACAATTATTCCAAAATATTTGCGATAGTCATTTTGTTGTTTCTTTATAATTACTTAATTCTGTTTAAATTTAATTTTACTCCAGTTCGCATAATAGGGTTAGCATCAAGATGTTTTCTAAACAAATATTATTTAAAGATAATCTAGTTCTATTTATTGTTTAGAATTTGTAAATTATTATCATACAACAGAATTAGAATCATTAAAGATAAAAGTAATTACATAATGTTGGTCATTGTTTACATGAAACAATTTATTTTGTTTGTGGTTAGGTCAAATCTTGAACAGTGGTAAGTAAAGAAACATAATATCGACATGTTCCTTATAGGTTTCTTTAAACGAAAGCGATGAAATAACATGACCTTACAAAACAGAGACGCCAAGTTCCGCGTTTCGTCTAATTAATGTGCTCTTTTCCAAACTTTCCAATATTCAAAATCTAAGATGTACATCTAGGTAAAAACAGTAATATAACAAATTCATGAACAGAGATAAAATAACGGTGAAGCAAAATGACATCATATGGTAACATAAAAAAAGAACAGTTGAATTTTTTTGTTGACAATCTTCTATTTTTAAATTAACGATCACATCTGATCAAATCTGATACCACGGGACCCGATGCACAAAGACAAAGAGTGACCTTTGCCGCAGCATACTGTACTAACAAGGGGCAAACATTCTTAATAATTATCAAATAAATGGACAAAGCGATATGCTTTGATTTCAAATAATGTTACAGTTTTAAAATATTTAGAGTTACGTCCTAACACTATAGAAGTTAACATAAACATACTTCGTCTTATATTCACTTTGAATGTAAACAATGTTTTGAGAACAATTTATTATTCATTGTCATCTACTCGTAGATAAGTTGACTCAACCAGATGTTTTTAATTATGTGCATATGAAAAAACTGCTGCATTCAGAGTCGATTAACGGTCTTTAAGAGTTGCTTTTACCATTGATTTTGTATGAGAACTCTAGGCATTGGTTTAAATATTGTATTTGTCAATTTCCTAGAAATGTGTTTGTATATAAAAATATAAGATCCATTTTACGTGTAAAATTATAATCAAGTGCATCTCACTTTTGCAACAGCTATAAAAAGTTATTCGAGCGCTAAATTACAATAAGGCTTCTGGTTGTGATAATTACAGTTGCTTTATAAAACAGCGCTGCTTGCGAAGGAAAATTGTTTAATTATTGCTCATGGTTCGCCTCGTGAACGTAAAGAGGACGTCAGAGGAAAATTTTAATTAACAATATTATTTTTAATTGTTAACTATTTACACTCTCCTCGTAGAAAATGATATTATAATTATGAAAATGTCTATTGTTGCGAAACGAATATTTCTAAATAAGTTAAGTGGAAAACGGTAAAATGCATTTACCTTAAAGACTAACCTATTCTTTATTGAAACTGCTAAGTGCGACAAGGACTATATGACAAGAACTGCTCTGGCACAATAACTGTAATATATTGTCACTTATGCTCACCGGGCCAGTTAAGATAGTCGCACTAGGTCGTAGTATAAATATCACATCGTTTTAAAGTCTTCCAAGTTTATTGAAATGATCGTTTTATGTTGCGCAATTTATTTTAATTTACATAATGCAGTGTAAAATCATTTGTAACAAAATTCCTACTTTGTTCACTTTAATTGTTTCAAAAAGTTACAGAATTGAATCAAGTTTAAAGAAAGTATAGACTTTGCGCACTTAAGTCGGTCTGTTTCAGAAACATTGTACTGTGGGTACACAAGTAAAACTTTTCTCTTCCCTCAAGAGGCGCGCGGTGGCTTCCTCTTGGATGGACTAGTTTCAACGCGGAAACTTTTAAATATAAACTCTCTCGTTTAATTTCGGTACAAAACAGATGTTCCATGGCAATCTGAAAAAAGTACCACGCGATTTGATGATTTTTTTTAGGGAAAGAGGCAGAAGCAAGCCTATTTTACTAGATGTTAAGCTACCACAAGCATAATTATTGAGTTCTGAAACTAGTTTCAGATCTAGACCAAAAGATGGAAAATAAATGATTCGATTATTATGCTTAAAGCCATACATTTAAAAAAATAATCTTGAAAGCCAACTTTTTCCCACATTATCTTCACCGGTAAATTAAGTTATGCATATAAGTTACACTTCAAATTATCGAATGCAATACTTCAGCTCGAATGAATTCTAAATTAGCATAATCATATACAGGATTAGATTAATAGTCAACTGGTTAAGTTAAATCGATAAGCTTATTCACGCTTCAATTGCTACTACCAATTATCTAAGAGCACGAGCATATTGGATGTTTAAGTGATGTTTCAAACACATTACCGATAGGTAACAAGTCCTGTTATTGAAAACTTATTATTTCTGCAGTATAGTACTATTTTCTAACCGCAATCTTACTAATCTTACTAATATCTTATATTATAATCTTAATCTTATATTATAAATGCGAAAGTTTAGATGGATGGATAGATGGATGGATGGATGGATGGATGTTTGTTAGAGTTTGTAGCCTAAACGGCTGAACGGATTACGATTAAATTTGGTATAGACGTAGAGGATAGTCTGGAAGAACACATAGGCTACTCACTTTTGTTTTTTTTAATTCCACGCGGACGGAGTCGCGGGCGAAAGCTAGTTTTTAATAATAATAATAAATGCATTATTTCACTTTTGAAAATATACATTTCATGAGAGCATTGGCTCCTGCACTAGGTTCACCTGTGCTGCAGGAGCCAGTCTATCTTGTATCTTTACTATCTAATCTTTATTTCCTTTAGATGTAGATCACGAAATCACGAAGGTAAAACATTGCTTAAAACTTAATATGGGATCTATACTATATATAAATGTAAAAGGAACAAGTGATTTGCTTGCATGCGATAGAAAACTTATTCAATATTGAACCAGTTCCCGTCCGATTGCGGTTTAAATATAGAGAAATATTTCGATATATTGTATATTGAATATCGATGACAGGAAGGAAATGCAAATCATGTACATACCTACAGATATATGTGTATATTTACATTCATTGGTCATGTATTAGATATACAAGTAGTATATAGTACTATTTTGTAGGCATTATGTATGTATTAACAGTGGTAGAGCCCGCTTTAACATCTTCGCACGAATGGGTCAGCTCGCCCGGTGCAATACCACGACCACACAGAAGACAGGTGTGAAGTGGGAGTAATTCCGCGTTTCGTCTGAGTGTGGTGCCGGAGGCCCAACTCTACTCCCTTTTTCTTCCCACCCTTTTTCTCATAAGAATAGGATGGAAAGGGAACGTGGATTTGACGGTGGGAGAAACGCATAGGAAGAGGAAATATCCTCTTTATGTTCGTCTCCTCTTCCGTCGATTAAGGGTAGGCAACACATCCGCTATTGCGAATGTCTATGGGCAGCGGTCGCTTCGCCATTTTGGCGGATTAAGGTGGTCGCTTGCTCGTTTGCCACCTTATGATATATAAAAAAAAATGTAGCATTTGTTTGATCCGTAGACCCTACATGCATAGTATACATGAAGGAAGTTTAAAGTGAAATATTTAATTGCATTAGTTCACACATATTTAGATATTAACTATATGTCGAGAACATTTTAAATAAACATGTGTTAGGATCTCTTTATCCACATGTTAGAACAATACAAAAGCTGCTGATTGTGACAGAAAATGCTTTATAATTCCAAAACAAACACAAACGAATTCGCGTAATAACGCTGTATCAAACTAGGAAAATGTTACGTTTCAATTTTAATTCAAATGTTATATAATGGAGGCATTACTTTGTTGTGGACCAACATTTTCGCTTGTATTAAAAAGTTTTTTCTCTGTACGAAATAAGGTAACTTTTTTAGGCAAACAAAAAAATCAGTCCTAGTATTTTACAACCTGTAACAAACTGGTGAAAATATTGTAGGTTTTAAACATAAAATTAAGTAAAAGTTAATTTGATAGGTGTCTAAATGACTCTCAAAACGAGACTACTTCTTCACATTGATAAATGCTCTGACTTAAAAAGAGAATTTACATTTCATTATTGAAATTAATAAGTCATAAAACTAAAACGATATAATCTGAAGTTTAAAATGTTTTTCCTGTGGGCTACAGGAAAAACATTTTAAAGTTTCACAAGTGCAATTTTCACTTCTTTCACTTTTCCAATAAAACAGAGTCTGCCGCGCGCCGGCGATGCAACGTGCATCGGTGATTTATAGTGGCGCCGACATCGAGCCGGCGACAATAAAGAAATATTTCTAACCGTGCAGTTGTGAACTTCATAGAACAAAACTCTTTCAACAATGGATTCTAAAGAGTTATCAACACGTTTATTTTTTAAAAAACATTTAATATTATTGT
Source organism: Papilio memnon (assembly GCA_003118335.3). Lineage (NCBI taxonomy): Eukaryota > Metazoa > Arthropoda > Insecta > Lepidoptera > Papilionidae > Papilio > Papilio memnon. Next base: position 260,681 of record LD688996.1, read on the forward strand.
ATTTTTCAACGTTTTCTTGGTTACTACGTATCTTCAGAACTGCTCAACGGATATCTCTGGGAAATGGCAAAGATATAGAACATACGAGTAGCCTGGAAGAACACAGGCTATTGATTACGATTTTGTTAATTCCGCGACGACGTCACGGACAACAGCAAGTAAAATAAGTACGGAAATATGGAGGTTTGTCATATTTATTTATGAATCTATCGTCATTTCCAGAACACATGTTATTTTAGAATCCAAACACAAATTGTTTGGTATATAATATATCATCAGGAATTGAATCAATACCGAACCGTAGCGTATCATGTAGGCAGGCTTCTCTCGTTTGCTAAGTGCACGCATCAGTTGCTGTGTAAATATTTGGACCGGTGTCACAAACAGAAATTGCATCAACAACCGGTTTCACAGAGCTGTTTACCTACCCACATGTACAGTGTTTAAGGATTTTAATTTAATTAGTTACACGAATGTTTTAACTGAATATCTAACCTGCAACTAAAACTAAAATGAGTAAATTATTATTCAAAAGTAATAAGAAACTAATAACAAAAAGAGTTGCAATAAAATGGGACCTTATCCAGATTTAATCGCAATCAGAGGATCGTGCAGACATTTTTCATTTCATAGACTGTTCAACAAATAGGGGAAGACATACATATTAAATTACTGGAAAATACCGATGATTAAAGATATTTTTCAACGTGAAGTAAATAAAAGAAACACATAATATGTTTTTCAAAATCCCAGTCTGAATTTAATCATTTTCTTAATTAGATTAGTTAGAGTTTTTAATAACAAATAAAATATCATTGCTATCAAAGTATCGTATCTCTTGTTTGCTATTGAAGTAAATATTTATAAAAGCAAATAAATTTGTTTAAAAAATATTATGAAAAAGATTTCAGAACAGCACTTCAATGAAAAAATCTTATTAACTTGGAATTCCACTCTTATAGAAGCCGTTGCGAGGCCAAATAAAAATTGAATAGCTCTAATGATGGCTCATTGGTCGTAAATGGACAATAATTCATATTATAATAGCACTAAGAACTACTTGAGTATTAAAAAAATGTGTTTTTTAATCTGAAATCATTCCATTGAATAATATTGAAAGAGCCTCGTAAATATATTTTAGTTTTCTTGGAAAGAGCAAATAGAAAATGGGAAAATGATTTTTACATTTCTCGAACTAAATTCCTTTATTCCACTCACAAAGAATTTGCTCACCGACGTCTAATCCTATTAACAACTTTAAAGTGTTAATATTCACGCTATTATAAAGAGTAGAAAATCTTGGTAACCGTCCTTGAGATATCAAAGTTTATGAAGTGCGAAGTTTTTTTTTAATGTTTAAACTCTACTTGGAAATATGCAACGCCTGAAAAAGGCCGAAATATACAACATTGCATAATTAAAATACAATGTACGTCGACTAGTTACATTGTGAATGGATTTTTAACAGTGGAGTATGATTCATTTGTAGTGTTTTTTGTTTTCTCTCGTATATATTATAAAAGCTATTCTTTTAATATGAAAATGATAAATCTTAGTCACTGTTACCTTGGTTCATTAATTAGCAAACTTGTATTTAAGTAGGCAAGAACTTTTCCTACATGATATAAAAATATGTACACACATATACAGTTGATATACATCCACAGCGTGTTAGCGTTAACTAACTTACAGATCGTGGAGTTTTAATTGCGAAAGACTTTAGAAACTTTGAGACGATTTAAAATTTCTCTTAATTAAAACTTTAATTAATCCCCCGTCGTGATAAGTTATTGAGCCGGCAAATATCGATATAAAGTTAAAACGTAAAAGGTGTTGCTTCAAATTAATATAATTTACCTTTTAAATTATTATAAATTAAAATCTTTTGGCTTCAACAAAGGTTAATAATTTAATTACTCTATTATAATAAGACGTAATAGAAACAAGACGTTTCGATATGAACTTTAAATAAATGTCAAAATAGACATTGATGAAATTCTGTTGAAATAAAAATATACAGTATAATTTACTTAGAGTAGAGTGCGATAAAGGGGCGCCATTGTTGAATATCTGGCGGCTACAGAATTGTATGAAAACGGCGCGAGCGTGGGAAGCGTCAACGTAGTACCCAGTTGTCAAAATGAGAACATTTAGTAAATGCATTTCACTTTTAATATCGTAAAATATCTCATGTATGAAAATACATATACATGTTATATTTTTCCAGACTAACATGAAATATTTTTTGCGGATTCATCTACATATGGAATTCGTTGTCACCTAAGCGTAATCAGCTGTACAGGTTTCGAAGATGACGTTTGATTAGGATTTTTCTTCGAGGTGACAGAGATAAAGTCGGCCGAGTTTAAAATACCTCGTTTACAGAACGTATTTGTGTTTATTATATATATATTAATTAAGCTTTAGCCCCCGACTTTGTCTGCGCAATAATAGGAAAGTATGAAAAGTACCCAATGTGTTAAACCAGACTATGTTCTATGTCTATGCCAATAAGATGTGTTGAACCGTTACGTTGAGTTATCGAGTAAATATTTGAATTAAACGGAAGCCGTACAAATTTCCATATGTTGCATATGTGTTCTTCCGTTTAACCGACCTGGATATAATTTCTAACAAACCACCTTTTTCTATTTTCACCTTAAAACTTAATAATATAAAAACAAAAAATGTAAAAAAAATAGCAAGCACAAGTTATAAAAGAAAAATGATTTTTGTTCAAGTTGTTTAGTCGGAAAACTTGTCAATTGGCGTAGCGCAGTTCGCAGGAAAGGATGTTCTATTATTTCTACGGATGCTTGAAATTTCCGAGAAATATTGGAGGGTGAAGTACCTAAGTACTGAATTTATTTAGCCGTATAATTCTATCCAGTGAAGTATAACAAAAAACATCCGTTACTTTAAAAATCCATTAAAGAGATCATTTTAAAAATATATAAAGAATAATACAACAAACGTACAACAGACATAAAGAAAAAACCTACCTGCCTTATAAGAAGATATAACACAATTTCATTTAGTACGGGTTAAATGCTAACATTATTATTTTATTAAACTTTAATAAATCGTGGTTCCTTAATTATTTTTGTGTCTCACTTAAATAATAGTGAAGTTAAAGAATCGTTTGATCTAAAATAATGCGAAATTAATTTTTAGTTGAAATACAACACTGTGTATACCACAATATTGCGGCAAACGTCACGACCGCACTTATGTCAATGTTATTTTGAACATTCATAAAATTACGAATGGCTCGTACATATTGCGGTTAATCCTGGACATTTTCATAACGTTGGACATGTAAGTGTTTCAATAGGTTTTACATTGCATCATTTATATCTTCATTAATATCAAATCGAAGCTCTGATGGATAAACAATCTTTTTTTCCATCTTTTTTCAATTAAATATGAAAGCAAATTTTTTATTTTTATGTAAGAAAAAATCTTCAGGAAAAGAATCTGATCAATTTATAAATCCTTAATCATGGCAAAGAAATAGTGGCGCAAGAGTAGAAAAATAGACAACTTAACGCCTTTTTTAATGTTACAGCTTCGTAACATCTGAATTATTAATAAAAAGTAGGAAAAATAAACGCCTATTAGTTTGCGAACCTTAGTTTTGGTTACACATTCCAGTGTAAAAAAGTTCTTTTACCAATACAAAATCTATAATAAACGATATTAGAATTAAGATAAAATTGACTTCGAAATGATCTCCTTTGTCTATTAGTCTACTAGTATCCTGAACTTCATTTTCTAGAATTCGTTGAATGCTTTTCCTTATCTTGGCATTATTTGAACTTCTTTGCCTTAGTGCACTCAAGCTTTGCTCAGATTTTTCTTCGCGGTATTCAGTTTTAAACGAGAAACTGAATTCAGCGACCTTCGCTAAACATGTTTTCGTTTTATATAAAACTAGTTTTCGCCCGCGACTCCGTCCGCGTGGAATAAAAAAAAACAAAAGTGAGTAGCCTATGTGTGCTTCCAGACTATCCTCTACATCTGTGCCAAATTTAATTGAAATCCGTTCAACCATTTAGGCTACAAACTCTAACAAACATCCATCCATCCATGACCATCCATTCTTCGACGTAAAATGGAACCATCCTAGTTTAATTGGAAATTAAAGTATTTTTGTCATTTTCAATGACAATATTCTAAAGAAATTACCGTTTAAAATTGAACAATATGTTACGTTTCCCAGAAAAAAAGATACGCTCGAATTTATTTACCTATCGCACCAGTTATATCAGAAATTACTCTACCATTAAAATGTCTGTCGAATAAATATTTTTTTGCCAAGAATTTATTCAAAGGATCAAGGTATTTTAGTAACAAAAATATTTTATAACATGAAAAGAAAACGTTTATGTGAAATCAATTCTTTATTTTTACTGTTAAAATAAGATCTTCAGTAGCTGTAATGTTACTGTCGTAATTATAATATTTTTTTATCTTATCTTTATTATCTAATACTAATATTATAAAGAGGAAAGATTTGTATTTTTGTATGTATTGAAATAACTGAAAGACTACTGGGCCGATTTTAAAAGTTCTTTCATCGTTAGATAGGTAATTTATCTGTGAGTAACATAGGCTATATTTTTTAATTTCATGTGGGCGAAGTCGCGAGCAACAGCTACTTTATTCATAAAACAATAATCAAACTATTTCCCATAGGTTTTATAATCAACTGAGCTGAGTTCCAGATGTGAATTTGTGGAAGCTACTGCTTGTTTAAGATGTGAGTTGTAACTCCAAATTAAATTTGTCAACTCTAGGTGACAAGAATAGTTTGTGAATTTGGTACATTGCACAACGTCATGTGAATAACCAATTCAATTTGTCATAATTACTGAACGACGATAGAAACATAAGCAGCGAAATATTCACTATATTCAATATAGAATATTTCACTACATTTTACATTTATTAAATATATTATATTACAAATATCTTATTTAATATTCAAACTCACCAAAGCCAGTTAGTACCATATTACTTATATTATCTATACTAATATAATAAAGCGTAAACACACACTTCTTAGTTACCTAAGATGTCAGCAACTACAGCATATTTTGAATAATTCTTTCTTTAATAAAAAGCCCTACACTTACGTCACGCTTTAGGCTATATATTTTCACGCCATTAAATTTAGGCTTAAATATTTTGCTGCCAACATCAAGCAAGCAAGATTGCCGTGGTTTGTCATCATGTTATGTCATTTTGACATTTGAAATTGATAATTTGACAAATGTAGGTAAACAATGATTTTTTTTTAAATTTCACGCGGATGAAGCCGCAAGGGAACAGCTAGTTATATATAATTTGCAAGTTAATTAATGTATACCAAAGGAAAAAAGATGTTAAAAATGCAATAACAAAATCATATCTTTTAAAGATAAAACGTACCGATTTTACGCAAATGTCAATTCAGTAAGCGGCAACAAAAATAAACTGAAATCTCTTTGATGTTTAATGAATAGTTAAAAACTATCTTTAAATTAGGCCATAAATCAAAAAATTCTTAATTAATAGGCAGAAGTCGGCGTTCGGTGAAACTCCAATTTAGCAACAATTGTCGCAATTTTCACACGAACTGAAATATGTGTCAAGCCTCATGGCACTTCAACGTTGCTATTGGATCAATGTTTAGTGCAAAAATCAACGCCGTTAACTCAGAATACATGCACCAAAATTTCATATGTTTTTAAACCCACATACGCAAAGAAACTCCCTTAAATAACTTAGAGTTGCTTAGTATAGATTACTAATAAAAAGTATCCATTAAGACTTTCCCACAATGACAATTTAGTGACTCTGAGCGTGGTATTTACTTGACTAACGTTTACTAAGAACATTTTGTTAAGGGGCCCTAGCACGAAAAAAATAAATTTGTATGAGATTTATTGGTGCTTTAACTTTACGCTCGTTAGGGGAGTACGAATACTTTCTCGCAAAATTCGTGTCCATGTTTTTTAAGAAAAAATAGGATTGGTCAAAAGCCGCCACATCTGTAATATTTCTTATGTTGTTGATATGCATGTATAGGCATAATAAGTTAATACAAAAAATTATCGATTTTTTTAAGTTGTATAAACGTATAATATGAGCCAGTACTCAAGACAATAATTAAATAGATGGATGCAAAATGCAACGTAGAAACTGTGAGAAACATCTAAAATGAATGTTGGCGTAAAATCTACAGAAAAAAGCATATTGTTAGGAACTGCGCGGGCATTTAGATTAGAGATGAGACTTGACGTCAACATCATACATTATTGTAATTAAAAAAACAAATGCTTTATATATATGTCGGAGTGACAAGCGGCTTCCACAATTTAATTCCGAAAGCAGATCACATACACGGTAACTATCCACCATTGTGGGCGTGTGTATTTAGGAGGTAATGAAATAACAATCATGTAACATCAGAAACACAGTCCTTCAATCTTTAGTGAAAACTGCACAACACGATCTAAACGGATTGCAAACATTTACAGAGATTAATCACTTGACTTTATACGTGCGCACAACCAAAGCGCATCATTCCACCATTCAGTGACAACTGTCATCTGTTATTCAATCGCAAATACTCAGTATTCAGTACAGTAAAATTATTATTGGTCAGTAACTTTAATCGTTCAAAAATGAACAATCGTTTCGCGCCGTTTTATTATATTTCAGACACTAACAATATGTATATGAATAACATTATCCTACTCCCGTAGGGTCGGGGCACCGGGTTTTCGTCCTCCAAATAACTCTATCATCCGTCATCTCAGTCATCACTCCCTTCTTTCACGCAATCCATCCGGTATACCCCTCCACATTCATAACTAACGTCGTAACTACAAACGTCGATAACTCATCGGTTTGCACCATGGAAAATTACTACATAAGATATTTATGAAATAATATTTGATATTTAAGTATAACTGACAATCTACTTCATTCTACTTTCAACATTAATAGGATCACCTAAATTCCAAATAAAAAAGTTGATCTCTCATCTGCTTGAATCGTAGAAATAAATGTTGTAAAGAAAATCTTATTTCTTATAATAAAATCCTTGCTACGAGTATGTGAGATTTATGATTTCACATTTTGATCTAAGGTTCATTCTATAATATTTTAGATATTCAACGAAATTATCCTCTCGGAATGTTACGCTTGAAGCCATACGTCAAAGGAATATGTAGCTATGATTTTCTTTGCTATCATTTAAAGAAGCGCCTTAAGAAAGTTTTATTAAATTAGAACATCGTATATTATTTATAGGTAGAATTGGAGTAACTCAATGAAGTATAAACGGAATAATGTTTATTTTCTTATGAGGTTTTGGTTAAATAAAAGGTTTGTATGGATGGATGTTTGTTACCGGATGTTCGGTACAAATGTAAAACACTGTCTTTGCGCGGCGTAATTAAAAGACAGTGTATTAAATAAATGTTATAAATAATTAAATGACAGACAAACAGACGCAAAGTCGCACAAAGGCTAGTTTGAGTAAACTGGACTAATTTAGTTAAATTTAAGGCAAATGTTTTTATTTGTGTTTTATAAAAGGCAAATAGGTTTATTTTTTCAGTGGAAATGGACGGTTAGACTGTAGCGTGAGTGTTTACTAGACATAAATAAAAATGTTTGGCGTTCGCTGAAAAACATTTTTGTATAAATAAATGGCTTTGAATGTTTGATATTTATAAAGTTCATACAATCGAAAACAAGTTAACTGAAGCGCAGTATTAAAGCTATCTATATCCAGACAGATAAATAAAATGATTAATTTGTATGTTAAATCAATAGTTATTTGACTAATTTTATTAAGTAATCAAAATTTCATAAGACATAGTATCTCACGGCAATGAAAGCATAGCCCATGTGCGATGTATAACTTTAGTTAGTACAGACTTAATATATGAAAATAAGCGACATGAGACGAAACGTACATTATTATTTCTGCAGCAAAGTGTATTCTGCATTAAAGAGAAATGCATTGAAACTTTGAAACTAATGTACAGCGCAACATAAACTACCTGCTCAGTACATTGAGCATAAATACACCGTCCGAATGAAGATTGTGATACCTAGTCTACATTAAGTAGTTGAAGCGGTATGTCGTCTTATGAAAGAATGTCGAAAATTTAAATTTCGCTGTTCGCAGTTCGGTGCGATTTGAAAGAATTTCGAATCTCGCACAACTATGAGGGTTCCGTATACAGTTATAGCCCTATGTATCTCCCTTTCGAAATTTAAACACGATTATTACCTGGATGGCATTTCGTCTTAAAGTGCTCTCTTCTTAGGAAAGTCGGCGATCATCATAGCTATCTGCACTCTCGTAACCACGATTCTGAACAGCGAATTGTTGCTCATTCCAAACTACTAGTGTAGATTCTTTAGTCAGGATATTCATTTTCGAACTGCCCTTATAAATAGTACGTTTAAGTTACAACATATAAACGAATACATCATTCAAGAATCACATAGAATCGTATAGAATATCGTGTACGAGTTTTCACCGCTCACGCGTAAATTCTCCTTGTGTAAACGAGGCGTTAGCAAACGAAGAACGTTAAGTCTTAACTTAAGAAGTGACTGGAAATAATCGCATACTTGCATACGTAACTCATTTGATGTTGGTGTTCACTAGGGAGGTGTAACCATCACTACAAAGGATTTACTCGTCATACATTTAGTCTATTCATCTTAATTATCTTAAGACTTATTTCGTTGTACTAATATGTTGCTTTTACTTATACACGTCTAATTAAACTCAATTTCTTAATAACTTCGTACATATCAAGTAAGATTAAATGAATAAGGATAATGTACAAGCATAAATATCGTTGTATATTTTTAACAAAGTTAACAAAATGTTGGTATACAATATTTCAAGTAATGTAATATTATTTTTGCAATCTTACGTTAATTTTAAAAATACTATCTACTATCTATGTCTGAATCTTTCTCGTTATTTTATTTACTAAACTTACAATATTTGTTATTTGTTACTAGATTTTGCCCGCGACGCTGTCCGCGTTGTATTAAAATAAACAAAAGTGAGTAGCCAATGTGTTCTTCCCGACTATTCTCTACATCTATGCCAAATTTCATCCAGATCCGTTCAGCCGTTTAGGCTACAAACTCTAACAAACATCCATCCATCCATCTAAACTTTCTCTTTTATAATATTAGTAAGAAGTAAGATTATCGCTTACAAGTAACCTTTGACCTACTACCGTGTAAGACTTCTGAAAGGCCAGTTTGCCGGGTCAAGAGTTTTAAATATAGCATAAGAGAAAACATTTTTTTGGCCTGGAGCAGTCATACATACAAACGCCATACGTAAAGATTACAAAATGTACGTTATTATTACATGTCTAAAGTCGCGTACTAGCCGACATAACATGTTACACAACGATTCCTGCAATCAGTATGTAGTGATAGGAAACCAGCGTGCAACGAGCCACTCGATACGGATGTTACACCTCGTAACATTATTCTGAGTGACGTTGTACCCACCTTAAAGCGAACGACACGATCTTTTAAAACATTTATTTATCCGATAAACGCTCATCATTGAAGCAAAAACATTTTATTTCACATAAGGAAAATTCAATATAAACTCTCGTTTAAACTGAGTGGCATAAATTAAGAATGTCACATTAATTGTACAGAATGGTATTGTTTCATATTTTTTCAGTGAACAAATATCATAATTATAGCAATGCTTTTACAGATAAATACTTGCAAAAAAGAAATAAAAACGATACGAACGATGGAAAAAGATAACTGACCCATCCCTACACGTAGCGAGCCCCTACCAAGGGCCTCCCCCTAGCCGTGGATAAACTGACGTAGACACTACGGCCCCTTCGGGGGGAGGGGAACACCGCGATGTTTAGTGGGTAGTCCGGCCTAAATATAACGCCGTGAGTCCCACACGAAACTGTCCCTGCTGCCCCCGCAGAACAGACGGCGAAGTGCGTAAAGGCACTCCCGCGACAACAAAAAAACACGATAGAAAGATATGAATTAAAAAAAAAAACAGTGTTTCTAAATTTGATGTTAACCAGCACTTGGTTAAATTATAAAATATTATATTATATTATAAAGCTATCGTTATTTTAATGTTTTAAACGAACAAACTCTGCCGATAAATGGCTTTGATCATTTAAAGAATTTGGACACCTCGTTATGAAATAAATTAATTAATTCAGCTTTCATTTCAAATTGTTCCCAAACAGCCGTCATAATTTTATACGTAATATTTGCTAATGTTTAATTGCTTACAGAATTTTTTAATGTTGACGCTTAAGTAATTGTTAAAAAAATGTAGATTAAATAAAGATTTTTTGTTATCTGATTGATATTTTGTTTTAAATCAATATGTACTGATCTATGTATAAACAATTATATATTCAAATACATAATTAAATGGTGTTTCGGCAATGGAAACCGACGGGTTCGCGTACTATTAATATAAATTTTCGACTAATCAGAAATGAATATATCCAAGAATTGGCAGCATTTCAATACAAGGTTGACGACAAAGCTGTAATTTGCGTTATATCTTACTAATATCATAAATGCGAAAGTTTAGATGGATGGATATTTGTTAGCGCTTGTAGCTTAAACTGCTGAACGTATCTTGATCAAATTTGGCATAGATGTAGAAGTAAGTCTGGAAGAACACATAGGCTGCTTACTTTTGCGTTATTTAATTACACGCGGACGGAATCGCGAGCGAAAGTTAGTATTTTTATAAATTGCTTAAGTATTTTAAACTAAACTAAATAAATATACTGCTAAACAAACTTGTAAAAACGAAATTTTCGTCTCGATGGAAAATAATTATTTCGTTGAATCAATTGAAAGAACATCTTTAAAATTATTTTATTCATTTCTACTCGTATTTGCTTCTTTTTGATTCAGTGAGTATTTTAAAGTACTAGACAAAAGAATGCTTTATCTTTTGTCTATTTTTAAATCTACTTATGTACTTAAATTATAAATTAAACAAATTATTTTACATCTGTTTTTTTATAATTATTATTAATGCAATTTTATTATTAACTAGCCTATGTTACTCACGGATAAATTACCTTTCTAACGGCGAAAGAATTTTTAAAATCGGCCCAGTAGTTTTTGAGTTATTTCAATACATACAAAAATGCAAATCGTTCCTCTTTATAATATTAGTATAGATTAATATTTTGTTTCAAGACCCTCATCGTCACAAACTATTGTACGAGTACCGATATTTAATATTTATGTTTAACCTTTTTTTAAATCAGAACTTGTTTATGTTGTTTAGAAAATTAATGAATCTTTTATCTCTGTCTTTAACATTGTTTTCTTCGTCTTTCTTGTATAATATCACTTTAAAAATTAAAGCAACAATTCCTTGAATAAATTACAAAGGCCTACTACTGCCTACAGAATGACACGTATTTCAAATAAATGTATTTTAATTTACGCTATAAAATCATAGGTAGAAAATATATTTGCAAAATCTGGGAAATACCGCACTGCGGATGTCGACCACCACACTAGTAATCTCACTTGATTGCTGCCAATTGGAATGAAGTATAAAAAATAGATGGATTCTTATTCTAACAATTGTTTATATATTTTATTATCTATACTAATGTAATAAAGCATAATCACACACTTCTTTGTTGCCTAAGATGTCAGCAATTACAGCATATTTTTGAATAATTATTTTTTTTATAAAAAGCCCTACACTTACGTCACGCCTTAGGCTATATATTTTCACACCATTGAACTTAAGGAGTAAATATTTTGGATAAAAACCCTAATGTGGCAAAGAGACCATAAGTTGCTGCCAACATCAAGGAAGCAAGATTGCAATGTTTTGTCATCATGTCATGTCGTTTTGACATTTGCAATTGATAATTTGACAAATGTAAACAATAAAATTAGATATTTTCATGTGGATGAAGCCGCACAGGAACAGCTGGTACTAATATAAATGCGAAAGTTTTGGTAGTTGGATGGATGTTGGTTACAATAAGTTAAGGTAATACAAAACGGCATAACGGATCTCAATGAAACTTGCCAGATATAGAACATAGTCTGGAAGAACACATAGGCTACTTACCACGTTATTTTTTAATTCTGCGCGGACTAAGCGGGCCAAAATAAAGACAAAAAGACAAATGCCAAATGCATTTACAGCACAGATTAAATAACTTTTAACCTATAATACATGATTTTCCAAACCTTTCCGAAAAATCATATTTAATGCAAGATCGGTATGATGATGGTATTATATTATAATAAAGGAAAAATAATTTTTAAAAAATCTAGCATCCAAATTTATATGTTTTGTTGAATGTGGTATTTATACAATACTAGCTGTTGCTTGCGACTTCGGCCGCGTGAAATTAAAAAATATAGCCCATGTTACTCACAGATAAATTACCTTTCAAACGGTGAAAGAATTTTTAAAATCGGCCCCGTAGTTTTTGAGTTATTTCAATACATACAAAAATGCAAAAATACAAATCTTTCCTCTTTATAATGTTAGTATAAATATAAATATAGATTACGCATTGTACAAAGTGTGATTTAAAAGTTCTAGGTTTCATTCATATACTTCGGTTCTTATTCGTGGAATTTCTGCTCGAGTTATGTAAGAACTATCATCAGGTTGGCTTCGTGGTATTCTTTTATTTAAAAACTTCATGCAAAACTTAGCAATTATTAAACAGAAGACCTACAGTGGAAGTTTCTTCCCGTTGAACTGACCGATTCATAGCGTGGTTTAACTTCTGAAGAAGTTATTAACGCAATAGAACATCCAATTTAAAATATCAAATTATTTTTAAAAGTCTTCGAGTTGTTCCTAAGTCAACTAAAGTTAGTGGTAAGTAAGTAATTAAGGTTGTTCAAGTGTAAATTACGAAATAATGCCGCAATAAAACTTTCCGACTTGAAAACACCAGTCAGTTTACTTAAAATACTTATTTTCTACGGTTTCGTTTATTTTCTTTGCTTCATCGCTAAATAAATCTTCGAATTAAACATTTATTATAAAAGCCATTAGTAAACAACAATTTCTTTCGTGTTTTCCCCATAAAGATTTACGTATCATATTCTTTTCTTATATAATTCATATACCATTAGTAGTCTTTAATTAAACCTGCCCTTACAAGATTTCCCGCTTTATTATTTTTTTTCCTGAGATTTCCTTATTTTACCAATACATGTATTATTATGTGGCGCTTATTTTCATGAAATATTTTTTAAAGAAATGGTTTAATTGTGTTTTGGTTTTATATTTATAATAAACTAGCTTTCGCCCGCGACTCCGTTCGCGTGGAATTAAATAAAATAAAAATTAGTCTATGTGTTCTTCCAGACTATACTCTACATCTATACCAAATTTGATCGAAATCCGTTTAGACGTTTAGGCTACATACTCTAACAAACATCCATTCATCTAAATTTTTCGCATTTATAATATTAGTAAGATACGGATAGTATGAAGTATGATTAAGTAGTGATATAAATCAATTTTGTTTCTATCGTCAAATATTCTTCAAGAGGTTTCTTAACCGTATCATCACATCATCATCACCAGCTCACTATACGTCCCCACCGAGGGGCTCGGAGCCTACCCTAAAGTTAGGGTGATTAGGCCATAGTCAACCACGCTGGCCCACTGCGGGTTGGTTGACTTCACACATATCTTTGAATTTCTTCTCCGATATGTGCAGGTTGCATCACGATGTTTTCCTTCACCGTAAGAACGTCGGGTAAATTAGGTACATATGAAAATTCGAAAAATCGAAAAATCACATTGGTACATGGCGGCGGGATTCGAACCCAAAGACCTATAGATTACAAGTCAAGTGCTTAAACCACTGAGCCACCGACGCTCTCTTAACCGTATGAAATAAATGTAAAAAAAATATTCATATGAAAATCTAAATTTTCGTTTATAACTTAACATAAAAATCACTTGTCACGAAACATGTATTGTGTATTCTTATTTTTATTCGATAGTAATTCTAGCTTCGAGTTTTACTTACGTAACCTATGACAACATTACAGAATATATCTTATCTTACTAATGTTATAAACGCGAAAGTTTATATGGATGGATGTTAGATATGAGTTATGATGTTTGTTAGGGGTTGTAGCCTAAACTGCTGAACGGATCTCGATGAAATTTGGCATAGTAGAGGATAGTCTGGAAGAACACATGTGATACTTTTGTTTTTTAATTCCACACCACGAGTCGCGAACGCAAGCTAGTAGGAACATAAATCAAACAGAGACGTTGCTTTCCAAAACTCTCATTAACTATGAGATAATTTCAGACGGTACTCGTAAAGCTTTTAAAGTTTTGTTTTTAGTTGTGAGTAACAAGAGCCCGTGTGCATTAAGTTATGCCGTTTTCGAACTTCAACAAATTAATGCAGTATTCAAGGTAATTTTGTTGTCTTTCAGTTTACTTACATACATTAATTATAAATGTTGGCGGTAAGTAATACGGTCGATACAATAAGGTGGACGGAATGTATGTATCAGATTCCGTCCACCTTACATTAAAACTGAAATCGATCTTAATTAATACATTAAAATATAAATAAAAGCGATTCAAAAGAAAATTTTTTTAAGATTAAAAGAACGTTAACAGAAACCCACATCTTACTATTGTATAATTAATTAAGGTATCTCTTAAGCTGAATGTTAAAATTGATACTAAAGAACAGACATTAAAATTACATTCGATGACGTGTCGGCGGGAACTGTTCATTCCGAATAACGCAGTTATAGAGCCCTAACTTAGTTATTGAGTTAGCCGGCTGACTGCAATCACCTTGCCTACTGCTATATCTGTTCTATAAGTTGTCACAGTTTCCAATGCCGAAAACATAATTCAAAGCGATTGCTAGTCAAAAATCAATTAAATCCGGTATGTCGAGTATTTCATATCATAATAAATATTATTGAAATAGCAAAAAATGTAAGGAAAACAAAATTAGTCGATGACTTCAACGTATATAAAATCGTAATAGAAAAAAGTCAATTTAAAACTGTGTATTAACAATGTATATTCCAAATTGTACTTTGTAATGTGTAATTGTACGACGGGCGTGAAATGTAATCCATTGGACTTTTCGCCCTTGTGTCCGACATATAAACAAGCTAGGATTTGTGAATCAGTAATTTATTTATACTTCAAATAAGCCCGATGCGTCGTCAAAATCCTACTCGATTAATGCTTGATTCACACCGTGAAAGCAAAGCGAAACCGATGCTAAAGTCTACTTAGGGCTATGGAACAAAGAGCTACATATTCAATTTCCCATATTGCACATTCAGGCTGCTAGGCTGTTTCGAAAACAAATCCACGCCAGTTTCATATTAAACTACATTTCGCTTCAAATCCGGTTCGCTTTCGCGGCTGTGTGCTGGAGGCTGAATATCCTACGGTAATGCCGTGTTTACTCACCCGCGCGTGATACGGATTGTATTTCAACAAGCGCTTGTGGCCACAGGCATTTTACGTCTATTTAAATGATTGTGATTTCAATTAAATGGAATGATTTTTTATAAAATTTGATTTAGCAAAGCGAAAATGTTACAGTTTTCAAATAAATAAACCTCAATTGAAATTATGACAACGATTAGGCAAAATATTGCTGAAATCATGGGTTGTAACTAAAGTTTACTAAAACATTCAGACACCATTCTCGTAAAATATCGACTGGAATGTAATACTAGCTTTCGCCCGCCGCTTCATCCGCGTGGAATTTTAAAAAACAAAAGCAGGTAGCCTTTCTTTTTTTCCAGACTATACTCTACATCTATACCAAATTTCATCGAGATCCGTTAAGCAGTTCTGGCTACAAACTCTAACAAACATCCAACCATATATCTTAACTTTCGCATTTATAATATTAGTCTATAATATTACTAAGATAAATCTGCAGTTTGCAGCTAGTTATAGAACCGTGACCTGACCTTGCTAAAGACCTTGGAATGTTATTACGTCAAACGAGTCGAAACCGATGAAATCAATGAAGAGCTCATCCACCAAGGTACTTTACTAAGGGCTTAGATCTAGGAAAGGCGAACTCGAGCAGTGTTCGACTCTTGAGATAAACTACTCCTACAGAAGTTTCCGTTAAGCGTACTTTACTTTCATCAGAAAAGTTTCGAAGAATGTCATCGTGAGTTTCCACTGCCAAAACACTTCTACAAAAACATATTAAGAACCTATTTAATAAAACGTTTTGTATTGGTAACGTTACCACGTTCTGTTTCTGAGGCGTTAACCGCTACTGTGAATCGAGTTAAGGTTAGCAGCGAACGTTAAATTAAATCAGTCGTAGTGTAACTGACCGGAAGTGTGTAACGCAATTAAGCCTTAACTCCATCACAATATCAATGAAGCTCTACATGTAACATTTCCACGTTGAAATACAGAGAAAAAACACATTTAAATATGAATAATCAAGAGTTCAAATTTGAATTTTTAGCGCTATTTTTGGAAATGCACTGAATTTTTCCAACCAAAAAGTGCACCTTAATATTTCCAGTAACCGCTATCTGACTAAGCTCCCTTTGCGTTTAAAACATCTTAGTCTGGTAGCTGAATGCGCTGTCGCAAATCGATTGCCGAGGTTAAAGAACGTATTTTCGACGGGTGACCTCTTAAGTACCGATGTTTTAGAACTTCTTATGTCTAAAGACTGTTTTTATAAAACTGCAAATCTGCGACCAATACATTAAGCGAACCCTAGCATCCAGACTCACTCTAGCCGACTTAAAGTCAAAATTTTAAGTTGAAGATACTATTAATAACTACTTTGTTTACATTAAAAAATATTTATCATAAATTCTTAGAACTATTATCATTTTGCAGTAAAATATTTACCACATTTTACCCGTACACTGTACATACATGTATCTAGTGCGGCTTGTTTCAACTCCCTTTATCAATTACTACGAGCAACAAGGTTTCAAAAGGTAAACGTCGGTTAGCGAGTGAGGCGTGAGGCCTCCAACACAGCCCGCTTTGAAAACGACACAACAATGTTAGTCGCTTCCTACGACACACAGCCGCTTGTTAAACTGTAACAACTACTATGTAAACTCTATATAACGTCACACGATGTAACGTCGAACTACAAATAACGTCGTAATAGCTTGACTTTGGTTTATTAACCTTGTTTTACACTCTTATTACTCGTGTTACACTCCGTATTACGTCGCACAGATTCTATATAACGTCGAAAATGCAGCATTGTAAACCATTAAGTTATCAAAATGTCTTAGAATTGCAGTTGCGTACAACCTTTTCTTTGCCGTTTTGTTATTTCATTATCTATTACGTGTTTTCTACGTGTGACAGTACCTGGGATTCTAAGGAATTTAGGCTATTATTTCTGTATGAGGACAACTAGACTTTTGTCAAATTGTCACAATCGCAGTTACTTTCATAGTTATGACCTGTAAGTTCCAGAAAAAATGTGTCGCAAGAGTAAGCAACTGTTATAAAATATAAGGTATTTAAAAAACCAGACAATTATTTTAATCTCAATAAATGGTACTTGCGATAAGTTCTAGAATTTGTGCCAACAAAATTTGTATCGTGGCTTGTAACAATATAAATAATATTTCGCCATCATATTTTGTATTTCAATATAAATTTATGAAACACATATTCAATTAACGTTCCAGGAATATTGTAAAATTATTATCTGTTTGCTTTTTAATATAAATTGAGAATCGAATTAATAACAATGGTAGAACATGTAATAACAATATAAAGAGATTGAGGCTGCTTAAACCGGTAAAATGACATGATCACACGGAATCAGGTGAAACGTAGCAGTAAGTCTACCGACTAATTTCGAATCTCCTACCGCATCTCATCCTTTTTCAATAGGAAACTATGGTAATTCATTCCTATTGAAGGAGGTGATGGGTAGAATAGGGAACCCTTTTTTGTTTATTCTCTGATCCAACAGAGGGAAGTTACTGCACCTGCAACTCATTATCCTGCTTCATTAGCCTCTAGGTAGCGGTCTCTTAATCGCTTCCTCGTTTGTCACCAATTATATTTGAGCTCTTACTCGACCAACGCGACCGTTTTATCGAAGTATAGCTTTCTACATTTTAAGCAAATATTGTTTTATCAATAAATCATTTAGTGTTAATTCCTAGAATAACTAAGTAGGAAATTTGTATAAAGCAGATATTAATTAAGTGCAATATAGACAATATTTTTCAAAAAGACCTTTTATTGTTTTGCATTTGTAAGTAAAAAAATAACATATACCATTGAAACTGATTTCTCATTTATGAAAATAACTGGTTCCTAAGTAGAAAGGATTACAAAAAGAAGTTGCAATTAAACAAAACCAATTTTCTTAAAAAAAAGTTATTATTTTTAAACAAACCTAACCTAAATAAATACTTTACACAGTTTGCTCACTTTTGTGTTTTTATAACTACCATGAAGTGTCTAAATTATTTAAAACATACCTCAAAAGAGTTTAAATGTAGATTAATGAAATGTGGATCGCTACTAAGTAAACGAAACGTTTAATGAGGGTTGTAATCAAAGCAAAACAAAATTTTACCCGTTTTTGTAAAACAAGACTTTCATGCATTTATGTTTGCAAAGTCACTTTGAGTTTTTAGGTTAAAATAAACGAAACTATTTTTATAAAGTCAGGTAAAAGCGCTTACGTGAAGTGTTACCAAATTTGTTGTTTTAAATTTCGTAATAGATGTAAAATTACATGTAAAATTAAAATTTTGTACCTTGTAAAGTTTTTCTGTAAAATTTTTAACAACATTGAAACTGAAACATGTTTAATCGGTAGCATGCAAATCACTCGATTAATGAAAAACTTCTATTTCGGATCATTGAAATGAAAAATATCTTTCAACGTCGAAATGAAACTCTACTTTAAAATACATTTATTCAACATTTATGAGCCATGAATAACAATGTAAATGCAAACAATATGTAAAAGTGTATACCGTTAACACAAACAGATGTTTCGATTTCATGTAACGAATAATAATAGAATACATAATATTCACAGTCCGAAAACAATACGTTTATATCACCACCAGCTCACTATACGTCCCCACCGAGGGGCTCGGAGCCTACCCTAAAGTTAGGGTGACTAGACCATAGTCAACCACGCTGGCCAACTGCGGGTTGGTTGACTTCACACATATCTTTGAATTTCTTCGCCGATATGTGCAGGTTGCATCACGATGTTTTCCTTCACCGTAAGAACGTCGAGTATATTATGTACATATGAAAATTCGAAAAATCACATTGGTACATGGCGGCAGGATTCGAACCCAAGACCAGTAGATTACAAGTCAAGTGCTTAAACCACTGAGCCACCGACGCTCGCTTTTACGTTTATATATTGAAACCTAATTATCTCTTTAATAATAATTTTGTGATTTAAATGGGCTAAATAATAAGAAAAAATTTAAGTCATTAAAGTACACATGAATGGCTCTTATGAAAAATCGTCTGATAGATAAAATGTACGATCTTAATACACAGCGGTTACAAAGTATTCTGTGAACGAATTACGTTGAAATTGCTTCACATTTTCCCTGAGCTTATTATCGGATAATAGGTATTAGCTCCCGTGTGTTGGAACATTAGGGGATGTTTTCGATATTAAATAATGTGAGACATTTTCTATTTAAATATAATATTATTCGTAACAAGAAATAATCCACTTATTGTTTTATCTAAGTCTAATAAATTTATCTTTAAGTCGCAAAAATCTTGATATAGTTTTAGTGACATGGCGATCAAAGTTCTGTATATTTTTAAGCATTATCAAATCATATAACAACTTAACCATTGTCATAATATCTATAAAACAATATATATACCTACCTAACTTGCTTTCGCCCGCGTGGACTTAAAAAAAAAAACAAAAGTGGGTAGCCTATGTGTTCTTCCAGGCAACCCTCTACATCTATACCAAATTTCATCGAAATCCGTTCAGCCGTTTGGGCTACAAACTCTAACAAACATACATCCATCCATCTAAACTTTCGCATTTATAATATTAGTAAGATATCACTAGAAAAAGAGATAATGTTAAATATTTTAAACGAACTACACGCCGTAAGGTATTTTCATATCACGCCGTCGCGCCAGTGCTAGCAAAACCGACTAATTAACATAACACTGCGGGTTGCAGGATAGATAAGAGAGGCGTATTATGAATTCGATCAATTTCAATGTCATTGGTTTACGTCTGCTGTTAATACTGTTTTAGTCATTGACAAACACACATTTAAACATTGACCTTGGACCATAATTTTCTTTTTTCACATTACACATGCAACGTATTATGTTCGGTTCCGCCCGTTTGGCAGGTTTTAAAAAATAGGCAATATGCACATGACGCCAAATTGGAGAAAACCTTTCTTTTGTAAAGATTTCTTTTGATATAATGTGATTTTTAATTATTATTATAATTCAATAATTAAGAAGTGTCTTTTTAAAATTCCCTCGCCAAGTTCTAAAACGAAACGCTACATTATGGCGACACTGTGTTGTCAAAATACTTCATCTACATTAATTTATATAGAAATTCACTCGTGAAATATTTCATGAACACGATACCAAAACTAGCTTTAAAATAAATATAAATGGAAACAATAATTAATTACTATTTAATTTGTACCCGGAATAATGAAATTTAAATGAAATATTTGTCGAGTATATTTCCGAGTAAACATTCAACAAACATCATGAACACAACATATGTATTCTTTCGAGGTTTTATTGATTTAACAATATTTATAACATGTTTTATGTTAAAACAAATCTAAGCGGAATGTGACTACTGACGTCACAAGTCTCCGGCCAACTCTGGCCGAGTTTTGTTCGCACGAAAATGCTCTGTTATTTTATTTTATTTTAGCTCATTGGTTAATTTTTTCATGACAACGTTTACTTCGGGTTATCTTATAACAAGTAGCAACGTTTAAAAAAAAATAAAAACATGCGTATTCCCTATTTGAATTTGTATCGCAAAAAACCAAGCAAACAATATCATTTAATATTTCAGTCGTTTTAAATTTCATTCCATATTGAAAATTAATCAGCTTTTAATGAATTTCCGATTTCCAATTTGCTCGTTAATTTATTTCGTCAGTTTTTTGGTAATTAAATTACGTACGAATTTAACCAGATAATCGATATTACGGCACTATAACGTTTCAAATTTAATTAATCAGTCGGGAAATCAATTATCAAGGACTTACCGTCGATGGGGGTAGTCTGCTGACTAGAATTGATTCTCGGCCTCTCCTCTCCGGCGGCTATATGCTTCGCAGTGCGGCGAATTACAGGACGCAGTTCTTTATCGACATCGCTTGCATCTTCCTCTTCATAGTTGTAGTCGATATCTGTAACACATTTGCTTATTGTACAGGATATAGTAATAAGCTTAACTCTAACCCTATGTATGTGTTCCTCTACTATTGTAAGCTGTGATGTTTTTTGGTCTTAGGTTGTTATTTTAACATTTATTAACCGAATGTATTTGGATATAAAGTTTTTCACCCGTGTGGGAAATAAATGGATTAGGGTTGTTGTAAATTCCATCGTGACCTGTAACCTATATGACTGAACCGATTTGTCGACAACTCATTCGATTTGTATTTACATTGATTGTCTGATTGTCATTGGAGTATATCGGTCGAATTTTCTGTTTCAAAATTGACAAATGGTGTTTATTTTGTTCAAATTACTTTAACAAATACGTCAGGTATGTCATCCCAAACTTGAGTTACAACTATCGAAGCGCTGTACAAAAACTTATCGTTTTCTCTGTTTGTCAAAAAGAATGACAGTGATGGCAACAATTATTTTTATACAAGTTTTTTGGCAGTGGAGAATTACGGTAATATTAATAGGTAATGCCACTGTCGCATTGTATTGTATCGTATACGCCCAGTGTTTCAATAAATCAATTGAAATGAATACATATAAAAACAACTGCAGTATTAAAGACTAAATTTTAATAGAGTAAAAGATATTTTAATTTTGAAGGCGCTCGCAATTTAACGTTGCAATTTTTTTAAAGCTTCAAATTAATAAATTCAATTTAAAACCTGGATTAAAAACTTCTATAAATTTTATAAATATAAAAGTTAAATAACCTGTCGTTTCCAGGAACCTTAACAATTTCGATTAATGGATTTTATCAACAAATAAATTAGAAGTACACAAAAACGTTGGTTCTTGGTTACTCGTTTAAGGCTTTTAATATCGCCGTTTAAATAGATTGTTAGTAGAGAAAAATGCCATTTTAAATTTAACCGTCACCCGCTCGCTCCGCGGTATAAAATATCTACATAGCAAAAATGTATATCTGAAAAAATGATTACTATTAAGGAAATTCAAAACAATTACTTAACAGCTTGATAACAAAAAGTCATCTATCATATTTCCGCGTGCATCTACCTTCTACCAGCTATCTTTCAGTCAAAGTCCCGTCCAAATCAGTCCACCCGTTCCAGAGATAGAGGTGAGGTCGCCATTTTGACAGCGCGGAATTAAAAAAATATATCCTATAATATGCCCGTCTATGTCAGCTACCCTCCAGTGAAAGTCCGGTAGAAATCGGCCCAGCCGTTTCGGAGATTACCCGGAACAAATGCGGCTTGCGGACAGACAGACGTACAGACAAAAAAAAAATGCAATTTTCGTTATCAGCAACGCAAATACATCGTCTTTCCGAAATCTGGAATTTTTCCTTTGATATTACAGACACTCCAATTTTATTAATGTATAGATAATAATAAAATAGATAGATAGTGTTGCATATTAATTTCGGCAGTAAAGGAACACTGGACAAGAGGTCAATCTAAATCTAATGTCATCAAGTGTTATAACGTTAGCTTTCCGCCCGTTCTAGTGCTAAATTCGTTATTAAAGTTGGAAAACAGTTAAGCTACACTAGCGAATATGAGAACGCGATGAGGAGAGTTCGCAAAGCGTTTCCGGGTAGTTACCAGTAATCCGTTAATAACGTTGGCCGCGGTAACAGGTTTATAATAAAAAAAGCAAATGTTTTCGTAATATGTATTTAGGTACTATAATCGTACTTTAAATTATTTTAACCATTAATGGCCGGTTTCCCAGCTGCGTTCAACCATTCGTTAGTGTTTGTGGTTTGATAAATTCATAAAATACGAACTACGTAACTCGAGTTTTACTCCGTTGAAACTTAGGTCAACCTAACACTAATGATTCACTAGGTAATGATAAAATAAATTGTAACTTCAGAAACCCAGCATAAGCCCCCTACAGACGCTTAGTTCTAACAGAACAGTTAAATTTTGCCTACGTATGCACAGTTTTAACTGAACAGTTCGACAATTCAGTTAAAGCTGTCAGTTAGAACTGAGTATCTGTAGCGTGCTTTATTTGGACAAAGTAGACGTTTAAAGAAAAGACTACGTTGTGTTAAATTAAGCCCACTACATACGCTCAGTTCTGAAATCAGCAGAACTGTTCAGTTAACTGTGCGTGTGTAACAAATCTATAACTGAACAGTTTCAACTGAACTGTTCGCATTAAAAACTGTCAGACCTGAGCGTAGGTAAGTACTTTGATCCAGTGGCACTTGTATAAATACATATTATGTATACAAGTGTCACTGTAAACCATTTCTAGGGTTACTTTTGATTACATTATAACAAATTTGTAATTAATTTTATATTGTAGAGTATAAAGAGTATTATTTAATAAATAACATGTTCGACAATCCCGTATTTGAATTTACGCTTGGTTGTGAAACTATAGCAGAAATCAAGGACTACAATTTTAGACCTTAAATCAATTAACAGTTGACCGAAAATCCAAATTTGCGGGCATTCCAGTTCCAGGAAACCGGCACAGAAACTACAGGTATGCTATTATTTTATTCAAATGAAGCGTTAGAAAATCTAAACACAATTCATTTGTGTAGTGTAGTTATTTGTGTTCAAATTAATTTATGTAGTGCTTTTTGTGTTCCATTTAAAATTTAAACTAACGTTGGAAATACGTAAATGTAATGTAATAAGTCTATACTTATGAAATTGCCATTCAGCAGTACTGGCCATTTCGAATCAAGATAATTTTTGTTTGGCCGAGAATTCTAATTTCAAATTTATTTTATTTTTAAACATGGAATTCTTTCTCCAAAAGTAGTCATTTGTTTATTGATTAGTGTTTTTTCATCGCATTTCAATATTTTTCGTCATCATGGATACGTTAAAAATTCGAGTAATTATGGAATATGAGTACCGTCGTGGCAGCAACGCGGCACAAGCGGCACGCAACATCTACGTTTACGGAGCTAACACTACAAACTATCGCACCACCTGGAAATTTCGACCTGGAAAATTAATCTCGCAGTCGTCCGAAGATGGACGGATGCGGATCATAGTACGTAATTCCATTTTGTTGTTTCTTTTTAAAATATATTTGCAGACATGAATTTACGTAAGCACCACATATACATAACATTACACAATAAAATTTCACAGACCAAACCTTTTTAAATATTCAAACTTGTAATAAGAGAAGCTCGAGTTAATAAATATTTAAACAAAGTCGGTGAATCTCCTGTAACGCTTGTATTACGACAATATTGGCATCTCTATAAGAGAGATAGCAATAGTGTTCGTATACAAGCGTCACGCCATTTAAAATTTACGGTAGGTAAATCTAACACGATGAGCACGAACATTCACATGTCTTAAGGGATTTTAAAGCTTTTGCTGTTGTACAATGCCGATTATAATGTTTACAGTAATCGATTAATATACTGACAGCAATGAAAAATAGAATGCCTATTAAAATTAGGACTTAACTTTGACGTCTATATTTTGTTCACAGCGTGTGTTATTTTTAAACATGCAATAAAACGCTCGTAAACTCAGAAATACTGTCATTCTATTAGCAATATTGTTAGTAGAAAAATTGTATTGTTCGTTTAGTAATGGGGCATTTCGAAAGCGTATGTCTGTTCTCATATAATTTTTACGTTTTATAAGTTGACAATATCAGTATGTGTAAATATCAGGGACAGCATGTTTTATCTAGATGCTTCGGTAGTAGAAACTTGAGGTCAGTTCAAAACTAATTTTCCGATTCTAATTTAAATTCCGAATGTCGTTTGGAATCTCATTTCGAACTCTCGAATTCCAAAGGAAACCTCGAGATATTTTTTACGTTTTCTTGGTTCGTAGAACGTTGTTCATCATGTTGTTCTTTATTTTATTTATAAGGTTTATTCTATATTTGATCAATGCTATTTAAATACAAATTAACATATTTACAAAGATTAAGTAACTGACGAGCATTCAGGTAGATATAAGAATGCGGAGAAGGTGATAAAGAGGTGCCAGAACCGCGCCAAATATAACACCGTTATAAGATGTGACTTATGTAGTTATTATATATTTACCAAAAAAAAATAGGCACATAAAAACACCTGATAGACGTAGCCCAATTTCTTAAACAGAATCAAATTAAAAAGATAGTGAAAATTGCTTATTAACATTATTCGTGAAAATGACATTCTATTGAGAAGATATTTAGTGAGTACCTATCTAATAAGTTTTTTTGTTTATTTAATTACATTATATATACATACTAGCTGTTGCGCGGACGAAGTCGCGGACGAAGTCGCGCGCAATATTAAGATAAAAAAGTAGTCTATAATATTCCCGCCTATGTCAGCTACCCTTCAGTGAAAGTCTGGTCGAAATCAGCCCAGCCGTTTCAGAGATTGCCCGGAGCAAACGCGGCTTACGGACAGACAGACAGACAAACAGACAAAAAAGTTTAAAATGCAATTTTCGTTATCAGAAACGCCAAATACATCATCTTCCCGAAATCTGGAATTTTTCTTTTGATATAACAAACAGACACTCCAATTTTATTATACGTATATAGATATAGAAGATGTGCCCGAAAGAAACTGTGCCAGGTCACAAGGTGATTTTTTTCTTTTAAAACGGTTAACTTTAAATGTACCACATTAAACAACGTACAACTTTAAAGATAAAATTCGTTTTTTGTCTGTTTTGTTCACGCCATAGCTGAGGCATCTTGGGTAATAAAATGTAAAAGGAACTTCAGACCACTATCCGCCGATACGCTTTTCTGAGGAAGGAAGAAAATGGAATTTATAGAATCTCGGTAAGCCGAGTACATAGACGACAAACTTGTTATGCATCCGTGTTCCCGTGTATTTCCTACTTCACTCGAGCTTCATTTTGCATGAACGCACTTTACAGGAGACCTAGTAGGTATTGATATACTCTTAGGTCTTGATGTTTACGTTTCGTTCCTTTGAGACTAGAATGCATTCGCTTTTATTGGATCACATTTATTGGTTTTTGAATATTATTTATTCGTTTGTGTTTGTTTGAATATTATATGTATTGTCCTACATATTTAATTTAATGAGGTAACTATAAATGTATGAACGAATACTACTTAACAAATCGAATCATCTATACTAATATAATGAAGGGTAAACACACACTTCTTTGTTCCCTAAGATGTCAGCAATTACAGCATGTTTTTGAATAATTCTTCTTTTAATAAAAAGCCCTACACTTACGTCACGCTTTAGGCTATATATTTTCACGCCATTAAACTTAGGGGTAAATATTTTGGATAAAAACCCTAATGTGGGAAAGAGACCATAAGTTGCTGCCAACATCAAGGAAGCAAGGTTGCCATGGTTTGTCATCAGGTCATGTCATTTTGACATTTGCAATTGATAATTTGACAAATGTAGGTAAACAATTAAATATTTTTTTTTAATTTCACGCTGATAAAGCCGCAAGGGAACAGCTAGTTTAAGTATATAAATTGAACACTGCTTGTCATTTCAGGCAATTTCAATATTTATTTGCTGAGCTTCACCGACTGCGAAAACATTGAAGAGCCAGAGTACTTCGTTAGTTCTTAACTGAGTTGGAAAATACATTCGATTTAGTATCATTAAGAACGCACTTACTTCTAGTGGATTTGTTCCTTTTACTCTTGAGTTTGCTTGTTAATGATAAATACTACATTTTAACAAACTTGTTACACAATAGAATTGTTGCTGCCACGACGGTACTCATATTCCATAATTACTCGAATTTTTAACGATTGAAATACGATGAAAATGTAATACTAATCATAAACAAATGACTACTTTTGGAGAAAGAATTCCATGTTTTTGAAATAAAATTAATTTGAAATTAGAATGCTTGTGCCCGTTACGGATTGTTACCGATAATATGTATCTCTCATACATATTACTAGCTTTGGCCCGCGGCTCCGTCCGCGTGGTATTAAAAAAAAAACAAATGTTAGCCTATGTGTTCTTCCAAACTATCCTCTACGTCTATGCCAAATTTCATCGAGATCCGTTCAGCCGTTTAGGCTACAAACCCTGACAAACATCCATCCATCTAAACTTTCGCATTTAGTAAGATTTTTCATAGATATTTAATGAAATATCGGTATTTATTTCAGTGGTTATATAATTCTATCATTTATCCCTTTTAAGTAATTATTAAAACAAGGTAGTATGGGTTTAGAACGCGAAGCCTCTTAAGAATCCCTTCAAGTGGAAAGCAACAGATTATTATAGCAAATAGCTCAATGTTTATCGAATATTCCGAGAAAATGAACACAACCCGAACATCTATTTTGATTCCAACTGAGATTCCGCTTTTGTAGAACTTGCATACAAACATAATGTCCTCCTTTCATTCCCTTTGAAAAAACTGAGACAATACGATTAGGCATATATTTAAGCTAACATTGATTTGAAACAGTGTCAAAATGTTTATGGTGAGGCCAATAGCTTTTAAATCTATTGATATAAAAGGTGACCGATTCCAATGTAACTCGATATGCCACACACCGTCTATGGCCACTGCATATTTGCACGATTATTAACAGAAATACATGTCATCGTTTTAATGCCACCCAAATTTCATCTTAACGGTGTTAATAACATGATCGTTAGCCGAGCAAACAATAATTCGAGTTGATTCCTTGAAATATTCACGTGTTCACTTACTTTGAATCTCGTATTAAAGAATGGTTACTGAGTCACGTTCTTATAAACATAGCTTTGGTATAAAAAATATTTTTCTTTTAAAACATGGTATATAAAAGAATTATTTTAAACTACTTTAAGCCTATCTGATAAATTAAAATACAATTTCCCAGCAACGGTTAACCATTTGTTAGTGTGTTTGGTTTGATAACTTCATAAAATGCGTTTCTGAACTACGTAACTTGAGTTTTACTCCGTTGAAACTTAATTCAAACAAACTAATGATTCACTAGGTAATGTTAAAATAAATAGAAACTTAAGAAACACAGCACTAGGGATCTATTAGTGTTAAGTTGACCTAAGTTTTACCGAAGTCAATCTCAAGTTACGTAATTTGGAAACGCATTGGATGAAGTAGTCGAAACAAAAACTCTAACGAATGGTTAAATGTAGCTGGGAAACCGGCTATTAGTCAATTTAAAAAATACATACGCATTTGAAAAATCTGTCATATTAACAATATGTATTAAGTATGATTAATATACTAAAATTAATGCGAAAGTTTAGATGGATGGATGGATGTTTATTAGGGGATGGAGCCTAAACGGCTGAACGGATTTCGATGACATTTAGTATAAATGTAAAAGATAGTCTGGAAGAATACATAGGCTCACTGTTGTTTTTTTTAATTACACGCGGACGTAGTCGCGGGCGAAAACTAGTACTGTACTAAATGTGAATTATCTCGCTTTGTTTAAAAGGGGTGAGAGGGATGAAAATATCACCACCAGCCTACTGTACGTCCCCACTGAGGGGCTCGGAACCTACCCGTTCGTTTTTCAAAATTCATATGTACATAATTTACCCCACGTTGTTACTATGAAGGAAAACATCGTAATGTAACCTGCACATATGGGCGAAGATGAAAATATATTTACATACAAATCATACAATATAAAACATAAATTTTTATATCCATTTACGTTATATCTACTACTAGCTGTTGCACACGACTTCGCCTGCGTGAAATTAAAAAATATATCCTAAGTTACTCACAGATAAATTACCTTTCTGACAGTGAAAGAATTTTTGAAATCGGCCCAGTAGTATTTGAGTTATTTCAATACATACAAAAGTACAAATCTTTCCTCTTTATAATATTAGTATAGATAAGTATATGGTATATAGGATCTATTATTACTAACATGTAAATGTTCATTTGTCGTGCTCTGGTCGGAGTTTTGATGCAAATTTTACCTAAGATTTAAATCACATTGCTTTTACAATTTCAATTTAGTTGAAGTAATAGGAAAACAATTTTCAATCTGTCGATGCTGTACATCTTAAACTATCAACAATGTCGACTGTTGAGTTTACAATTTAACATAATAATGGAATGGAGTGGCATTGGTTTACCGAAGGGAAATGAAGACGTTGTATCAAGAAACGATTTTTTAACTCTGAAACTATTTAGTTTTAATTATTCTTCTTCAACCCTTAAATGTATGGATTTTTATTGCGCCCTGGAAAGTATTTAGGTACATATAACATAATGTAACAAAAATAGGTATTTATTATGAATAAATATGAAAAAAATACTCAATATATTTATTACTAGCTGTTGCCCGCGACTTCGCACGCATAAAATTAAAAAATAGAGCCCATGTTACTCACACATAAATTACCTTTCTAACGGTGAAAGAATTTTTAAAATCGACCCAGTAGTTTTTGAGTTATTTCAATACATATTAGTATAGATATAGATTTATGGTCGTCAAAGTGCGTTCAGAAACACATACCACACGACTCCAATAAAATAACATAAAACTTGGTATGTATACTTTTGGCAACAAGATGCAATTAAGGGTTAAATATTATGTATTGTTTATTACTTGCATTGAAATATACGTACAGTCAGTTGAATATATATGTATACACTAACTACCTTAGACCCTTGTACAGGCATACTACTTCAGAAATAACTATGCACGTATGCGTCATTAACACATATTCAAGCGCATTCATAGTATAGGGATAGAAACGTGCATACATATCATTTAAACTGAAAGCATATTCTAGTCTCTGAAGCTTTGTAACTGTATATATATTTATGCAGCTGCCTGTATACTTAGTGCAAATATTGGTACACCAATACAAGTATTTGGCATAATTCACAATCTTAAACAAGGGAACAATGTTACCTACGGCTGATTGGAGTTTTAAATCAACTTATACTGGTATTGATATTTTGTATCGTTCAATATACATTCATTCATAAAGTAAGATAAAATGAAACAAAGGCTATTCAAAGAAGAAAGGCGGCAATACCGTCTCGCCATTTCCACTCATTTCCGACATTTATTGAATAGTAAATGCTATGATCATTTTCTATCACACTATAACATTATAAATGCGAAATTGTGGTCGGATGGATGGATGTTTATTACTACCTATCTTCAAAACGGTTCTCAATGAAATTGGGCTCAGATGTAGAACATAATCCGGAAGAAAAGATAGGCATACTAAGTTTTCTTTTTTAATTATGCGCGGTCGAAGTCGCAGGCAAAATGAATTTCAATTCTATTCACAACCTAAACATTTAAATACTTTTTATATATCATTTATTTGTAAAACCTGCTTAAATCATCATAAAATTCTTTTCTCTTAAGATTGTTTGATTTGTTAAACAAATAGGAAAGTTTTAAATGAACGTTCAAATGTAAACATTCAGAAAATCACTAACAAAAACATCTGCTAATTGGGCGTTCGAGTTTCCAGTTAATTCGCTAAAAAATACATCTTACTGATTTCTCTAACGATTTTTATAAAAACCAGGACACTAGAAAAACATTGGACCGATCGGAGCTCGGAACATTCATTGTTAATTTGAATAATTGTACAGCCAAAGTCTGTAAAAAAACTACGGAAATTAACATACCAATGTTACATGAAACAAGATTAGTGAAAAATTATAACATTTCAGCGAGATACAATGAGCCGTTATGGATATATGTAGTTACAAACATCCATCCATCCATCTATATTATCGCATTTGTAATATTAGTGAGTCAGTAATAATTATAAAAATGGAAATAGCTATTATAAAAGTACTAATTCTGTTATAGTCAATGTCTATATTGTGCTTAAAAAGTCGTGTATCGAAAATCAGTACAATATTCGATGGGAAAATGATTAAGTGTCACCCAATTACCGCATAAAATATTACCATCCTATGATAATGATTGTTTTCTTTGGCCTTGGCACTGTTGACCATTCTTGTCCCAGTTTCCGCAGCCTAACGTAGCCAGATTTAACATTGGTTAAATGAATAAAGATATAGTATACTGTTGCTCACGACTTCGTCCGCGTGAAAATAAAAAATATAGCCTATGTTACTCACTGATAATGTAGCTTGAAATCGGTCCAGTAGTTTTTGAGTTATTTCAATACATACAAAAATACAAATCTCTCCTCTTTATAATATTACTAGCTGTTCGCGTGCGGCTTCATCCGCGTGACATTATAAAAACTTTTATTGTTGACATTTGTCAAATTATCAATTGCAAATGTCAAAATGACATGACATGATGACAAACCAAGGCAATCTTGTTTCCTTGATGTTAGCAACAACTTATGATCTCTTTCCCACATTAGGGTTTTTATCCAAAACATTTACCCCCTAAGTTTAAAGGCGTGAAAATATATAGCCTAAAACGTAACGTAAGTGTAGGGCTTTTTATTAAAAAAAGAATTATTCAAAAATATACTGTGATTGCTGACATCTTCGGCAACAAAGAAGTGTGTGTTTACGCTTTATTATACGAGTATTAGTATACATTATAGTATAGGTGTAGACTACTTGACATCCCCGGATTTGCACGATTTTTTTCTTATTTACTCCTAACAAAACTTAAAAGATTTAAGGTAAGGTTAGGTTATAAAACTTTTCAATGAAAATCTCTTCTATCATGATTAAGAGAGATCATATTCCTCAGATAACAGATCCATTTCTATTTACTCAACTCTTCATTTTTAAACTTAACAATGCCGAGAATAAAACAATACCAAAGTGTTATCAATATCTTGGTAGTATTTTATACCGTAATTTACAGTAAGTTGCTGTAGGTTAATTGAAATCTGAAACTTAGCATGGATAAGCAGAATTTTCTCTGAGCGAAATATTATCTTTTACAGCACAAGTAACACAATAGAAAACAATAATTTATATTCCGACTATTATTTGATAACTTAAAATGAATGAAATGTCCAAGATGTTTTTAATCTTTGATTAATATTATAAATGCGAGATGAGTTTGGATGGATAGATGTTTGGAGTTTGTAGCCTAATCGGCTGAACGGATCTCGGTTAAATTAGGTATAGATGTAGAGGCTAATTACTTTTGTATTTTCTTATTTCCGTGCGGACGGAGGCGGGGGCGAAAGCTAGTTATGATAAAAAAAAGATAATTCCGATGACGTCGATTTAATAGTAATCAGTCTTTGTCATTTTTATTGTGGACCTTCACAACCAAACTGAACAAAGAAAAATCTGGTAAATTAAACTATACATTGAGTTCGCAGACAAGGTATTTTTAAACATGTCTGCGTGAATACATGAGATAAATCTCGAATTCACTAAAGGTAAGGTTCACAATACATTAGATGGAATGATATGATTATCTTCATAACAAAGACATATTCAGTACACGGGGCAGAGCACCGAAAGACAGACAAACAGACAAAGGACTACATAACAATGAATTTGAAAAACATTTTAAGCATTCAATTTATGATATTCGTTTTCAAATATTGCGCAGTTGGTTTTCTAACGCGTGGTATAAATTAAACGTCTACAGCTTACGAATTCTACAAACTGTATTATAAAGATATTTAAAATTATTGAGACAAATAAAAAGATGTTCTACAAGTAACAAAAAATCAAACTCAGGTCAAACGAGAATACTTTAGGTACATGTTTTGATTGATGCTTAACCCATAGATAATTTAATCTAATAGCACCTCCCTGACTACCTACGAGTACGTACCTATTTACGCTACATTTTAAATTCAGCTTTTCTTTGCAAATAAGAAGTGGGTTTAATTTACAATATTGTTTGTTCAATCGTTTTATTCGTTACAAGATAACGCCGGTCTCAGCTGGCGGCAAACCTAACCAATCGTCCTGCATTTTATTTAAGATATTAAGAAAATTAATGAAAATTAAGTACAGACGTTAGTCTAATTTTATTAAAATACTCATTACGATGAATTTAAGTCCTTAATTATTTATACTAATATAATAAAGCGTAAACACACACTTCTTTGTTGCCTAAGATGTCAGCAATTACAGCATATTTTTAAATAATTCTATTTTTTATAAAAAGCCCTACACTTATGTTACGCTTTAGGCTATATATTTTCACGCCATTAAACTTAGGGGGTAAATGTTTTGGATAAAAATCCTGATGTGGGAAAGAGACCATAAGTTGCTGCCAACATCAAGGAAGCAAGATTGCCATGGTTTGTCATCATGTCATGTCATTTTGACATTTGCAATTTGACAAATGTAAGTAAACAATGACATAAAGTTTTTATAATTTCACGCGGATGAAGCCGCATGGGAATAGCTAGTAATTAAATAATTCTAAACCTTAAGAAAAAACATTATATCATTAAAAAATAATAGTTACATTATTTGATAAAATATATATCAAATTTATCGCCACTGATTTATGCGGAGTTTCTGAAGTTTCCTTATATTTTATCGTTACCTTGCGATTCATTAGTAAACTGACCAAAGGTTCAATAGAGTCAAACTCAAGTCACGTAGTTCGGAAACGCATTTGATGAAGT
Organism: Papilio memnon; assembly: GCA_003118335.3. Classification (NCBI taxonomy): domain Eukaryota; kingdom Metazoa; phylum Arthropoda; class Insecta; order Lepidoptera; family Papilionidae; genus Papilio; species Papilio memnon. The sequence goes on from LD688996.1 coordinate 294,673, forward strand.
TATATGAACCAAAAACACTAAGGAATGGTTAAAAGTAGCTGGGAAACCCACCATAAGTTATAGAACATAACACTGAAACAGACATAAACACTATATAGTTGTTTTTAATAAGTGAGATTATCTAAAAAATATGTCATGTCATCAATCTTACTGATTTTCTTGAATATATTTCCCCTCACCGTATTCTTCCCCACCAGATTCTTAGTGGCCCCAGAGGATTCCCCTCTATCAATTTGAGAATGACTGATTTTTACAAACTTAACCTTGAACATTTTATCTAAAACACACTTGTTCAAATACGTCTCAAGTAGTTATTAGTTCAAGTGAAAACAAACGTACAATTGTGTTAATTGAAATGTTAATAAACTTTCTTTTTCGGAAGTTTTTAATACCAATTAGCACCTAGATACAATGGATTCTGATTCAACTACTTGTGTTTTGATGATCATTGCGTCAGAAATTATACAATATCGAAGTTACAATATTAACAGGAGGTTGCCGATGACTACCAATAACACCGACCGCGTCGATCATCTGCTCAGTACCATCAGTTTACCGCGTCCTTAAGCCATCGGCAAAGCTTCTACGCACGAGTAATATCTACTAATGTTAAGGTCACTGCAGTGGAAACCGACATTTATACGTACTATAACAGTATAACATGTATATATTTAATTGTTAATACTACACATCTTACTAATATAAAGAGAGCTTGGATGGATAGATGGATGTTTGTTAGAGTTTGTTGCCTAAACGGTTCAGCCGTTTAGGCAACAAACTCTTGATAATATCCGCCATAGATACAGACCATAGTCTGGAAGAACACATGGGCTCTTTATTTTTGTTTCTTTTTTTAGTCGCGGGCAAAAGCTAGTCTGAAATAAAGGTATTCTGGAGTGTGTTAGTTACATAATTAAATGATGTAACCACATTTAAACAGAGCGGTCGTAATGAATTAAGTAACTAGGTTAACGAAATTTTACTCAAATTACTGTACTCGTAGGTGTTATTTGAAAAACCTATTGAGGGATTCAATGCTTGAAAACTACCGATTGTTTGTGTTTATGAATTTCTATTTCGTACTAATGAAACCCAGTACGTAAATGCAATGTCACATAAAAAAATGTTATAATAAATTCAAACACAACATAAAATAATATCAAATGAAAAGAAATCTCGCCACACCGGAATACTTCAAAGCAATATTGGAAGCGACCTGCATTCGTTGATTTTCCGTAAAGTTGCAAAGGACGTCACTCCGTTTACTGGAAACTTGTACAACAAGCAAAACTTTGTTACTTTAACTGTTACTTTACTAGTTCCTTAAAAGGAGTTTTATTTTCTTCGAATCTACACTGGCTGCTAACAAGTTTTTTTTTAAAAAAATAAAATTAGGTATAAAAAATAATTTTGTATCATCAAAAATTTTAAAAATGCATGTAAACTTAGGTTTACCAAATCAATTGTCACAAACATTAATTCCATGTCATTGTCGATGGAAAGTTGGTTATTCCCGCTGATCACTTGCTCCCCTCCGTGTTTTAAAAAACAATTCTCTCGTTTATGCATACCAAATTGATTACGTTAAAATGTTTATTTATATCCTATTCCGCCTAAATATTGCAACAATTTAAACGCACTTAAATATTAAATTGTCAAATTAGTTTGTACAAATATGATTTATACAGCCGGGAATATCTTGGCGTCCTATTTACAAAGTAGGTCAACAAAACTATCGCTTTCGTTAACCTCAAGTAACTTTTCGACTATTAATTATTTTAAATGAAATAACTATATAAGTATTTGTAAATTTAAATACTGAGAACTTAAGATAAAATATCTTTAAGTCGTTTTAATAAATAAATGTTAGACTGTTGGTCTCAATAAAGAAAAGCAAGGATTTTTGACGACATTAAATCAAATCCGATATATTATTGGATATATTAAACTCTAAACATTATAAATAATATCGATAAATTTGCTTAACTTCAGTAAAAAATTCTCCTTTTGTATGTTGATAAATACGTAATAAGTTACTACGCTGGTAATCGAGGACACACGCTGTGTCGTGAATTATGTGTACATGTCATCGTCAAATTCTGGAAGCAGCCTGTTAGTAATTTCCCTAAGCAAATTTCATATCGAACGAATTCATTCACAGAATGACGGGTTATATTACCACTCTTTATTGTCTGCTTGGAAATGACAACCAATAAAGTATCAGCTTTAAAAAGTAGTTTAATATAATCGAAATATAAAAGCATAGGTATATATGAACATTTCCGTTCGATACGGAATCAACCGAGACTTCCAAATTTGCCAAATTACAAATGGGTGGAATCCACGAGTTGACGGTGACGTATTCAACCTACGGTTCACTGAGCGATACATACTATGAAATTGATGCTCGCAAATTAATCCTATTGCGTCCTCACACCCGGTGCTTACTAATTGCGCCGATAGTTTTGACCTTCGTGAATTTAAATATTATTTAACCGCTCGCTTCTAATTATCGACCGGTGAATGTTTTCACGTAATGTAATGCGAAACTATTTCGAAACAATTCTTTTTAAAATTGAGGAAGATGAAAAAGTGGATATTAAGGTATTACGAGTATAATAATATTTTTCGTCAAAGAACAAGATGATGATAATTGCCATTCTAACATGGTTTAAATTTGAAGCAAATAAATATTAAAAATAATCTTACTTCTTACTAATCTTACTAATACTAATATTATAAATGCGAAAGTTTAGATGGGTGGATGGATGGATGGATGTTTGTTAGAGTTTGTAGCCTAAACGGCTGAACGGATCTGGATGAAATTTGGCATAGATGTAGAACGTAGTCTGGAGGAACGCATAGGCTACTTACTTTTGGTTTTTTTTTAATTTCACGAGGGTGGAGTCGCGGGCGAAAGCTAGTTAGACAATAAAAATAGTTCGGACGTTAAGATGCTTATCATGATGTTATTTATTTTAAAATGAAATGCTTTTATTTCGCAAGGAATCCAAATGCGAGTTAAGTGGCACTCAAACATGTCAAGACTATTCCGCGGCGCTGCACAAGGACCGCTTACGAGGAGTGAAGGAAAATTACTAAAAACATTTACTTTATAGAACCCGTAAATATTATTATTTATAAGTAGAAACTTTTAAAGAACACTTTATAAGAATGAAATCTAGCAATGCCAAAATAATTTTCCTTAATCTTACTAATATTATATTATAAATGCGAATGTTTAGATGGATGTATGTTTGTTAGAGTTTGTAGCCTAAACGGCTGAAAGGATCGTGATGAACTTTGGCACAGATGTAGGAATAGTCTGGAAGAACACATGGGCTACTTACTTTTGTTTTTAATTCCACGCGGAGGGACTCGTGGGCGAAAGGTAGTCATGACATAAACAACAATTTTCATTGTCATCATTCATCGGGGTACTGGCGTGCACAAAACAGATTCAGAAACGCGTAGGAAACAAACACACAATTACTGATTTAAAGCTAAACCATTTACTACGAAGTAGACTAAAGTACCACATAACCATAAATTAATATTGTCCAAGTATGTCACATTATCGATCAATATATCAATTTAATCCAGTACAAAAGATTTAAACGTTGTTTGTCAGATATCATCGTTAAAACTTAAGTACTGTGTCGCAAATCGTTGTAATTAACTCCCACTAGACCTTTATTATCCCGTTCGAACAAAAAGATTAAAGGAATATACTTCACAATAGCACAGTTAAATAACAACGTTTTTAAATAACTACGTAGCTGCCCTAAAATGATTACATTTTTGCGATATGAAATTTGCTATTACTTGCAATTTAAACGAAATTCTCATGTACATTTTATCAATCAATTGATTGACGCGCTAAAAGGTGCTACGGGATTTCATTTTTCAATTTATTAACGTTCTTTGTGTTCGTTAAACGATTATATTTTCGTTTATATTCTTAAAATTGTAACGTGCGTCAGATTAAAGTAATATTTTGAAGTGATTGTTTTAACTCCGAGTATTAACCTCACTCGTTAAAATCGATTTATTTGTGCGAGTCTGATAGGCTTCTACAACATCATCATCATCATCATCATCATCCTTTTTTTGCCCACTGTTGGACATAGGCCTTTCCCAACACCTTCCACAGATTGCGGTCCTCCGCCTTCCGCATCCAACGACTTCCCGCCGTACGCACCAAGTCAACACATAACTGAATTAAATAGGAATACGGGTAAGTGTGGTTTCGTTCCAATTAAATTTTTCTATCATGTGTTCAGGATATTCTGTTTTAGAATAAAAACATTTTTGAGAGGTTTCATATCTATCTTTTATTGATAGAAGTTACTTCGAGTTCACGGACGGTAGCCGGCAGATAACCATTAAAGGTATACCTGGAACATTGAAATATTTTTTTTTCCCGCTTTGTTAATCTCAAGATAATTTGGCTGCCTCTTCATTTAGAATATTACGCCGTAATGGCCTAGGTTTTATAAAATAAAAAACTAGCAGAGCTGTAAAAGTGAAAACTGGGTGAAACGGTCGGCTAATAACTTTAAGTACTGCGGTTATTTTTCTTTACTGAACGGTACAAAATTATAAAGTCGACAGGAATTTTCTCAATATTTTGAGATCGTTGAAGGAATAAAACCCTATTAATAGATTTGAGAAGCTTTTACGATATACTAGTTGTTGCATGCGACTTCGTCGGAGTTGAGTTAGAAAAATACATATGTATAATTATTTCTAATTCCATCACTTCTTACGTGGATTATAGCAAAGAAACTGGTATGTAGAAAAAAACTTAATTGGATTCAATCAAACCTATTTTTCTTATTTAATTCTATGAGCTTAATTCGTATCCTGAAGTAAATGTTTATAATGTTAAGGAATTGCTGTCATACTTTTGAAGAGCTGAGCTGAGGAAAGGGCGCTTTGAATAGTAACAAGAGGAAATGCGCTACATAAATTATTTACCGGTTTGCTGCATTTGCAACGTTAGCAATACTAGGACTGAGACTGCGGTTGAATCTCATAAAAATAAAGTACTTACGACCCTAGAATAAAGACAATGAAAGTTTTGCACTAATGCAATTTATAGTGAAATATTTATAACAGTAACTATGAAAAGTATTAAGATAAGAACTTTTATACCCTGTAGTAATAATGAAAAGAGACTAGAAGATGTAACTGCGGTAAGTAAAGTTGTGCATTATATCGATATGTGTCTTTCGATTAGAAAAACGGTAAATCCCTAGCATAGATGAGTTCACAATTCCAGTTTAGTGTGGTTTTGTCGCACCTCTAGCGTTAATTTACTTTATTACCGACACTTAGGATACCGCAGACGGGTTGCACTTTGCGTCGAGTGATCGGACCTTTACAATTACCTACAGGTTCACCAGCCATCTCCGATCTTACGATCAAATAACAAGATTCCTCGTTGTCAGACACACGGATGACATCGCAATCTACGTTTTTTATACGTGTATGATAATAAACATAAAAAACACATTAAGATTAAACTTTACTAGTAACAACTAAAAAACACAGTATTTCAAATACATTTTAGACTAGCTGTTCCCCGCGACTTTGTCCACGCAATATTAAGATAAAAAAGTACCCTTCAGTGTAAGTCCGGTCGAAATCGGCCCACCCGTTTCGGAGATTACCCGGAACAAACGTGGCTTGCGGACAGACAGACAGACAAAAAAATGTAATTGTGATTTTCGTTATCAGCAACGCAAATACATCTTCCCGAAATCTGGAATGTTTCTTTTAATATTACAAACAGACACTCCAATTTTATTATATGTATAGATTAAACATATGACAACCCTTTTACACTGTCACTCTAGCGCCCGGTGCGGATTTTTGACAAATCATGGTTATTGAAACATTACGCGTAGGCTTACGAAATGCGGTTTTGACAAATAAAAAAGTACTTGTGACAAAAACAGTGTGGTGAAACATATTATAACAACGTTTTGGCCTATCTCAATTAGCGGCATTCCAAGAAGAAATACGTGCTTCACTAAACAGGGTCTAAATATATTTTTGATGTTAGTTTTAGCTTACTGTATCTTACTAATATTATAAATGCGAAAGTTTAGATTTGTAAAATAAACGGCTTAACGGATCTCGATGAAATTTTGCATAGATGTAGAGGATACTCTGGAAGAATACATAGGCTGCTCACTTTTGTTTTTTTTTAATTCCATGCGGACGAGGTCGCGGGCGAAAGCTAGTATGTTATATAATATAGGATAATTTCGTATATAAATGAATGCAGAACTCCATCTCTCTGTAACACTTAAGCTACATTTTAATTATTTTCGCGTAATACAAAAACATTGTGAGTTGTGAACAATACACTGCTCTATATTAGGGTTGAATAAAGAAATGTACGCATGCGCTAAGAAGGGGTAGGTATAATCGAGCTTTGGACAAAATTTCAGCTCGCAGCAATTTCACGTCCCTTTTCGGTGAGTTCTTACAAGGGCGGCGTCCCCTGAATACTGCCTCCGTTTACGATAACATGTTAAACAGACTTTGTAAGATAAAAAAAAATCTTACTTAATTTTTTTTTCTTCTTAAACAGTACTTATTTTTATATATTTTCAACTATCTAAAATAGTAGTAAAATAAATTATAAGAAAATTTTATAGTTAAAATTGCTTTTAATATAACAAATATTACGGTTAAACGAAAGAAAATTAGCTGAAAAACCGATAGCCAGACCGATAGCTGACCAATGCATCAGAAATTTCGAAATGCGTCCATTAGTATAATTATCTATCTTCGATATCTGTCTATATCTATTTAAGGTATCTATCTATATCTACCTATATATCTATACATGTGATAAAATTGAATGTCTGTTTGTAATATCAAAAGAAAAATTCCAAATATCGGGAAGATGGTGTATTTGCATTGCTGATAACGAAAATCGCATTTAAAAAAATTTGTCTGTCTGTCTGTTTGTCCGCAAGCTGTTTGTTCCAGATAATCTCCGAAACGGCTGGGCCGATTTCGACTGGACTATATTGAAGGGTAGCTGACATACACGGGCATATTATAGGCTAGTTTATTATCTTAATATTGCGTGGAAGAAGTCGCGGACAACAGCTAGTATGATATAAAACTTACAAAAAATAATAATTTTACATCAGGAAATAATTGTGCACAAATACTCGTATATGTAGGTACATATATTTTAGAAAATTAAAAATATGCATAAGAATCAAAATTTTTCATCAAACTATAAGGCACGAAACTGGACATGTCGAATTACGAGCGGCGCTAAGTGTAGCGCCGCTAAAATGTAAATGGTAAGTGTACCAGAGGGCGAATTACCGTGGCTCTACTGTATTTGATTTGATTGTGATACAAATACATTGGACATTTACTGGCTTCAACATATTTCGGACATTACTATCATTGAAATTCTAACATTAATGCAGCCTTCGAATAGAATAGAACTACAGTAGTGTGATTTGTTATTCAAAAAAATTATTAATTCAAATCATATGGGTTCGTGGTCAAGCGCTAGTTTATTAAGTACAAAAATAAAAGAAATCGACCATAGATTGTCTATATATTAATAAAGGGTTCGTAATCCAAGGAACACTAAGGTTATTAACGTTACTCGGTTACGAGGTGTAACATTTCCATAGAGCGTTGCTCAATGATTTGACGAATGCTCGCCGTGTAACGTCACATTGCAACGCATAACATCGTTCACTACGCATCTTTACCCTTGCTTGATATAGAGGTGACCGATGAAATGACCTTATGTTTGAGGTCACCGGCACTGAATGTAGCTCGCCGGCAGTCAATGAACGCGAGAGCCTTGCGAGACGAACTATTGCCACGTTTTACCGTGTTTCACACACTAATGTCTATAATATCTGGATTATAAAATTTAAATATTACTTGTGCATAAAATAAATATACTTTACATTCACAGTATGTAGACAAGAAAAGTATTTAAATAAATATTAAATCTTAAGTTCATTTATAAAGTTAATGTGGAGAAGGGGACCCAAAAAAGGGCTTTTTATGAATTATAATAGAGTTTCGACTGGTTTTGATTATGACAAATAAAATGACGGGACGCCTGCCTGTTTACGAACCTCTATGACATTGTATTGCGTAAGTCGCTTAGCAACTAAAGTCGGCGTGGTTTGAAAATTTACATCGCCTTATGTACGAAGGGCCTAACTATGACCGTCAGCGCCATAGATAATATTTTACGGGAACCGATTGTATTGAGGCATGTTCTGGATAATTAAGTTCACTCTTGCAACCTATCGGTTAAACTATATTTCGTTGAATGAAACCATCGTCGCATATAAATTACTAGAACTGATAATAAGTTGCATTTTTTTTATTTATCAAGCACACAGTATAAAATACCAATACAATGGCATATTAAAATAAAAAATATACACCTACACACAAATATACACAAAGTATATAGTACATATAAGGTAAAAGAAAAAAAGTAAAATATAACATGTATTACTAAAATATTCAATTTTACGAGCACTACAGTCACCATCAAATAAACTTCAATGTAAGCCCACGTTGTTATTGGATTTGAAATCGAAGTGACAGTGTGTGATTGGTCTTTTATTAGGACGAAACGTGTTCGAAAAAATTTATTCGAACAACTGGGAAAAATGCCGCACGTTGAAATTTTTAAGTTCATATTCTGTATGTTGATGGCAATCACAATTGCGCGTCTGGCTGGGCGCCTTTTACACTTTTAATCGGAACATTGTTATAGAAAATACTGGTCTTTTTGCGTCGACGCGACTCGTCTTTTGTTTTCGTTATAATTGTACAAATACTAATAACAGGAAAACTGATATTCCGATATAGTTCCTGGTTTGAAAAATTACACATTTTAAAAGCCTAACCTAACTGTGTGGCGATTTTTTATCTATAATATAATTTTATAAAATTGTTTTTATGTTTAGATAGTGTGTGACATTTCTTACAAATCGATATCAATATTGACAATTATCTATATCTATACAAATATAATAAGGCGTAAACACACACTTCTCTGTTGCCTAAGATGTCAGCAATTACAGCATATTTTTGAATATTTTCTTTTAAATAAAAAGCCCTACACTTACGTCACGCTTTAGGCTATATATTTTCACGCCATTAAACTTAGGTGGTAAATATTTTGGATAAAAACCCTAAAGTGGGAAAGGGACCATAAGTTGCTGCCAACATCAAGGAAGCAAGATTGCCGCCATGGTTTGTCATCATGTTATGTCATTTTGACATTTGCAAGTGATAATTTGACAAATGTAGGTAAACAATGAAATATTTTTTTATAATTACACGCGGATGAAGCCGCAAGCTAGTGTTTATATATTCATATTTTAAAATTATGAATTTGATAACTTTCTCTTTATCTACTAAATAATATATGCATAGTTGTTGGTCAATATCGGTTTACTAGTTATGCACGTTTCATCTCGAGAATCAACTAATTTGCCAGCGTTAACTTCCCTTATTGAGTTAGCATAACTTCATTTAATTTACTAACAGTTAAGTGTTCAAAATAACATTAAAATTAACAATCAACAACATAATAATTCAAAAGAAAAAACAAACATCTGAACTAACTGCTCGTTTTCTTTAGGAATCTAAAGACAATTCAATCTTCAAAATCTGTCTAGATGTTTTGAATTCCGATCACAGCGCAGAGATCTTTCACACGTACCTACATACAAACCTGTACACATACACGGGATAAACATTACCCTCACGTCAGTCGGGTAAAAAGAGTACCTCTGCATTAATCTATACAAATATAATAAGGCGTAAACACATACTTCTTTGTGGCGTAAGATGTCAGCAATTACAGCATATTTTGAATAATTATTTTTTAATAAGAACCCCTACAATTACGTCACGCTTTAGGCTATATATTTTCACGCTATTAAACTTAGGGGGTAAATAAATTGGATAAAAAACCTAATGTGAAAAAGATACCATAAGTTGCCGCCTACATCAAGGAAGCAAAATTGCCATAGTTGTCATTTGTGCATTTGACGTTTGCAACTGAGAATGTCAAAAATGTAAATAATAAAATAAAGTTTTTATAATTTCACGCGGATGAAGCCGCACGGGAACAGCTAGTTATAAATAATACAAAAACTTATGCTTAGTTTTATTTAAACGGCATATTTTAATCTGCATTCCGTCTACGCTACCCGTTGCTATGTGCTACGGTGCGGCGTAGCACATAGCAACGGACTAACTCTCAGGGTCTGAATAAAGTCACTACTACTCGAGCGATTATTAATCTCCACATTACTAGTTTACTTGTTACTATGCTGTTAATCAAAATAATAACTATTATTTTCTGGATCGTTAACCCGCTGTGTAGCTTTGCCATTTACCCAAAATAATTTAGAATAGGCTCAAACAACAAATAAAACAAAAATACTAACATTCAACACGAAAAATACTTTCCTATTATCCCGCAAAACAATTACTTTAGAACAAAGACTACTACTCGTAAAATAAAATCGACAATACTTAGAAAGTAATAATATTTTCTGGGCGATCGCTACAGCTAAGCATCTTAGAAAACTATTATTTACTTAGAGGATATTTTCTAAGTGAGCATCAAAAGGCTAGTACCTAAATAAAATTTATATTGAGTCTATGGTTTACCTTTGGTACATAAAAAAAAGTCTCAGGCACATCACATAACATTTACAAATTGTAAGACAGATTTTTTTTTCATTTAAGATAAAACGAAATAAACCAGGGCTGTTTGGCTTCTTGTGTTATATAAATAATGTTTTTTTTAATTTAAACGTGTCAATGAAATGCAGTCAAAAGTTGACCTCGGATAAGATGCGACTGATAAATTGATGCCACTGGGTTAGTCGTAGAAGCCGCTAAGTGATTTGCCCTCCGGCTATAAGACGCTCTTCGCTTCATACTATTCATGGCGCAATGTATGCCAACGTGCAATAGCTCGCGTGTAAATAATTTCTTTGATAAAATAACAGTTTAACGTTTAACATTTCATGTAAACCAAATTCAGATCTTTAAATTTAGGCGTTTAAAACACTTCATATTTATTAACCATTTCTTATTTACCTACTGGTATCGATCTGAAAATAAAAAAAATGTTTTTCAAAAAAATATTTTGGAAATTATGAAAAATCAGACTCTGGAATTAAGTATAAAATGTGAATAAATTCTAAGTACAAGATACAATTGCTGGAATTAATGCAGCGCGGAAACCATTAAGCCTCTTCCGAGGCCTTCGCTTGTGAGATACAATGCATTTATTATCTACTTTAGCCTTGAAATGAGAGAGCGCAAAATATAAATTCTTATTTTCATTTGTTTCTCTTACTTTTTAATGTCAGCTCTGCTAGATTTGAATAATTTCTTAGATCTATTCAGATCTATTCAAAGACTAGCTGTTCCCGTGCGACTTCATCAGCATGAAATTATAAAAAACGTTATTTTATTATTTACATCTGTCAAATTCTCAATTGCAAATGTCAAAATACAAATGACCTTACTACGGCAATCTTGTTTCCTTGATGTTGGCAGCAAATTATTGTCTCTTTCCCACATTAGGGTTTTTATCCAATTTATTTATCCCCTAAGTTTAATAACTTGAAAATATATAGCCTAAAGCGTGACGTAAGTGTAGGGCTTTTTTATTAAAAAAATAATTATTCAAAAATATGCTGTAATTGCTGACACAGGCAAAAAAAGAAGTGTGTGTTTACGCTTTATTATATAATATTATATTAGTATAGATTCAAAGATTCAAAGATTCAAAGATATTTAATATATTATATATCACTACATGTTATATATATCTACTCTTTGGTTCTATTGCATACTTTCTATCCTCTTTGATTATACTAGTAATTTTAAGTAACCAAAAAACCGAATATTCCCGATTGACTTTACTCTTACCACTCCATCAGAGGGAAGAAAGGTACCTTCACTCTTTATTACTATTTAGCCATCTGTTTAGGCTGGAAGTGGTCGCAATTGAACGCGATAAAAACATACCAACAAAAATATTGCCGTCCTCCCACTCTTCGGGCAATAGTGAACATAAATACATATACAAGACTAGCTGTTGTACGCGACTTCGTTTGCTTGGAATTAAAAAAAAATAAAAGAGAATTGAAGTTGGTCTAGTCGTTTTTGAGTTATTTCAATACATACAAAAATCCGAAAATACAAATCCTTCCTATTTACAATATTAGTGCAGATTTAATAAATACATGAAAATGATGGAATTTTAACTGAAAAATTGTGCAAAAAATTATACATTTTTTAATGTAAAATTAACAATAGACAACTCATTGATTCATTTTCATTCCAACTCAACTACTAATGGAATAAAATAAGGAGATTTTTTTTTATTTGGTATTAAAATGAATAAATAAATTGAATTAAATAACATGAATTAAAATTGACTTATAATAAATGAGAACGTTTAAAAACAAAGTTAATGTTGGAAGTTATCAATAAAAAATGTTCCAACCGATTGCAGTCCACTCGAATGTTAAACGGCCATTTACCGTTTTCACAGAAGTGAATTTCCGTCCGACGAAACTATTCACGAAACATTTCCACTCGTATGTCAATAAGTGCTTCAAAATACAACTCTGTAAATGGGATAAGCAAACGGGACGGGCCACGAGAAATGCTCGTTTATAAATGCGTTCTTATTACCTGGCCCATTTAGCTCTCCGCGTTCAGACCAAGGAACCGGGTCACAGAGGACGCGCCGGTTAACAACGAACAGCTTTTTGTCTCTGCGGTTAATGGAAACTATTTTTTTGTCTCCTAAATATACATCTTAAAGAAGCTTTTTTGCACTAGAGAGATGCAAACAAGTAAATACAAACGATCAATACTGTCTTTAAATCGCAAGATTTACCTATAGGATTCGGCGTTTAAGGAAAAACAAAAGTTATAGAGAAGGGATCGGTTCTATATTTAAAGTCTAACTCACGTGTAATTCGTTGTTTGTGAATGTTTTATATTAGAAGTCGTAACTATTGTGTACAAACGAAAAAAAAGACAAATTTAATTACATTTCTGATAGAAATTGTCTTTTTTTTATAAAGTAATACGTTATTTTGTTGTTTAATTTATTTATTGACATCAAAACATGGGTAATAAATGGCTTCAATTTAATATAAAATGGGTCGGGACACCTGTCGCTTTACTGACAACTGGATACAATGACTTATCGTCGAAGTTCGAAATTGTGATCCGTGTCATTGCGATGCTTTCAAAAATAAAAGAAAATCTTCATAACTTGTAATTATGAAAAAAAAAAACAATCGAACAACGCTCCAAAGCACAAAAAAACTGCATATAATTTTTAATTTCTCTTTTTTCTTTTGTTTTTTGTCTATTTTATAATAAGCTTTTTGTATGTAATTGTAATGTTTTTCTTTGGATTTTTTTGTTTAGACACTAACATGTATTGTTTTTCAAATAGGGGAAGGGGATTGGCTCCTGCAGCACAGGGGAACCTAGTGCAGGAGCCAAGGCTCTCATGAAATGTATATTTTTAAATAGTGAAATAATAAAGCATTTATTTATTCAATTATATGAAAACATTTATTTATTCATTAATTGCACGCGCGGTTATCTTTAGGAAAGTAATTCATTATTATTTAAAAGCTTTGATAAATTCTTGTCATAAGTTTTCTTTTTTTATGTTTTCATTAAAATAATTTGAGGAGTAATCGATTCAAGTATTCCAGTTTTTCCTTGACTACTTACAACTTCTCATTGTACTCGGCTCAAAAATAACAGAGTTTGCAGTTGTGGAATACCTTTCAACGCAAATTATGCCCGTTTTCTTTTCTTCGCAAAGCATGGCGAATTGGAGCGAATTATTCTTTCTAAGAGCGAGCTAAGCTCTCTTTCACACGGACGCTTTTATAACGCTCGTTAAAAAACCGCTGATACAGAATAATTGCTTTTCCATGTATCTGTTCATATAGCAGCGCTTTTAAAGTGCTACGATTTTTCATCGCGCAGTGCGACGCGTTAGCAGAGTGAAAACACCGAGCATTGAAAAAAAGGCGCGTTCGGATCAGGGCTTAATCTCATATAATATTGTCTTTACAAAATTTTGTCACAATGATCCTAATGTACATTTATGCAGTCAGTACGTTTTACTACGACTTCCGTGTGACATCACACCTCGTACCCAACTTTAATGGTTACGTAGAATTATAATAATACTAGCTTTCGACCGTGACTCCATCCACGTATAATAAAAAATAATATTATAATAATTAGCCTATTTGTTCTTCAAGATTATTCTCTGCATCTATGCCAAATTTTATCGAGATCCGCTCTCCAGTTTAAGGTACAAACTCTAACAACATCTATTCATCCATCCATCCATCCATCCACCTAAACTTTCGCATCTACAATGTTATAAGAAGTGAGATGTAAGAAAAATATTTTAAAGTTGCTCTTCTCAGAATATCTACAAATGTATATTTCTTAAATATTTTACTATACGAGTATAAAAGGAATTGTTTTCTTTGTAGTAAGATGTATTATATGTGAATATGAAATTGATATGAAATATTTAATACGATTTCCGTTCGATCCTACGATTGTTGTTTTATACCTCAATAGGATTCCTATAAAAATCTTTGAAGAACACTCTTGAATTATCCAACGATAATCTGTGCGTACACGGTGTGGAACTAGCTCTTTTTACCGATGACACCTGCATTTTTACATGGAGCCGTAAGCCTGATGCTATATGTTGACGTCTACAGACTGCACCAAACACCCTATGTGCCTAGTTTCGGAAATAAAGGATCGAAATCAATGCTACCAAAAGCGCGGCCCTCTACTTTTCACGCAGCAAAGAACCTCGTTTCCCATCCGTTAAGCTTTTGGACAGCTCAATACCTTGGAAAGACCAATTTAAGTACTTAGGGGTCATCCTTGACACTAAACTCAACTTCTAGGCTCACGTGACCCGGGTTAGGAACCGCGCGGCTTTTATCTTAGGTCGTCTTTTCGGGCTATTTAATAAAAAGAGCAAAATGACTCTTCGCAATAAGGTGACACTCTACAAATCAGTAGTGCGTTCCGTCATGACGCACGTTAGTCCGGTATTCGCGCACATTTCTTCTAAACAAATACACCGACTTCAGGTGATTCAGAATAGATTCTTGGGAAGATCCACGGGAGCCCCGATCTTCACATAAGCTTGGACTTGCCCACCATAGCCCAACACCTGAAGCTGGCGACGCGTCGTTATTTTGACTCTGCCGTCGGTCATCCTAATTCGTTAGTTGTAGGTGCCGCCACCTACAACCCAATCGCGCTCGATAATTTTCATCGTGATCATCGCAGACCTAGGCACGTTGTTGACTTCCAAGACGATGAAACTACAATCGTTCAGGCAAGTACGCAGTCAGGCCACACGCCGTAATCGTTGTCGACATAAAAAAAATGAATACTTGAATTTTCTAAATACGAGTCCGATGTTGATTATTTAAAGTACAGGTACATCTAATTTAAAAGAATTAGCTAAGAGCGATTAAAAGGCAAACATATAACCGAGAACGTTAAAAACATCTTTCGATGAATGTTCAATGAAAATAATGAATAAAATGGAAAGAAAAGCAATCTATAAGAAACTTGCTCAACACCACGAAGTTACATTGCAGCAAGCCGCGACTGCAAACTTCATTTAAATGTTAAGAAGACGCGGAGACTCGTGCTTTAAATTTTGTAAACTTGTGCAGTTGCACCTGAACTTACTTTGTTAACAAATATTACAAGTGATGGTTCGCTGATTCAACTAACGTGTTGTAATCTCAGCCTAAAGTACTGAAACGATTTTAACAAGTAAGGTGTCATTCGATTCGCACCCTTTCCCTATGTACGCCTGTACCACCACCTGATAATTTTTCTAATCAACAAATAGTATTTTTTGATACGTTAATCTCCAAATCTATCTACTAAATCTCGCGGAAGATCAGTGCTGGGTACCTCAGTGAGTAGCACCCGGCATTCAAAGCTGTGCGTGGACCCAATCCGGTCAGCATTGCAATGCTCATTATATTTTTTTATTTATTTCCAGTTTTATTATTTTGTATTAAATTACTGTATGTCACGTTTGTTCTGTTTTTTTTTTTATTTCTGATTATGTTGTAGTGTTGTTAAGCATTAAATGTTATTTTATTTTATTTTAAAAATCTCCAGTGATATATGTAAAACCTATTTTGTATCTGTATTTTTGGTTGTCAAATAAGCGGAGGCATTTTAATGTAACGTCAAATTAATAGAAACTAAAGAATCTCTATTTTTTGGTCAATGAAGTTTTTTGGTGTTTATACCATTTAAGTTGACACAAGTTTGGTCTTTTCAACTTACTCCACCTCCGTCAATTCCATTCCCCTTCCTATCCTTTTCTTGTAAGAAAGGGGTAGAAGTATGAGAGAATATTAAGTATTTGCTTAATTTTCAACGTGTTACACTCAAGAGCATTGAGTGTAC
Source organism: Papilio memnon (assembly GCA_003118335.3). Classification (NCBI taxonomy): domain Eukaryota; kingdom Metazoa; phylum Arthropoda; class Insecta; order Lepidoptera; family Papilionidae; genus Papilio; species Papilio memnon. Next base: position 311,245 of record LD688996.1, read on the forward strand.
ATTTCCGATATCTGCTGTCGTGTGATTACTCACTTTCATATGTTCTCCTTTGACAAACGTAAAAAAACAAAGCCAAAAGCGGCATATGCTCTCAATGTGCATCTTCATGAGATCAGTATAGAGCATCCCTAAAACAACCACCACAACTGGCGAGTATTCATTTGAGACAAGTTACCATCGTTAGCGTAGCGGATTACTGATATGTTCGCTTCAGCCGTCTTTAATTAAGTAACGTTTATTACATTAATTATGATAACATTAAGCTATGTGGCTTGGGCACGCGTAGCAATTACATTGGCGCATTAGATATAAACAGTCGCAATGCTTTTCCGACACAACTCTTACGGTCGAATAGTGAAACGAATCTTAAATACTTCGATTCGAAAGCGCCGCTTACAATCTTTCGGACGTCATTTTTAAATAGATTTCTTAATTTGAGCGTATCCTTATCATTTAAGACGCTGTTATATATTTAAATATAAAAAATTAAAAATAATTCAATATCCGGCCGTTGTTGTGTCCATCTTTATAATACCTGAGTATAAAAACAAACTTTTATTGATATATTTTATAATATTATAGTATATTAGTATTTATAGTATATATATTGATAATAAACTATGAAAAAAAAATTACGTTTGATGTTCTTTAGCCGGTTACAGAATGTTGGTGACATTCAGGGCATAACAAAAATTGTGGCGGCAGGACGTAAACGCTGTGGAAGAAACAAGGGACGTAGTAGTGGAACGAGATACATGATACGGCCACTGGACAAGGCCGAGTGGACGTTCGCCCTTGACAAGGATATTAATATATGACTCACCGAGTGGCTGATGCAGAGCTGCGTGTGCGTCGCAGTCGGCACAGATCGCAGAGCGCAACATGCGTTCCCGCTGCAGCCGGCGCAGGAGCTGCAAGTGCTGCGGCGTGAACACCGTGCCCGAGCGCTCGCCCACCAGCAGCACGTCACCGGCCTCCCACCACGCCTGCTCCCGCAGCGTCCCATCACGGTTGAACAGCCCCATGTCCTTGTAGCCCTCGGGCGGGCTGAGGGCCCCCGGCTCCTGCTCCTGGTAACGCTCGCATGCTCCGCATCCTGAGCATTCCTCATTCTCGTCCTCATCAGAGTATCCACATTCGTCTCGTACTACAATAATATAATCAGCTTCAAAAAATTCGTTTGCACTCTCATCGAAAACGACCCTGTTTTTTTTGGATTTATTTCCTTTTTTGAGTGACGATTTTAAGTTTTCGTGATCTTTGTTGTGGCGCGTATCGCGAGCTGCGCGGTCGCCGCGCATCGTCGCGTCTTATCACAGCGCGGGCAAACGCCAGAGTGGCAGAGTAGCGGAAGGCGTCGAGCGATGAGCGGCGCGTGGCAGAGTGCCGGAACGGCGGAGGATCGGGGAGGTACCGGAGTGCCGGAGCGGCGAACAATCACGGCAAGTACCGAGGGCGGGCGGCAGGCTGTTCGTCGTCGGTCGTCGGCGTCGGCGACTGCAGCGCCGCGACCGCTCCTATCGATCGCTCCACCGTCGAGCCGCACCACGACGGCTGACGACATGATGTGAAGCTGCCACGCTGCCAAGCCGCGCCGCAAACGGCACAACACGGACCCCATTCCGCGGCGCGCTAATAAACATGCCGCCGCGCGGCGGTCACCTTCTTCTTCAGCACCGTGATAGATATTATTTTAAAAAATTAAATTAAATTAAATTAAAAAAAATTAAAAAAATTATAATTAAAGTAAACCAAAAAAAATCTAAGAAGCTTAAAAACAATAAAAAAAACTGTACCAAAAATTTGGTACCTTAAATTACAATTTTTCTAGCTATTTAAGTCACGCCTATACTTGGACTTTAAATAAAAAATAAAAACGTTTTTTAAATTAAAAACAAATATTGCACTTAATAATTATTCATAACCAAAAATTAGGAAACTATCAAATTATAACGTGCGAGTGTTTGTGTTAACTTCATGAAATTCGTTTCCGAACTACCTAACTTTTTTACTCCGTTGAAACTTAGGTCAACCTAACACTAATGATTCACTAGGTAATCTATACTAATATAACAAAGCGTAAACACACACTTTGTTGCCTAAGATGTCAGCAATTACAGCATACTTTTGAATAATTCTTTTTTTTAATAAAAAGCCCTACACTTACGTCACGCTTTAGGCCATATATTTTCACGCCATTAAACGTAGGGGGTAAATATTTTGGATAAAACCATAATGAGGGAAAGAGATCATAGGTTGCTGCCAACATCAAGGAAGCAAGATTGCCATGATTTGTCATGATGTCATGTCATTTTGACATTTGCAATTGATAATTTAACAAATGTAGGTAAACAATGAAATATTTTTTTTATAATTTCACGCGGATGAAGCCGCGAGGTAACAGCTAGTATAAAATAAATGGTAACTTCAGAAACCCAGCATTAGTTATTGATATTTAAAGAACGTACTCACAATATCGTGGGTGAAAAAAAATCTAAATAAATATTCCGCTCATGTTTATTAAATGAAGACAGGTTAGGTTTATTTAAAAAGTAAACATAATATGTTACACCAAAATACACAAAAAAATTGTACATTATATCTGTAAATATTTAAATATGTTTTTTAATATATCTCGTGGTATAATGGTAATGTGAATTGTCACCCCTAAGGGTAAGTTCCGAGCCCCTCAGTGGTAACTCATGAGCTGGTGATTAATGTGATTTCGTAGCGAAATTGAATCATTAAAAAAGTCTTTTTTTTTAATTCCCTCGCCAAGTTCTAAAACGCAACGCTCGAAGAAAGTGACTTATCCATTATGGCGACGCTATGTTGTCAATACACAGTTAATATATAGAATTCATTCTTGAAGTATTTTACTGTGAACACAATACCAAAACTAGCTTTAAAATAAATAGAATAATGAAAATAATCATTAATTACCACTTATTTGTAGCAGGAATAATTAAATTTAAAAAAAAATACTTGTGTTTGTTTCCGAGTAAACATTTTCATGAACACAACATTGTGTATTCTCTCGTGGATCTATTCATTTAACATTATTTATTAACGCTTTTATATTCAGTTCTTCGACAATAAATAAAAAGAGGACAAAGTTAATCAAATCAAGAACGACTGGCATTGGTTTTCTTCGGTTGAAAAAGATTTATTTCCCCTGATTTCTTAACTGTCACACAATAAGTAACCATCAAATGTTCGTAAGAATTATAGCGTAAAGAGCAATTTTAATATAGGTGTCCGGATAAGCTAAGTACGAGTACAACGGAATAACTCAGATTACTAAGTAAAAAATATGGCGATTTAATCCCCTTTACTTTTAAATGGTCTTGTCGATTAGGCGCTAAAGGACCTAAAATTTGATAAATGGTTTATCGTTTTTTTTTTCAATATATCCAAAAGGTGTCAATCTATACTAATATAATAAAGCGTAAACACACACTTCTTTGTTGCCTAAGATGTCAGCAATTACAGCATATTTTTGAATAATTATTTTTTTAATAAAAAGCCCTACACTTATATCACGCTTTAGGCTATATATTTTCACACCATTAAATTTAGGGGGTAAATATTTTGGATAAAAACCCTCAAGTGGGAAAGAGACCATAAGTTGCTGCCAACATCAAGGAAGCAAGGTTGCCGTGGTTTGTCATCATGTCATGTTATTTTGACATTTGCAATTGATAATTTGACAAATGTATGTAAACAATGAAATAATTTTTTTATTCAATATATTTTAACCATTATCATGACCATAATTCAATGTATTTAAAAAAAAATAGTACGCCACCTCGTGGCCTTGAAAATTACTAAAACATTTCACAAAATTATAATAAGCTCCATCTTTTGTTGCAAAATGAACTAAACAGTGTTTTTGAAATGAACTAAACATTTTGCAAATGAAATATTATTTAATGAAATGTGATTTTGAGGGTCTTCAATAGATAGCGTTAATAATGATTATGTAAAAAAATAGGTTTCAAGTGTCATCTACGCCTATTCTATATATTTTTATTTCTATTATTGAATCACTTTGCGTAGAGTTGAAAATTGGTAGAAATATTTGGAACACCATTATAATATGTGAACCCTAAAAAGCACCCATCAATCCTGCACTTGAACATTATCAAGCTCAAATATCCTAAAAATAGGATTTTTGCGTTTATCAGCGAAATGGTAAGTTTCATAAAAATTACTTTTATTTATGAAACTACAATCTTTTTTAAGAGCCACCGTTTCTGAAATTACGGTTCAAACAGTTGAAAAAGTTGTATTTTCATTTACCCGCGAACGCGACTTCGTCCACGTGAAAGACAATTTATCGGATAACCCGAAAGAGGTTTGTTTGAGGTGATTTCTTTATATTAAAAAAAAAGTTTAAAAATAAAAATAGTTATATTATATTGCAACGTGTTTTTGTAATTTATTGAGTATTGCTTCTTAAAAAAAACATCTTTCCATAAAAACATTCACCCCTACTACATACTTAAAGAGGATGATTTTCATATAATCGTTTTTTTTGTGCCTATGTTGTTACAGAGACATCTAATGGAAAATTTTAAGGTTATAGGTCCAGTTGTTTAGGATTTACCGGATATATGAGTAAAAATGCGATCAATTTAGATATGCAAAAGTACATAGAATAGTACAAATATAACTAAAAATTAGTGGGATAAATCAAAATACCTAAAAAGTCCACATAAACTTGGAATGTTAATTATTTTACCTTGCTTCTAATTGAGCAGTCTAATTTATTTAATTTATTGTTATTGCTTGTCACCTAACAAACATGCTTTATTTGTTAATATGCAGTTTTCTAACTGAACCACACTGTAAACAGGAAATAAAACACTACCATATTAATAATTTGTATTTTTTTTCTATTGCTAATAAAAGAGTTTTATTTGTAAGAGAGTTAAAGGGATTTAACAAATTTTTACCAATCATCACCAGCTCACCATACGTCCCCACTGGGGGGCTCAGAGCCTACCCTAAGTTAGGATGACTAGGCCATAGTCAACAACGCTGGCCAAGTGCGGGTTGGTTGACTTCACACATATCTTTGAATTTCTTCGCCGATATATGCAGGTTGCATCACAATGTTTTGCTTCACCGTAAGAACGTCGGGTAAATTGTGTACATATGAAAATTCGTAAAATCGAAAATCACATTGGTACATGGCAGGATTCGAACCCAAGACCTGTAGATTACAAGCCAAGTGCTTAAACCACTGAGCCACCGATGCTAAAAGAGTTTTATTTATAAAAGAGTTAAAAGGATTTAACAAATTTTTATCAATACTACAACTTTATTAATATTTGCATGAGTTACTTCTGCTATGTTGAAGTAGCAATTTCTGTCCCCGGTAACATGCCTCAGTTTCAAATTATTTCAAGGTCTTCCATTCTGAATGTAGTTTTTCATAGTCTCTTTATGGAACAGACATTTACAATGCAAATAATATCATCCCTTTTTAACAGCACATATGGCATCATCACCATAAGATTATCTTGAGGTTCTGGAATATATAACATAGGACTATTAACGCACATCTAATACTTTTCCCATGACCAAGGTTTTTATTTCTTTGATATAGATAATATGTAGTAATATGACCATGTGAACTAAATACTTTATTGACTTCTTGTAACATAGCTTATTAGTATAAAATGTTTGATATTTACATGTTCCACAGCTCCGCTACACGTAAATACTTGTTTCTAGGAAAATAACTTGTCACCCACAAACAATCTATCTTCGGTAAATTCCTTTGATGAATCCTGTTTCCATTATGCTAACTCTTTTATCGTGAACACGAAATAAAATTTTGAATAGAAGGTTATACTTTCAACATATAAATTTTTTGATATTTGTGGATGGCAAAGAACATTTAAAGTACAAATTATGCATACAAACAAAGTTCAAAAATGTAACTTGTAATGTTATCATGATTTTAAAGTTTGGATTTAAAGTTGTGACAAATGACAACACCTGATTCAATGTGACCAGGTGCAAATTGAATTAGCTACTCGAATAAGTTATGCTATATTTTTTTTCGTCATTATGATCGAGGGATTTGCTCGTAATATATGTCGTAAATATAAAAACACTTAATAATTGGGTCCTCATAATATAACACACGCAAACTCAATAATCATTCATCACTGTCATTCAATGAAGCACACTGCCATGTCGTTATTTTTTTAGTGACGTCACCGAGCTTTGAATGGTATTTGAGATCGAGTAATGGAAGGTAAAAAAATAATGCAGCTTTTATAATCTTTATTTAAATTGAGTTAAACCATGGATGTATTACTATAACAGGATAGAGCTCTTGTCGAAAAATTGAAGCCGAGCGAGACCTCAATAACTATACCATTTTTCCGTCTCTGGCCATGGTGACCATATTGAAATATGATTTTAGGACAATAATTATAAAAAAATATTCGTGATAATATTATTATATATAATAATAGAGAAAAATTTGATCCTTCTGAGTCCATTATCTTCACTTTTAATTCGGAGAAAAGTAAAATCGATTCGAACGTTATCGACTTCAAACTTCAAAAATTTTTTACAGAAAAAGTAGGAACTCTCAAACGATTCTTTTTCTTTCTTAATCATTCGGAGACGATTCTCTAACGATAAGAAAAATTTGATCCTTCTAAGTCCACTACGTTCATTTTTAATTCGGAGAAAAGTAAAAGCGATTCGAACGTTATCGACTTCAAACTTCAAAAATTCTTTACAGAAAAATTAGGAACTCTCAAACGATTCTTTTTGTCTCTCGATCATTCGGAGACAATTCTCTAACGACAAGAAAAATTTGATCCTTCTAAGTCCATTATCTTCATTTTTAATTCGGAGAAAAGTGAAAATCGATTCGAACTCTATCGACTTCAAACTTCAAAAATCTTTTACAGAAAAAGTAGGAACTCTCAAACGATTCTTTTTCTCTCTCAATTATTCGGAGACCATTCTCTAACGACAAGAATAATTTGATCCTTCTAGTTCCTTTATTTTCATTTTTAATTCGGAGAAAAGTAAAATCGATTCGAAATTTATCGATTGCAAAATTTCAAATTTTTTTACAGAAAAAGTAGGAACTCTCAAACGATTTTATTCTTCTCCCAATCTCTCTCTAACGATTCTCTAGCGATTTGCATAAAAAAAATGAAGTGTGGGGGCCAACTTCACACTAAAAATTGAAATTGCTTTTACGGAGAAGGTAGGAACTCTCAAACGAAAGTTCCTTTCTCTCAAACCCTCTCTAACGATTCGCAAACGATTTGCATAAAAAAAAGTGAAAAAAAAAGAAAGTGAGGCGGCTAACTTCACAGAGGTCTAGGATTTCTAGGATTGGATAGTCATGCATGGTCACCGTAATTCTTCACTAACAAATTATGTTTAAAACTATTACCTATGAAAAGATAAACCACAATCAGGATAATACTCGCTTCCGCAAGCCTCCACGACACAAGTTCTCACCATTTTAACAAGGAAATTTAAAAAATGTTACGGATTTCAAAAACGCCGCCATTGAAGTCCGATTCGACGATGTCAAGCGGTGTTGTCAGTTGAGGTGTTCGAATTTCAAACAAATAAAAGAAAACATGTACGCCAATCGCAAATTTTTTGCGTCAATAAAGTTTTACACGTAGTAACAAATAATATTGCTTTTACATGTCGGTAATAAATTATTATTAATATTTAGAAACATTTTGAAAGTAAATATTTTTACTGCATTACATTACATCAATTGCCTATTTTCTACAAACAACGAAAGGATATCTGGCAACTCTAAGTCACTGTTAGAAAGAGAAATATAGTACACTTGTAGCCCTCGCACTTGCCTTCAATATTATTTTGGGTACAACAAGACTCTCACACCCTTAGCATAAGGTTTGTTTTTCTTTATTTGACTGCAAGAGGTACAGATAAAGCACGCCCCAGTGGTACGTAGTACTTATAACTCCATATAATTTCAATCACTCTGTATGCCAGTGTTCACCCCTTTTATATTCACAGGTTAGTGGGAAGAGGCCCGGAGGGTGATAATTTGCATTTTATTAGTACAGTGAAGCAAGATCAAAGTGTAACACGTACAAGTGAAGGTAAGAAATATTTTATTTTCACTGCTATTTATTAAATTAGTTAATAGTGTCGATCAAATTTTACAATATATGGGTTTTCCGAAACGTATTTTTATTATTTATTAACGTATTTAGAAGATTTAGTGAGGTTCGTAGTATATTTCGAAAAAAAAAATCCATATTCTCACCTAGTCACATAAATTTTTATTAATATCATGGTAAACATTTTTATTTATCACATTTATTAATAACTAGCTGTTGCCCTCGACTTCGTCCGCGTGGAGTTTAAAATTTTAAAACTTATGTTCGCCCCTTTTTTCAACCTATTACCTAAAGTATTATCTTAGTAGTAATCTACGAAATTACAGAAATCTACTGATGCCAGATCCCAAGTCCGGTAGTTTGTGAGCTGATTTTTCGGCTACCCCTTATCGTTTGTGTTCGCAATATCTTCTAAACTATTTGTCCAATGTAAATACTGTAAATGACAATTTTATTCTACATTAAATTCTCCTGACAACAAACGCATTTATTAGGATAAGGATTAATATTGAAACCAATAAAACAACAACGCAAATAGCATTCGATTTTTAATTCTTTTTGTAAACAAAAAGTGGTTATTGTAAGCAAACCGTTAAAGATAGATATATGCTATCGCGGACTTTTCTGTAGTACTTTTTGAGATCTACAATTCTTTGATACATCATTTTTATATACCTCTAACGGTTTAAGCAGCGTAAGCCGATAAAAGTTAAAATTTAGTGACTTTTTAACGCCGGGGTCCAGAAACACGCTGTTTATTATTAGTTCCTCAATATTAGTAATAATAAAATATAGCCTATGTTACTCACAGATAAACTACCTTTCTAGTGGTGACAGAATTTTTAATTTTTAATTTGAATCGAATACATTCAAAAATACAAAGTTTTCCTCTTTATAATATTAGTATAGATATAGATTGAAAAGGGTCCAGTTAACATTATTAAAAACCCAGACATTTTTTTTTACTAAAAATTTTCTAAATCTTAATAATATTTAGTACTTACGACATGGCACACTTGGCATACTTCATACATAAGAAATGGGTAACGCCATACAGCTCAAGGTCGTATGGTTAAACCGGCTCACTGTGTACGTGCGTTGCATTATGCATATTTGTTATGATTTGCGTATCGAGCTGCGAGCCACGGTCACTTTTAGATACAAAGTGCGCAGTACGAGATAACAGGAAGCGAACGCGTAAGTCGTAGAATCTTTAATGGCTTTATTTTGTCCTGTTCCTACAAATATTATCACAACTATTAATATTTCACACATATACATTTATTAAGTTATATTATTATAAAAGTGAAAGTTTTGGTGGATGCATGTTGTGTCTCAGTATCTTCAAAACAGTTTAACGGATATAGTTGAGATTTAGCACAAACATAGAATATAGTTTAGAACTCTCAGGGTACTTGCTTAGGGGATTTTTATTCCGTGCGGACGAAGTTGCGGCCAAAGAATAGTGTAAGATAGTATTGCATTGAGGTGTGAACTGCCAATTTAGTCAGTGAGCTGCTAATTTTGTCGGTGAATAATAAATCCTTCACAATTATCATTCTTTTTTAATGTTTGACTATAGGAAGCCCATTGCTTAGTTTTAAATTTTTTACTTTGCAGTGTTTTTTAGCTTTAAAATGTAACGTTGTTTGTAAAACAGGTGACCTGGTAATACAAATTAATCAACAGAGGATATTTATAAAATGGCTGAAGCATCGAACCACGAAAGTGCCGGCCAGATTGTATATAAGCCAAAAGAAGACGGAATTTGGGACCCGGAATTCATAAGAAATATGATTTTTCACTTAATACAAAAACTAAACCCAAGAAATATAGTGTAAGTACTATATATATCTGCATTGATATCAATATACTATAGTTACACCATAAAGATTCTACCAAGATGGTTCTCTAGGATCACAACATGATCGGATGTTTGTATGTGCAGCAGAAGGTTGATTAGGGTTAAATAATCACCTATGCTGATGTACATCTCAACAGCAAACATACTGCAAAGTTTTTGCCAGCAATTTAAGAAAACATATGCAATAACATGAAAGGATAATGGAATACTGCACCATTGGGCCGCTGTGGCTGCCTTGTCATAATATTTTATTATCCCAATAACTTATTCACTGTTGACTTTTTAGAACAACCACAATTAACATAAATTATTGTAAATGGGAGTTATCAAAATAATAAAAAAAATGCAAGCTAGCTTTTTAAAAACTTCAATGGAATAGTTACATTACTTTACATATTTTAAATGTAGGAGATTTTTTGTTTATGTCATTAAAAATGTGTTATTTATTGATTTAGGCCATGTCGATATGATGTAATGATGGACTTCATGAAGAGCATCTCAGCAAAGGAAGAAAATTGGCTGTCAGTATCCAGCAAGCTGATGGAGAGCTTGCCTATTGATCCTAACACAACTCTTGCGATCTTGTGCGTAATGCGTTATATGCAGCGCCCAGGTGTGGCTACAGTCAAAAAGGTAAGATTAATTCTTAGATCAATTAAAATATTCTACATTATTCCCTCAAACAAGATACAAAAATAATATACTTTCAGCTGGTGGCAGACCGATTCCAATTGTCCCCGCAGCGGGCTAGGGCACTCATACTGGATGTTGAGACGGAAAAGAACATTTGCATTGTTCTCAACTGCTTAGCTGAGATTTTTGTGGCGCATCAAAGTTCTCAAATATTCACCAATGATTTGTGCAGCTACTTATGCCACATTTTTGTAAGTATTAATTATATTAACTTATAATATTAGTGATGAATACATACATAGTTCAGCATGTTGCTACTGCACTATATGCCGCTCGCCCGGTCCAATATCATGATCAGGTAGAAGACAGATGTGATGGTGGAGGCCAAATTCAACATCTTATCACCCCATTATTCTCCAAAAGAGGAATAGTGAGAAGGGCGGTTAAATCAAGAGAGATTAGGGAATGTGTAGGAAAAGTAAAGCAATATAGCCTTGAAAAATAGTCGTGAATTTAATAGGGGCGCTATTATCTATACTTCTATACTAATATAATAAAGCATAAACACCCACTACTTTATGGTGTAGGATGTCAGCAATCACAGCATATTTTTGAATAATGCTTTCTTTAATAAAAAGCCCTACACTTACTACATGGTTTAGGCTATTTATTTTCACGCTATTGAACTTATGAGGTTGATAAATTAGAAAAACCCTTTATGTGAGAAAGGGACCATAAACTACAAGCTACCAACATTAAGGAAGCAAGGTTATTATGGTAATGGTAAATGTCAAAGGCCTTCGTTGTCATTTGTGCATTTGAATTTTGACATTTGCTAGCAATTGCAAAAATTACATATGACAAATGTAAAGAATAAAATAAAGTTTTTATAATTTCATGTGGATGAAGCTGCACGGGAACAGCTAGTCTTTCATATAGTTACTCCATGTACTATAACAGTAATTGTTTTTGTACTTTGAATAAAATTCACTTCTTAGAAATTACTTTACAATAAACAGATTTTATTCAGATTTTCTGGTTTGCATCTATAATGTAATTTTAATTAAGTAGCTATTTTATTTAAGATATCTGCTTATATTTTAGGGTGTAAATGAATTGTTATTTATTTGGCTCTGTTATATAATTGGACTCTTAAAAAACAATTTAACTTTTTCTGAGATCACAATGGTCAATATTGTTCAACTTTTTTCTTTGTTTGCCTGGCTCTATAATTCCTTGTTGTATTTTCCATAGTATTCATAAATCTACCTGGAAAATACAAAATACTTATTATTCAGTAGAATAAAGGTTCGCTTGCTACTATTTAAAACGACATTGATACGTAAATACGTGCAGGATTATTTTATATCACCATCCTTTTATGGGACTGAATACAAAAAGTATCACGCCATGTTGGCTTGCTGCGTGCTACTTTACAAGCATTTAAACAAACATGTTTTTGTACATTTCAAAGTAAATAATAACTTTTTGAATGTTTTTTGTTGCCTTTAGTAAGTTAAACACACAATTTGATGTGAATAATTAGAAATGACCATAACATACCAGAAGTTTCAGCAGTCCTTTCGTAAACTTTGGTGGATAACAATGTCCGGCTTCGGTTTCTCTCGAATATCTCTGATATACTTAAATGTAACCTCTCTAATGGAGCAATGGATTATAGTTTTTGTTAATTTAGTGCACATTTATCACTACTATCAAAAAAATTATATTTAAATACGTAAAAAAAGATCACCAATATCTAATATTGACACAACTTATAACTTTGACAAGTTATAGAATATTGTTGCAATTATGAAAAAAAAAACATTATTATTTTACAGATAAACAGTAGTTGCCATAATGACGCAGAATTAGAAATGAGAGCTTTACTCGTACTTGAAAAATTCGCTGTGACCAGCGAAAGTAAGAAGATGATAATGGACATGTTTGAAAAACTAAATAGTAACCATTTAAGTGATTTGGAAAATATCGTTACTAATACTCCTGCTGATATTGGAATCTGGCGCCAATTTAGATTTTGCGTTAAATGGGCACTTGATAACGACTGTAAGTATTAAATCTTACTTTTTATATGAATTTCTTTTTAGTTTGCATTTTTCAGACTGTTTGGCACAGTGAGAGTAATTATTATTGAACACTTCTAATACATAAAATAGAAATTTTATTATATTTAGTAACCAATGAGGCCAGTTTTTTTATTCACATTCGTTATACGTTTCCAATTTAACTTGACTTAGTGGCGATACGACGTAGATGGTTATTTAAAGGCTAGACACCAAACATTGAAACCTATGATTATCTTAGAACTCTACATAAGAGGTCTGATGTCAACCATTTAGTTTTATAAGCTAACTATAATTTGTATAAATAAATGAAATCCTTAAAAGAATTAGTATAATCTTTATTATAAGCAAGCTGAATACTTGTGTTCTAATGGTAATACATAGAGGAGAAATAAATGCATACAAACCAAATTGCTTTTACTTGCATGTTTATAAATATAATTTGTTATGACATGTTTTATTTGCAGTTCCCAAAATTGGGAGACAATTGACATATGAAACGGTGGATATGTCGGGAATAAATGTAATGGTGAAAAACGAGAGTGGAAACTACTATCTGAAGTATTCACCTGACCTTATGGAAATTAGGAATGATACAATACGGTCTCAAACAATCCACGGGACATGTAAGGTGACTGGAGGAAAATGGTACTATGAGGTTACCTTGGTCACCGTTGGCTCCTTCATAATTGGCTGGGGAATTACTGGCTCGCATATGGTTATTATGACTTTTCTCTTTTATTAAAAACTACCTGAACCCGGCTTGTATTGCAATATCTAATTAAGTCAAAGAGCAATCAAACAGCTACATTGAACGAGATATATTTTTTTTTAAATTGCTTGCTAACAAAGTTTGTGCGACAGCTCGTACGTTATGAAAACCAATTCATATTTCTTTGGTATTATTTCACAGAATCACAAAGTTGGATCTGAAGAATTTTCATTAGGTTACGAAGGCGACAAGGAATTAATGTGGTTTTATAAACAAGCCCATCTTATTAGCCTGGGCAGCTGGAAGGAGGGTGATGTGTTGGGTTGCCTTCTCGACATTAATAACGAGACAGCCTCTTTCTTCCTTAATGGTAAGGAATTCATTGTCACGGCCGAAGAATTTTTTGCCCCCACAAGGTGAGTTTTATTTGATTCTTGTAGGATTTAACTATTATAAATAATCTCAAGACGTCACCACAAATAAAAAAAAATATTGATGATATAAATACGATAAAATTTCTTTTTCTTTTTAATCTATATAAATTGTGGGATTTTTTAAAATTTTTAAACAACAAAAGTAATCTAAACTGTGCTATTTACATGTTGATATATTTCTTTCAGGAAATTAAAAAATTTCTTCCCGCTGATAACTATTCCGCCGTTTCAACAGTGTTGTGTGAACTTGGGCAGCAAACCATTCAGTAACCCGCCTGTGGGAGTACGATTCTCCACATTCAACTCTGTGGGAGAACTCCCTATACATCTAAAGAGGGTAATTATGAATTATTAATGTATACTAGTGGTTGTCAATTTTAGCTCGCGACTTTGTCAGCCTGAAGTTTAAAAAAAATAATCTATTTTACTCCCGCATATATTAGTTACCTTCCAGATCCAGCGATTTCAGAGATTACCAAGAATGATTGCGGATTTTCCGACCAACAGAAAAAAAAAATTGTTTTTTCTTTATGATTATACGAGCTAGAGGCCTAATTTTAATATCCCTTCCTTTTCCACCTTTCTCTTATAAAGGATAAGGGAAGGGGAATATCCTCTTTCCGTGCGTCCCGTCCACTGTCGATAAAAGCAGGCAACGCATTTGCGAATTCGATCGCTTCGCTATTTTGGCGAATTTGAGTGGCTACTTATTTGTTTGCCATCTTATGATATAAAAAAACAAACACATTGTGCACGAAATGCGATTTTTTTCTCACTATTACATACAGAAATTCCAATGTTATTAATTGTATAAGTAATGTTTTTTTATTATAATTTTATAAGTGTTTTGCTTTAAGTATATTGTTTTTTTTTTTTAGTTTTATTTGAAGTTATAAATACATTAGTGTGTAAGTACTATTAATTTTTTTTATGTAAGTATTGGCGTTTGGCCGGAACTATGCTCGAAAAACATACTTAGTATTTATGTAGCCTATGTCTTCTTCTAGTTTATGTTCTACGTATGTGACAAACATAAAGATCCGTTCGCCATCCTGGAGATAACTTCTAACTTCTAACCAACATCTCTCCATCTAAACTTTCGGTTTTATAATATGTGAATATATTATAATATTAAATTAAATTAAATTAAATTAAATTAAATTAAATTAAATTAAATTAAATTAAATTAAATTAAATTAAATAATATTATAAATGCGAAAGTTTAGATGGATGGATGGATGGATGAATAGATGGATAGATTGATGTTTGTTAGAGTTTGTAGCCTAAACGGCTGAACCAATCTCGATGAAATGGGGTATAGATGTAGAGGATAGTCTGGAAGAACACATAGGCTATTTGCTGTTGTTTTTTTTAATTCCACGCGGACGGAGTCGCGGGCGAAAGCTAGTATTAAATAAATCGTTTTGTTCATTGCAATTTATATAGTTCACGCCTACACCGTTTTTGAGAAGAAAAAATTAATAATAAAATATTTGTTCAATGTTTTTGCGCAGACTTTCGGAATACCTCGCCGAGTGACGCAACAAGAAGACGCGGTATACAATCAGAGTGATGAAGCGTGTGTCGCTTGCTGCGACCGCGAAACTAATACCACACTACATCCCTGCTGCCACCGGTAAGGTTACCTTGTATATTATATTTGATCTTAATTCGTATGCTTCTGTCGACTGTAGGTACAGTCGGGGAATTCGGCGGTGTTCCGTTTGGGCATTTTGAGACGAAAACGCGGCATAAAAACCGATACGACACAGCTTTTAAATATGTCTATACGAAAAATCGTTTAGTGATACACGGTTAATTTCTTTTTATTATTATTTTTTGAACTCACTGCTATGTAATTGGTTATTTTTAAGAAGAGGCGGAGTTTGTCTCAATGCAAAAACAAGGTATTTCCGTAAGTGGAAAACCGCGGAATTCCGCGACTGTACATCGTTACCCTCACTCCTCCTCTCCTCCATGTAGTGGACTTAGTAAACTTGACGATGTCTTAAGTTCTCGATATAATTAAGCGATTTTCTAATCACAATTGTTTTTTATTTGTTTCAGTATTCTATGTGAACAATGCGCAAAAAAAGTCAAGACTTGCCCCCTCTGCAGATCTATTATCAACGATAGGCATTGAATTTAATTCGATTGATTTTACTTTTTATTACCTCATTTATATTTTATACCAATGTAATCTTATAAGGCTGAGATTTCTTTTTTAATTAGTAAGAATTCTCAGAATGATATAAAACGCATACTAAATGCATTGTTTATAAGTGTGTAACTTGATGTCTCCCGATATTTCTTAACATAATTTACAAAAAAAAACTAAGATTAATGTGACCAGCAGATATTGAGTGAAAAATGATCTCTCTTCAACCTTAGCCAGATTGTGATATCTAAAACTAGTGTTGATTCTGAAGTACAGATTTACCAGTTAGTGCCATACCATATACACTAAGGATTTTTTATTACTATTTTATTATTTAAGGGTAGGACGCTGGCGCTCTCTCGTGTCGGAGGCAGACCCACTTTGGGTCGCTGCGCTAACGCAGTTAGTAAGTAAGGGTAGGTTTAGTTCCTCAGCTGGCGAAATTTATATTATTTATAATTTTTTTATTTCACATGTTTTCTATTTTAACATCTTTATTCCTTATATTAAATATTAAAATAAAATAAAGTAAAAAAAATGAAAAAATATGAAAAAAAAAAAAAAATGAAATAAAATAAAATAGAACAAAAAAAAAAGATAATAAAAAAAACAAATAAAAAAAAAATACAAAAAAATAAAAATACAAAAAAAAAAAGAAATAAAGTAAAAAAAATGAAATGAAATAAAAAAATAAAATAAAAGAAATAAAATAAAAAAAAATCAAAAATATACTAAAGTAAAAAAGAAATAAAATGAAATAAAAAAATGAAATAAAATTAAAAAAATAAACTAAAGAAAAAAATGAAATAAAATAAAAAAATGAAATACAAAATAAAACAAATAAAAAATAAAATAAAAAAAAATACAAAAAAATAAAAATACAAAAAAAAAAGAAATAAAGTAAAAAAAATGAAATGAAATAAAAAAATAAAATAAAAGAAATAAAATAAAAAA